>JAXCLQ010000009.1:10145254-10158820 GCA_035584115.1 Cedrela odorata | reverse complement strand
TTCCTTTTTTAATTTATTTAAATTTAATTTCTTTATTTATGGATTTACATAATAAATATATTATATTTGAAAATATTATCTTTTACCAAAATTATAATAAGTAAATAAATTTTATTTTGTGAATTATTTTACAAAAATTATTTATAAAATATTTATATATTTATTGACCTTTTTTATTTATTATATTAAAATAAAATTAAAAAAATTAAAAATTGTGGGGCCCACCCACCCGAGCACCTGTGCTCGGGTGCGGACCCGAGCACGTGGGTGGGCCCTACCATTTTTATATATTTTTTAATTTATTTTTAAAGCAATTAAAATAATAAATTAAATTTTAAAAAAACTAATATTTTTTAAAAAAATTTTGTAATTATTTTGACGAAATTTTTTTAAAATAAATATTTTTAATTGTAGTTTTAAAAAACAAATATAAAAAATTAATTATTATTTTTAAATTTTACATATTTGTTTAATATTTTATTAAATTTTTATTTTTATTTTACTTCATTAGCTAAATAATTAAGTTATATATTTTTGTATAAATTTAATTAAAAAAATGTAGTCGGATGCTACATGCGCTTGGGTGGGCCCACATTTTTTTAAAATTTTTTTTAAAATTTAAATTTATTTCTAATAAAAATTTAATTTTTTAAATAAAATTTGCACAAATAATTTTTAATTTAATTTAATATTTTAGTTTTTTTATTTTTTATATTATTTTCTGTTAATTTATTATTTTTGGCGTTTTAATTTTATAACTTACAAAATTTTTAAAAACTAATTAAAATTATAAAATTTGTTACTGTAGTACCCGAGTTATTGTAGCGCACTCGAGTTACTGTAGCACTCGAGTTATTGTAACGCATACGACTGTAACACCCGAGTTACTGTAGCGCATACGAAATACTGTAGCATTCGAGTTACTGTAGCATTGAGCGCATGTGGTTTTTCAATTTTTTTTGGTTTTTTTTATTTTTAATATATGTTTCAATTTCTTTTTTTAATTTTTTTAAAAAAATTAAATTTATTATTTTTTTACAAAGAAAAAAATATTAAAAAAATAAACATTCAAAAGTTAATTATTACAAACAAAATTATTTATTTATTTTAAAAAAAAAGATTTTTTAAAATTACAAATAAAAATAATTATTTCCTTTTTCAAATAACTTTTAGAAATTTAAATTTTGTTTTGCCTTATAAAAAAAATTGCTAAAATATAAAATTTTAAATTCGAAACATATATTAATAAAATAGAAAAAGAAAAAGAATTTTTTTTTTGGATTTACATAATAAATATATTATATTTGAAAATATTTTCTTTTTACAAAAATTATAGCAAGTAAATAAATTTTATTTTGTGAATTATTTTACAAAAATTATTTATATATTTGTTGACCTTTTTTTATTTATTATATATATATATATATTAAAATAAAATTTAAAAATAATAAAAAAAATTTTAAAAAAAAGGTGGAGCCCACCCACCCGAGCACTTAGACTCGAGCACATGTGCTCGGGTGGGTGGGCCCCACCTTTTTTAAAATTTTTTTTTATTATTTTTAAATCAATTAAATTAATAAAGTAAATTTTAAAAAAATAAATATTTTTTTAAACTTTTTTTTCAACTCTTTTGAAAATTTTTTGGGTTTAATTTTTTTAAAAATAAATATTTTTAATTAAAATTTCAAAAATTAAATGTAAAAAGTTAATTATTATTTTTATTTCACTTCGTTAGCTAAATAATTAACTTATATATATTTTTGTTTAAATTTAATTAAAAATTAAAATTTATTATTTTAAATTTATTTTTATTTAATTTCTTTATTTTTAAAATTTACATAATAAACATATTATATTTGAAAATATTTTCTTTTTACAAAAATTTCTAGTAAGTAAATAAATTTTATTTTTAAAATTTTTACAATAATTGTAATATATTTACATAATAAATATATTATATTTGAAAATATTTTCTTTTTACAAAAAATTATAGTAAGTAAATTTTATTTTGTGAAATATTAATTAAGTTGTAAAATGAAAAATAAAAAAATTAAAATAAAATAATATATATATATATATACAAAATACAGGTACTATAGATTTAGAGTGTGACAATTTAAGATTTGGGAATTTGGAGATTATACGCTGTATCGCGAGAACTCTAACAAAGTAATTATAGCATATTTTTAGTTTTGATATTAAAATTATTTAAAATGTCTAAAATTAAATTAATTGATAAAATTAAATTAGTATTAGTCACAGGTGTTTCGGAATTTTCACGTAAAATAAAAGTATTTTCGAAAATTTCCCCCAAACAAAACCCTCGTAATGGTATGCAAACACACAGTAAAGAATTTTGCAGGGTTTTGAGTGAGTTGAGAGCTAAAAAGAAATGTGTGGAATTTCATTAACAATCTGTGGCATTCGCATCGATTTATCATCTATCCTTGTTGATTACATTTCTCCACCTTTGAAGTTTCACCAAGTTCGTTCTATCTCTTCCTGCATCTTCCCAGCGTCAGCTGTAATTTCTTTATAATTTTTGAATTAACAATTCCGTTCTGTTTATTTTCTTAAATTGATTTTGTTTAAACTAATAAGACTCTTCACTTGTTGGAACAGCAGCTGGAGTTTTCTGTGGATGATCTGAAAGCAACGCTAAGGAGGAGAGGTCCTGATAGCTTGGGTTGCAGGAAGGTTTTTCTTAATTCAAAGACTTCAACTTCCGTCGAGGATCCAGAAATATTATCTGTTTTTGAGGACTCCGGCTCTTCTGTGAATGGTGAAGTTGAACTACTTTTTATTGGCGCCACGTTACAACTTAGAGGAGTCAATCCTATTATTCAGCCCTTGATAGATTCATCTCGGAATATTCTTGTGTATAATGGTAAGATTATTTGGTTTATTCAAACTTGTGTATTTTATAGTCTCGTTCGTTAAAGGTCTTGTTCATTTTGCAGGTGAGATATTTGGAGGAATTTATGTCGAGAGTGATAGCAATGATGCTGAAGTCCTTATGCATACTTTGGCTCAGTGCTGCTCTTGCAACTCGTATAAGAATGCAAGAACATGCTGTTGCGAAGGGAATGTGCAGAGTTCTGTTGTGGATGTTCTTTCAACAGTTAAGGGTCCTTGGGCTCTAATCTACTGGCAGGTAATTTGAGCGGTAAGTTTCTTTTGTTGTGATATGAAATTACGTGGAATATATAACTTAAAGGCATCTTGTTTCTGAGATTTTTATTTGATTTGTCATGTAAAGGATAGTTCAAAAACTATGTGGTTTGGTCGAGATGCATTTGGTAGGAGGAGCCTGCTTGTTCACTGGCCAACTGTGGAGGATGCTCGGTTTCTGTTATCTTCTGTATCACCTCCATCTTCTGTTGAGCAAATTTTGGGTATATAATGCTTGGTAGAGCATTGCTCACCATGTTTTGTAATTCTCCTATTGTTGTTTACTGAATTATAGGTAGATTTATAACTATTATAAACATAAGCACACTGCAGTTCTCATGAGAGTCTTGAAATAAAAAAAATTTATGTGAAATTGACCATATTGGGTGTTAGAAACTTTCCCATGGTAGTTTGAAATCTACTATTATTATTATTAATATAATTTACTTTCTCCATTACTTCGTGTTACAAGTTCCATATCTACTGCAGATTCTGAAGCCGTAAATGGAATTAGCAAGTTCAACTTCTGGGAGGAGCTTCCATGTGGGATATACAGTTTGTCCATCGATGTCTCAAAACTGGATGGAAGTTTTGTTGGTGAAGTCAAAAAGCATGAATGGACCAATACCATGCTGAAGGAGCTGATTAAATGGGAGAGAAACTTGGTTGAACCTAAACCTGAACATCTTTCCCATTGCGGAACACATGGCAGGCAACATAACATGTATTCAGCTTGCACAGATATAATGTGTGAATCAGGTTTATAATCATATCATGGTGCATGAAAAGCTGCAGTGGAAATAACAAATTGCAATTATCTAATTATTTGGCATAATTCTGTAAAATAAATTGACAATTGTAATTTTATGCTTCTTTGTCACGATAATCTCTAACTCTGGTTTTTGTTTCGGTGACTAGGGCCTGTTCCAGCTTCAGTTTCAGTTTCTGTGTCAGTGCAGAAAGTGCTGAATGCTTTAAGAAAATCTGTCATGCAGCGCACTTCTTTGCATACAATATTTCAGGTCTGTTGTTAGTTGTATGTTGTTGAAAGATTTATTTTGGTGAAAAATAATTTCATGGACCTATTGAGAAAACATTCTTTCTTTCTCGGACTAACAAACTCTTTAAAGGAGATATGTCAGGACATGATTTTATGTTTGATTGAAAATTTTGGAATTGAGTTTTTCTGCTGTGATGCTTTGCAATTTTACCTCTTTGAATAGTTACCATACTAAATATTTAAATTTTCACTTCCATTAATGAACAGGGTTGTTTTGCATTGAAATGTCCGAACAGAGATTCAGTTATAGTGAGGCATACATATTCTTTTCTCTAATTGAAAATGGGGTAGAAATGTAGGGGCTGTTTTTCTTGACTTTTGAATTTTTTTCCCATCCCGACTTTGGTGTGAGCATTATTCAATCCCAAGACCACTTTTATCATTCCAAAAGGCCTTACTAATAAATGAACTAGTATCTACTTGTTATAATATCAATTATTAGTCTACCGAACTCAAACCAAAGTCATCTAGGTTATGTTAATTGGATGAGCTTCATTTAGGTTATATTTGATATTATTTTGTTAACTTGGATTTGAATGCATAGGCAGTTACATGTGATAAGATAAAAGAGGAACTTGCTCCAGTGGCTGTGCTCTTCTCTGGGGGATTAGACTCTATGATTCTTGCTGCATTACTGAATGAGTGCCTTGATCCCTGCTGTAAGTTTTACTCCATAAGTTTTCATTTTTCTTTTCCTTTCTCCATCGTGTTTTGTGTATGGATTAATGTAGAATCTGAATGCACTCTACTTTTTTTTTATTCCAATGCTTAGCACATGGAACTTATAACAGAATTAAATATGGAAACTCAGTGCTCTTGGGTCCTACCAACCACTAATTTAGGATTCTTAGAAATTCTGTTTTCTGGAGTCTTAATTGGTTTTGTGACATGCAACCCACGTATTCAGTTCTGATTTCTATTTGCTGTTACAGTGCTTGTAGTTCGCTATTATGGATTCCTTCTGTGGATTCTTCTGCTGAGTGTTTCTCTAATCAAAATTTCTTTTGGCAGATGAGATTGATCTCCTTAATGTGAGCTTTGATGGTCAGTTTGCTCCTGATAGAATCTCTGCTAAGGCAGGGGTGAAGGAACTTGGAAGAATTGCTCCTTTAAGAAGGTGCGGAATAAACTTTCTTCTTTAGGTCTACTGTTGTGTCTATGTTGCTTTAATATCACCAAAATGTTGATTTAAGTTTCTTATATTTAGAAATTTAGCCGTAAGTAGAATATCAAAATCATAACTTGGAACACTTTTTCGAATTAGAAATGAAGGTAACAATCGTTAACAATTGGAGAACCTAGAATCTATGGATGTGCCGATTAACTAAAAGAAACTTGAGTTGCTCATCTGCATCAGAGAAAGAAACCTGTTGGCATGCTTTTCTCAAACAAGTTTATTGTCCATACAATGAGTTTCATTTGGCTAATTCAATTCCTTTGTGATTTAAACTATGTGTCTTCATACACCTCTCTCCAAGTCTTTCTCTTCAAGGAAATGTTTGAAACTTTGAACCAAGACCTATCCTAACACTGCCTCATCCTTTAATATTATGAGTGGATGTCCAAACAGCATTTTGGATTAGTTACTTAAAAGCAATATTGCTTGCCGTATTTCTGAAATTGATTCTTTATGGGCTTGGGAATGCAGGTGGAAGCTTGTAGAGATTGATGCTGATCTGTCCAATTTGACTTCAGAAACCAAGCATGTCATGTCACTCATAAATCCTGCTAACACCTACATGGTACTGAGTTTTATTCCAGAGAGAAGTTAGTTTAACATATGTAGCATATATATTGGGTGCTTTGTTGTTATTTTTTTTTCCTTGAAACCTTTGATAGATGTCACAGGGTATTCTGTAATTTATAAACTTGTTTTATTGTATGTTATATGATAATCAGCTCAGTGGTTTGCAAGATATAAAACACGTCTGCTTACATCCTTCCTGATGGAAGTAAATTGACATTTAACTTAATGTTTCAGGACCTAAATATAGGAATAGCCTTATGGCTGGCTGCTGGTGGTGATGGTTGGGTGTATGAAGGATTTGCTGGTAATAATGATGTGGATCAGCTTTGTGTTAAGTACATTTCTAAATCAAGAATCATCCTAGTTGGTTCTGGAGCTGACGAACAATGTGCTGGCTATGGTAGGCATAGAACGAAATACAGACATGGAAGGTATGCTTATATTATGGATGGGCAAATTAACATTGTGATCATACTAAAATTGCAAGTGCATGCCATATGCCACTTTTGTGCTTGTTTCTGTGTATATTTTCTTCCGTTACAAATATGCAAATATTCGCTTGCATCCATACTAGTGTGTGCATTTACAGTTTCTTGCCTTTGACAGACATGTGCATATGCATTTAGGATTGATGAAGTTCCTCCTAAGCACAAAAAAAAAAAAAAAAAAATGCTCACTAATACATACACTACAAGATGGGAGCTGGGAATTGAATTTGAATAGCCTAACCTTTTGGGATTGCTACTAAAATGGGTGAATAGTGTCATCTTAAATATAAAACTGTCAACAAAAAGGTTTATCTAATATGAAAAACTCAATATACAACCAAAACAACACCACAATTAAGTGGGATGGAAGCCTAAAATCTGAGTCTTCCATCCTCTTGACTCTACTGAATAAGGATTTGGGAGCAAGCGTTGTCACCCTATCATCTTCTGTTGTTGCATTTGATCACATAACCAGAATGTTGGGGAGAAAAGGTATTGCTTGTGGAAGTGTGTGGACATAGGTTGCTGGGTGGTTCCGTCTTTGAGAATTCAACATTTTTTTTTTGACATGAAGCCTGCATGATGTAGGACAATCTATGGTTGCAATAATAGTAAACTGTCAAGTGAGCATGGAGTGGTTAAATGGTACATTCATGTTGTATGTGGGTTCACTATGCTATTATTATGGGACTGGGTATAGTGCACTTGTTTGGGGCCCTTTGATATCTATGCTAAAACTCCATTTGTGTTTGATTCAATGTAAATTTTCTGAATATGTATGGTATCGTGCTCTTACCAAATTGGCATGGAAGTGATACTGAAGTTTTTTGCTTTTTTGGAAATCAATATGTTGAGAGCATAAATTATTCCCCATTAAGAGCTGCAGTAATCTCTTAATTAAATCATTAGGTATGTTGTAGAGATATACATTATAATTTTATCCTATTCATGCTGTCATCAGTTGGCTTGGTCTACACGAAGAAATGAAATTGGACATGCAGAGAATCTGGAAAAGGAATCTAGGGAGAGATGATAGATGCTGTGCAGATAGTGGAAAGGAGGTATAACCAACTATTCAAATGAACTTTGCTCCTTCACCCTTTGTATTGCATGTCAATCATCAAATTATGTTTTTTAACAGGCTAGATTTCCTTTCTTGGATGAAGATGTTATAAGGACTTTGCTTGATATTCCTTTGTGGGAGATCGCCAACCTAGATCAACCCAGTGGAACGGGTGATAAGAAGATTCTGAGGGAGGTAAGTGCTATTTCTTCAAGGTTCTTATATCATGTGCTTTATGTTATCCAAAACATTCAAATGTTTCTCCTTCATATCTTGAAGGTGGCAAAAATGCTTGGTTTACATGAAGCTGCAGTTTTGCCGAAAAGAGCAATTCAGGTAGATCTCATCCGCTATTAAATTTGTCAACTTAGCAAAGATTTCCAGAATTTTAGCATAATGTGCATATCCATGAAATTTTATAATTATGCAGAAATTCATGCACAAACTTTCATTTTGGTTTTGCTGCTTTCCTAAAGGATGCCATTGTCAACATCTTGTTTTAAATTGTAGAGGAAGCCCTACCCAGGGACAAAGTTTGTATAAATACAGAGAATTGTTTTAATAAATGATCTAATTTTTTCTGCTTTACTGGTATAGTTTGGTTCAAGAATTGCCAGGGAATCAAATCGAAAGAATTTTGGAAGTAATCGCGCTGCAAACCAAGCATCTGCTGGAAGTGTAGTAATCGGCAAGCAAACTTTAACCTGATACCTAGTTCATGCTCCCAAGGATGAGTTCCTCCGCAGTTTGCTTTTTATTGATTCCCGTATTCTTTGCCCATATCTAGAAATGGACGATGATGTTAGTGAACTGGCAACAACATTGTTTCTGCAGTTCGCACATTTGCGTTCTACTGTTCCGTTGGCATGAAAATCCTTATATTTATATGTCCTGAATGTCTTGAATTGTAAAATGGTGCTGGCCCATAAAGTTGAAGGGCCATACTATTAACTCAACACAGGTCACATTTTTTTCATTGTGGAATACTGAAATTAATAAATAATTGAGGAAAAAAACCTAGATTGCATAATTTATGTTGAAAGAATTAAAGAATATGATATATCAAATTTTAATTTCATATGTTCAATTTCTTTCATTTAATTTTAGACTTTCTATAATTTGCAGGTGGAGTAGCAAATTGGGTTTGGGACGAATATTTTTAAATTCGCATTCACATTCACAAAAAAAATTTAATACTATAGTCGTACTGAACTCATAATAAGTTTGATAATTTATTATTAAATTTACAGCGGGTTTGATAATTTATTACTAAATTTGTTTAAATAGATATTTAATATTTATTAAATTTATACGAATATCTGTAAATTTTTAGCAAATTTTTATTAAAATTTTTGACATTAATTTAAAATAAAATATATTTATCACATAAAATTAAATAAATTTATGAATTAATAATAATAAATAAATAAATAAAAGTTAAGAAATGTTATTTCACTTCATTTATTTATATCTTTAATTTTTTTATTTATTATCAAACTATTACTTTCCCTTGCGTTTTTAATTGACTACCGATCATGTAGTATAATTTAAGTTAAATGAATATGTGTATATAAGAATTTCGTTAACTTAAAGTTTTTAATTAAAATAATAATATTAATTTTAGAATATTGATTTATACAAATCTGAAATTTAAAGTTAATAAATAATATTTAATGTTATCAATTTATTATTATTTTTATCTATTCTTGAATATAACATGTATTAATAGTTCAAATTTTATATCTCTAACTTAAATTAAATAATTTAATTTAAAATTATATATATATATAATTTAATAATTAGAGAAAAAATAAATGTGTTGTATAAAATAATTGTTGTATAATAAAAATATTTAAAAAATGATTGGTACTGAAATAGTATAATAAATAAATTAATACAAATAGATACGGATAAAAATATTCTTGGATATCCATTGCGAATATTTATCCGAACTTGTATCCTTTCAAAATTTGCTGCGAATTTTAAACTTATTTACTAAATTCACTCCAAACTTGTTATGAATCGTACCAAACCCGCTCTATAAGATTTGGATAAAAGTGAATTTACGGATAAAATTACCATCCCTAAGTAGAAGGAATAAATTAATGGTTTGACATAATTTAATTGTAATTTTAGAAAATAATACATAAATAAAACTGAACTTAAATTAAAAATCATTTGTATAATATAAGTAAAATTATCTATTAATATTTCTGGTTAATATAAGTTGTTTTTGTTTTCAGAAATTATTTTTTAAGAAATTATAGAGATTTTATTTTATTTTTTAAATCGATTTAAAAAAAAAAACCCAAGCCCAACGACTTAACAGCTCACTGTGCTCGTCTTCAAGCAGCTCCCTCTCTCCATCTGATGCTAGTTCATTACCCCCATTCCTCTCTTCGTCGTGATTTTGCCCTAACCTCATTATTTTAATTTAACGCAATTAGATTATTAACCCCTGGCTTTAACGTTGGACTAGGGCATACTGCGTTTACCTCTTTGCTTTTATGAAAAGTTTTCTTCACCGAGGTTAGTCAGTCTTCTGCTCTCTTCTATTAGGTTATCACTGAAACATGTTGCATCCAAACCTGTTTTTGTTTGTAGTTACTAGAGTTCATGTCTCGATATAGAAGACACGTGATTATATGTGGTTCTCTTTGTTTGATTGATGGGAAATAGTTGTTGAATTTGTGGTGTAGTGTTTTCTGTTTTTCTATTTTTAATTCATAAGGGTGGCAACGTAACGGTGCATGCATAATGTTTGATGGTTTGCCTTACCTGTGGATTGATAGATGACATAGTTTGTACATATGTTCGCTGGAATTAGAGAATCGTTAGTGGGTTAAAGTTTATTACATGTATATGTTTGAATTAAAGGTCACGGAGATGAGCTATTTTAAAGTGATGCGCCAATTTTTGAGTGTTTAAAGTAGCATTGAAGTTGCATTTTTGGTATTGATAATACAAGTATTTACCCAGTGTATGTGCTGAGGGATTTACAGTCATCTCCAAAAGAATAAAAAAGAGAGAGAAAAGGGAAAAAAAGGATACTATAATGTTGTACTTTTTAAACATTTGGTGTTGTTCTTCCCTGTTTGTGTCATGCAAATTTCTTTGGAAATTGAAATTTTAAGGGAAATGAAGATGTTTTGCTTTGTGTATTTCACTCAGTAACCAAATAGAGATTGTTTACTCCATAGTTGAGGATAATACATTGAAAACTTGGGCTGTGCTACGGAGCTCTTAATTTTGTGCATTATACCCACTTGAGAACTTATGCAATTGGCATTTTGGACCTACTGCAATCAATATTTCCTTTATAATCTTTTCTTTATTTCAAAAACTCATTATACATTTGTTCAAATTGGAGTTTCTTTGTAGAGTGTTACTTGTAATGACTTAAAAATATGGCAATTTTTTGAGGTATTTACTGTTTAAACTATTGATATGTGAGGAGTTTCAGTTGTCTTTGTGGTTACAGAATTTCTTCACAAGGGTATTAGTTCCAGTGACAAAAATATTTCAGTTTTAATGCATTGTTACAGTTTAGAGTATTGATATGTGAGGAGTTTTGTTCGTCTTTGAAATTACTGGTTAACAAAGTATTGTTGTCACGAGCATGTTCAGTATCTTTTGTCTTCAGATACTGATATCAGAAAAACTTTCTATAGTTCTGTTCTCAAAAAACCATTTATGAAATACACGATGAGATGCATTATTGGATCTTGAAAGTAGAAAACAATTTAAAATATGGGTCACTTTTCTATATCTTTATTCCAGGGGTTATTTAATCAAAAAAGGAGAAAATGGAAAGCCAAGGAAGCATTACAAGCTACAACGAAGATAAATGGAAAGCTGAAGAAGCAATTGGTGGCAACAAGGCAGCAGTTGAAGCTCTCAGAGAGCTCATCACTTTCCCTCTTCTCTACTCTTTGCAAGCCCAAAAGCTCGGTCTCAAGGTAAGCTTTAATATTTTATTTATTTATTTATTTATTTTCTTTAAATATTAATTAAATGTTGCTTTCTTTTCAGTGGCCTAAAGGTCTGCTCTTATACGGTCCACCGGGCACCGGAAAGGTATTGCTTGTCATTGTTATTCAAACTGATAATGTTTTTGCAGTGCTTAATATTGAATTGAATTTCAAAGAATTCAAAGTGTAAAAAAAAATAGAGACCGATTTCTGATTTTATTTTAGTAATATAGTTTTCTTGCAATGCCAGACAAGTTTGGTACGTGCTGTTGTTCAGGAATGTGATGCACATTTAACTGTTATCAGGTTCTACATTCTTACTAGTTTCTAGTCATTTCTTTGATTCATTTAGCATATGAGTTCATCTTTAGGAGGATATGATGATAATGAAACAGTGTCACAATTGTATTATTATTAATAATTTGTGTTATAAACATGTTATAGTGTTAGCAGTTTAGACTTTATATCTATTTTTCTTGATTTATCTATGTGTGCTGGTTTTGGCTTACGGGTTGGTTCTGCAGTCCACATTCTGTTCACAAACCTCATGCAGGAGAAAGTGAGAAAGTTCTGCGTGATGCTTTTTCACAGGCATCATCACATGCTCTGTCGGGAAAGCCAGCGGTTGTCTTTATTGATGAAATTGATGCACTCTGTCCTCGTCGTGACCATAGGTAAGGGGTAATAGATGATATGAAAGAATGTTTCCTGTTGTTCTTGTATCTCTATGATAATTTTTTAACCTTTTTTTCCCTTGGACTCCACCAAATTCTGCAAGCATGATTTTATTGGAATCAAGATATAACAAATCTATTGAAATAAATTTGCTAAGTTTGTTTGCTTTCTCTATTTGCTGTTATGTTGATTATGAAAAGGGGAATGAAAGATATGCTTATCTTTTTTTCCTGGGTTGTTTTAAGAGTACCGTAAATTGCACTCTTGATGTGTTACATGTTAAGTTACGCTTCAAATGCAGACGGGAACAAGACGTTCGCATAGCTTCCCAGCTCTTTACACTGATGGACTCCAACAACCCATTATCGACATCTCTTCCACATGTTGTGGTGGTTGCATCAACAAACAGGTTATTTATATACTTCTGGTGGTTTTATTTCCATAGATTTTCATAGCTTTATTTCTTGGTAATATTTCTGCTCATCCTTTGAGTATACTTAAGTTTGTAAAAATATAAGTCAGGAAAATTGCCTTTTCATACTATGGGATGATTTCTGCTATCTTTATTGTTCATAAATGTGTTGTTGTCTGAATTCGCAAATGAAGATCTTGCAAATTTGGCGACATAAACTCATCTTCAAATATTTTAGCAATGGCTTGTTAAGGCCTATTAGTTGTGATTATAAACCTATTCAATAGCTTTTGCTTATAGAACTTTTTAGGGGGTAATATATTTCGATGACTGTCTAATTCAGTGTCTATATGGGTTCAATTGCATTGTTTTTTTTTTTTTTTTTTTGGTTACATCTTTTAGATATTTCATCTAAATTAAATTTTCTTTTTTGAATGTTGTGTACAAAGAGTTGATGCAATTGACCCTGCACTTAGAAGATCAGGGCGCTTTGATGCTGAAATCGAAGTTACTATACCTACTGAAGAGGAACGATTTGAAATACTCAAGGTTAGGATCTGTTGTAATTTCCATCTCTGTTGTCTGGTTTTCAGTAACATCTACCAGCCACTAAATTGCTGCTGGTTATAGTTATTTGAATAATTTAATCAACTTGTTTGGTAGGATGATAGTTTGGCTAGGAGTAGTATATTGGTGTAAAGCCATGACGTTGTTTGTGCTAATTTGCTCAGCTGTACACGAAGAAGGTTCCTTTGGATATCAATGTTGAATTACAAGCCATAGCTACATCTTGCAATGGATATGTTGGGGCTGATTTAGAAGCTTTATGCCGCGAGGCTACCATGTCTGCAGTTAAAAGGTCTTCAGATGCAAATGAATGTGCTGGTGTGCTCAGTGTAACAATGGAAGATTGGAAGCATGCAAGATCTGTGGTTGGTCCAAGCATTACAAGGGGTGTTACAGTGGAAATTCCCAAGGT
>JAXCLQ010000009.1:10087672-10145154 GCA_035584115.1 Cedrela odorata | reverse complement strand
GTCTTGGGAAGATATTGGAGGTCTAAGGGATTTGAAGGTCTGTTAGTTGACACATCCATTTCATGCTAAATTCTGACTGAACTTAATAAGCTCATTTTAATTACAAGGGGTGTTACAGTGGAAATTGCAAAGGTGTCTTGGGAAGATATTGGAGGTCTAAGGGATTTGAAGGTCTGTTAGTTGACACATCCATTTCATGCTAAATTCTGACCAAACTTAATAAGCTCGTTTTGATTATGGACAGAAAAAGATCCGACAAGTTGTTGAGTGGCCTATTAAACATTCTACGTCGTTTTCAAGGTTGGGAATTTCACCTGTACGTGGAGTTCTTTTGCATGGACCTCCTGGTTGCTCAAAAACCACCCTAGCTAAAGCTGCTGCACATGCTGCCCAAGCTTCATTCTTTTCCTTGAGGTTTGATCATCTTTAATATCTTTCAGAAAGGATGCATTTACACAGTATTGAAATCTGACATTATAAGTGTTAATTTGAAATTTATACAATTGTAAGGAAGAAAAATAGAAAATATAGGGCTTTCTGGAAATTGTACTTTCTTGGTTGCTGCTTGATGCTAGGTATTGGAAAACCTTCACTGATCTCCTCCACTCTGAAGTGTTTTAGGCTGAAGGCTTTAGTATTACCGTTTTGTTTTCAAATTTTTCAGAGTGGTAGTGAAAACTGAATTTTTTTATTTTTGGGAAGTCCTGGGGTAGACTAGATTGACTGCCTCCCGTTCTCTTCTGATGACTAGAAGCAGTTAAATTAAATGCATTAGTATCATAATACCTCCTGAAGAAATTGGGTATATTGCACAGAAATATCAGTCCAAGGAGATCAAACAAGAACAAATGAATTGGTTAAGCAAGCCCTTAATTCCTGGAAGCAAGAGTACTGGAATGGGCCACTCTCAGAATTCACAAACAGAATGAGACAACTAAAGATCAAATATCGATTATTTTCATAATTAAATGTGAATAGTTCCTTCAACTTGGAGTTGTCTTTTTGGAGTGGTTTTTTATGATCTTATTTTTTCTTCATTCTCCAAAAGAGCCATTTAATTATTTGATTTCTGTCACATTAGAATTAATGAATCATATCTTTATTGTAAAATTTTCTCTTTGCTAAACCTATATGGCCACCTTTAGTTGTTGAAGAGGAAGAAAGTGTCAACTCAATGTCCAAGTTATGAGTTCTCTTGTTTCAGTGTGTTTATTTATCCTGTTACTATTTGTTCTCTGAAATTCATGGACTATGAATCAGTGGAGCAGAATTATATTCAATGTATGTTGGAGAGAGTGAAGCTTTGTTGCGAAATACATTTCAAAGAGCCCGCCTTGCAGCGCCAAGCATAATATTCTTTGATGAGGCTGATGTTGTTGCTGCCAAAAGGTCAGTGTGTTGCATCCTTTAATGTAAGATTATTGTGCTTTCAATCAAAGGCTAAAGATGACTATCTCTATTCTCTCTTTTTTTTTTTCCTTGAACTTTGGGAATGTAAACGTTTAATTTTATGTGAGAATATTTTTCAATTTTCACATTGAGTTCTTTTAAACTTATTATTTTCGTAAGAATATTTTGTCTTGCATATTCGGAAAGATGTTTATGATAGATGTTACATTGTCTCTGTTATGAGGAGTAAAAAATTTTCTTATAAATTATCATTTAAAGCCAAAATCCTACTATCATAATAAGCCCCTGTTTGACTGCCTTGAGACTGTATGCTGTGCGTGCAAATATGATTTTGGGTAGATCTTTAGCACGACCATACATATTTTCAATGTCTAGGTTTCTAATGTTTTTCTTTCCATCAATGACAGAGGTGGGAGTTCAAGCAATAACATTACAGTTGGAGAGAGGCTTCTTTCTACTTTGCTTACAGAAATGGATGGTCTAGAACAGGCCAAAGTAATCATCTATCCCTTTAGTTTTATTTAGCAGTAGACTTGAAACCATGTGTAACAAATTGGTGGTAGTCTATTTTTTTTCTTTCAATTTGACTTTCTGCTACATATAAAACATTGTTTTCAGGGAATTCTTGTTTTGGCGGCAACGAATCGTCCTCAAGCAATTGATGCGGCTCTTATGCGGCCTGGTCGTTTTGATCTGGTAATTGTCTTCTCTATCGTACTGAGAACTTTAGCATATCCTGTAGTCATAATTTCACCAATGATGACTACAGGATACTGAGAATTAATTTTTGGGTCTACAACTCCGGAGATTCTGAGGTTCCCAAGTATGATTTAGTAGCTATAGATGGCCTTATAGTGTTGCATTAAATGGTACAGAATTGCTTGGGCATCCTGGTAACTTTGTCAATTTATGTGAAATCACAGGTACTTTATGTACCACCACCTGATTTAGAAGGTCGATATGAGATACTCCGTGTGCATACACGTAACATGAAAGTGGGGGATGATGTTGACCTTAGAAGAATAGCAGAAGATACTGAGCTCTTCACAGGAGCTGAACTGGAGGGCCTCTGTCGGGAAGCTGGAATTGTAGCTCTAAGAGAAGACATATCTACGACTGTTGTATGTAATCGTCATTTCCAGACTGTAAAGGAATCACTAAAACCGGCACTAACAAAAGAGGAAATCGATTCGTATTCCTCGTTTATGAAGACCCAATCTCTGAAATCTTCTGGCCGGTTGGAATCCAGTACCAGTTCTGACAGCAAGCCTAGAAAGAATTCGTTGGGTCCAGTCGTCTCAGTTACAATATGTGTTGCGAGTATTACAGTACTTGTTGCTGCAAGATATCTTTTCGTGCATACAAATCAAACCCGAAATGAACTAGTTGTTACCTAAAAGACTGCTGCTTCAACTTCATTAGCCTACTGGCGGATTCACTGCTGTTTTGTTATATTCATTTTTGGATCCATAGTTTATTGTGATGTTCTACATGAAAATGAAAGCAAGGAATGCTCGAGGAAATTGATTTGCGCCCATTATCTTCTGAAAAAAAAAAACAGTTACATAATTGCATAAATTTCAGCCACTTACTTTCCTTAAAAATTTTATTTTTCATAATACTTCTATTAAATTTTTAAATTTTAATATAAATTTTATTTTTTTTTATCGTCAATGTAGATATTTTTTTTTCAAAATTTCTTTTATGAATTTACAGTTAATATTTTTAAATTGAATACTTACTCATTACAAATTAAAAATTTAACAGCTTATTTATTTATTTTAAATATAGGACTTGCTTGTTAAGAATTAAAAATTTAGGAATTTTAAAGAATTTGAGAGTAGTAATTAAATTATCAATTTTATTAACAAGTTTTTAGGATTTTTACCAAGTTTAGTCCAATTTTATAGTCTATTTATATTTTTAGTTACAAGAAAAAATTTTTTATATTTAGAGTCAATTGTTTATTTTTTGAACAATTTTACTCTTAATTTTTATTCCCTTCAAAAAAAATATCTTATTTATTTGACGAATATTATATTCACTGACGAATATCCTATTCTATCAATGAAGCTACTGTTTATTCGATAAATTTACTATTCTCTCAATGAAAATTTACTGTTCTATCGACAAATTTACTGTTTCTTCGACGAATTTACTATCTTCTCGATGAAATTTACTATTTCTTTTAGATATTATTTTTTCTTGATGAAAGATGAATTTTTATCGAGTGAACAATAAATTCATCGAATAAATAGTAAATTTTATTTTCTTTCTTACTGATTCACTCTTTAAAATTTATAATTAAAACAAATAAATTGATATCGAATCACTTATAAATTAATTTTTAACTATTTTATCAAAGATTTATTAATTTTTTTCAAAATCTATATAAAAAATTATAATCAAACATGAAAATTTCAACTTCAAAATTTTGAATCCTAATAAAGAAGGGTAATTTTGTCTAAAAATAGATAATTAATTGTAAATATAACAAATTTAAAAACTTAGCTATAAACATAGATAGACAGTATATTTGTACTATACAAATCAAAAACCTAAGTTTTTAACGGAGTTGCCACTTGGCAGAAGAAACGGAAACGGTATTAGTATTAAGGGTATGTGAGTAATTTCAGACGGCCCAGAATCACAAATTTGAGGGCGGGCGGATGTCATAGTTTATAACGGGTGGGTTCTTTCTTCCAATTCCCGATAGTGTCGTGGTCTTCTCTTCCAAATACCTCCCTTTTTTCTTTTCCTCAGTGAAGGGAAGGAGATGCCTTCAATGGCTCAAGGCGGAGTCACCGACTTCACACAACTCCACAAGCTTAACTCCAAACCCTTCTCCAATGACTCCTCTGCCAGGTCATTCTCTTCTCTTCTCTTCTCCTCCCTAGTTTTCTGGACCCAAAAAAAAAAAAAATCAATCTTTAATCTCACTGATTAATTCAATCTTTAATCCCTAACTTATTATGTGATTATTGAATGCAATGCAGGAGGCAAAATATTATGCAGCAGAGAAAGTCTCTACCAATTGCTTCAGGTATAGTTTTATATAATTAACTCTTTGTTTCTTTATTAACATTAAGTTTGTTGTCTTTATAAAGTAATTTGCTTATATTAACTGTTTCTTTACTTTTTTAAAAAAAATAAAAAAAAAAAAATTTTGTAGTTGAGAAACGACTTGTGGATGAGGTACATAAAAATGATATTTTGATTATAGTTGGTGAAACCGGAAGCGGAAAAACAACTCGTAAGTTCTATAATACTATTTGATATTCTTGATTACGAATTGGGGTCCATTCAAATCAAATAAACACTGACTAAATAGCATGATGCTTTATGTTTTGATGTAGAACTACCTCAGTTTCTGTTTCAAGCTGGATATGGTCGTGATGGTAAAGTTGTTGGGGTAACACAACCTAGACGTGTTGCGGCTGTCACTGTTGCAAAAAGGGTAGCCGAGGAATGTGGTGCTGAGTTGGGCCAACGAGTTGGGTATTCCATTAGATTTGATGATAGGACTTCCACTGCTACAAGGATCAAGTACATGACTGATGGATTGCTACTAAGGTAAAAAAAAAAAAAAAAAGTAATAATAATAATAAAAAATAAAAAAAAGGTGGTACTAAGAAAGTTTGCACATTTTCTATGACGTATGAATGTTATAATTTGAGTAAATATGTTGAAAAAATCTTATGTTGGGAGATTGTATGTTTTGACATTTTTGAATGAACATGTTGCTTGTTTGCTGTTTGTGGATAAATAGATTTGTTCTTGGTGTGGGTTTAATAAGTAAAATTTTGGCCCATCTTTTTGACTCAAATACATAAAGAGATGTGGAACATCATAAGATGCTTTTCATGTTGATGATAAACAGAGACTTCTTACTTCTTAAAGACAAATAAGAGTGTTAATTTACTTATTACAAATGATATAACTTTATGATAGTTAGGAGGGAAGGGAAAATGAATATGACCAAGAGATGGTTAAGTTTTTTTGAACCCGTTTGTTGTTGTGCGATGAACATGTTTTCTTGGTTCCCCTTTTTTTTCTTCCTCTTTTTCCCCTAAAGAGTGAAAGTTAAGCCTATCAAAATTTCATTGTGAATATTTTATCAGTTGCAAACTAATACAAGTCCTTTGTACCTTACAGGGAAGCATTACTTGATCCGTTCCTCTCTCGGTACTCTGTCATCATTGTTGATGAAGCTCATGAGAGAACTGTCCATACTGACGTATTATTGGGCTTGCTGAAAAAGGTACAAAATGCAAGGTCAAAATCTGTAAATGACCTCTCTAATGGCAATAATAAGAAGGCAAACAAGGACATGCTGCTGGACGGAGAAAATGAAGCACATTGTATCGGTGTTTTCAAGCAATGCCAAGGAAGAAAAATTCCTCCTTTGAAGTTAATCATCATGTCTGCAAGCTTGGATGCTCGTGGTTTCTCTGAGTACTTTGGTGGTGCAAAGGCTGTTCACATCCAAGGGCGACAGTTTCCTGTTGATATGCTTTATACTCTCTATCCTGAGCCTGATTATTTGGATGCAGCCTTGATTACCATATTCCAGGTTATTACTTACTGTTGTACCAATGTCTCTATTAGCCTGCCTGCCCCTCAGTTTTCAAGTTGTTATACTGGTAGAATTTAAGTTGGTTTATTTGATTATACCTCATTCGCTTGTTACATGTCAATATGTGTATTCTCTAAATTGTATGTGAATTATGACTTCATATCTTCTTTGGCTTCTAATTATGTTTATGTCCTTTCACATGCTGTGTGTCAATCAATGAAATTATTCAATTCTTTTCCCTATAAGCTTTTGTGCAATTTGTGGAATTTTTCCCCGCATTTTAACCCGAATTAGGTTGGCTTCGAATGTGTCACTTTTATTAGCCGGCGTTCCTTGTGTGATGGATTTCGGATTTTGTATGGCTTCTAATATGTTTGATATTATATTTTGTCAGGTTCATTTAGAGGAGGGCCCTGGTGATATACTTGTCTTTTTGACGGGGCAAGAAGAGATTGAATCTGTTGAAAGACTTGTACATGAACGGCTTCAACATATACCTGAAGTTAGTCGAAAGCTGATAACAGTTCCTATGTTTTCATCTCTCCCATCAGAACAGCAAATGCGAGTTTTTGCACCTGCTGCAGCTGGCTTTCGTAAGGTATCTGACGAGACACCTGCTTACTTCTGTGTACATATGTACTCCAGGAATTTAGAAGCATGTAATTGTTGATCTGATCAATGTTCATTTCTTTGCTAAATCTAAAAGAGAATCTGGAAAGAGTGTTTATGTTTACTTGATAAGTGGGAAAATTTGGATACTTTTTATTTAGATGATTACGGTGGCAGGCCTGATCACTCTGGTAGGCTCCTGTTTGTCCATTCATGTTAAAATAGCTTTACCACTGTGTATTCAGTGTAGGCATGCCCTCTTTGGGAGGCCAAACAGGCATCTGATACATGAACATTATTGTAGTGTTGGAAAAGTGTCCAGCTATCATTTTTCACACTAGAAGTATTTTATTATCACAGGTTTGTAGAATTGTGAGAACATTTATTGAATTTGATTCTACCTATCTCAGGTGTGTAGAAATTTCAATTGAAAAATTTTTAAATACGGAAAATACACCACTATGGCACTATTCTTATCACTGCTGTGATAATTGCCTTGCCCTAATAATTGACCACTGTAACTAGCATTTTTTTGCCATAATCACTATTTGCACCCTTGTTTGCTTTGTGGTCCTCAACTACCAACATTTTATAGGAAGCTTTGTTCATCACTAGCACTTTGACTTTGACTACACTGCTACTGCAATAGGATTGTTGCCACAGTCTATGCCATTATGATAGTCCTAGGTGATATCTCTGCCTTTTGCTATATTATTTTTGGTCCATCACTAATGCCATCTCTGCAATGATTTCCCCATCATCTGTTTCTATTTGTTTTTAACTGCAATCTAAGTCCAATTTCACCACTAGGCGACTGTTATACATATCAAGATGCTTCTAGTGTTTTATATTACTCAATTCAAAGTGGAAAGTATCGAGTCAATTTTCTGCACTTGTGTTCTTATTTAGGTTTCCCCCTTCTTTTTGAATTGTTTAATTGTCTTCTCTTCTGGTTAATGTTTGGTGTGGTAGCAATACTTCCATTTTTGCTCATTTATTAATTCTGTTAAAACACTTTTCTGTCTAGGTTATATTGTCAACTAATATTGCTGAAACATCCGTGACCATACCTGGAATCAAGTATGTTGTAGATCCTGGATTTGTAAAAGCACGTTCTTACGATCCAGTCAAAGGAATGGAATCATTGATTATTGTTCCAATATCAAAAGCACAGGCTCTTCAAAGAAGGTAAGTTTGCTTGATGGATTAACATTGTCAAATGTTATTCAAGAAGATTTAAGTATGTTTTTAAGTGCTAGTAGGTTAGGGCCAATCTATGGCCAATTTGGGGCCTTCATGGCTAACATGGTCTACCGCTATGGTTAAGGTATGGAGTTCCTCGTTCAAACAGATCAGGTTTTTGTCTGTCAAAAACATATGAGATATTTACTCATTAGCATTTTTAAGTAACAAAAAAGTAGTCTTAAACTAATAATTTGAACTTTCAGACAGTTGCTTGCTTGGTGCTGCAAATTTTCTTAATTTGTTGTGTGCTACTATATACCTGCATGAATTTGTGTTTCTCTTTGTTATGCAGTTATGTAATAATTAGTCGGGGAAATTGAACAAATAGATAATATTTTATTGATTAATTATATTTTTGTGCTTTCTGGGTTTTTGTTTGCTTTATTAGCTTGTTTACAAAAGAATTTAATATTTGAACTATAGTTATGATTCAAAATCAGCTGGCAATGGCAGAGCCACATAGGGTCAGGGGACAATGGCCCCCCTTGGCCCCACAAAAATTTAAGAGAAAATGGCATTCACTCACAAACAGGCATAATACATACATACATGCATACATATATATTTATAATACAAAAAATT
Source organism: Cedrela odorata (assembly GCA_035584115.1). NCBI lineage: Eukaryota > Viridiplantae > Streptophyta > Magnoliopsida > Sapindales > Meliaceae > Cedrela > Cedrela odorata. The sequence continues at coordinate 10,136,732 of JAXCLQ010000009.1, read as the reverse complement.
TCTATATTTCTCTTATTCTTTGATTCCCTTGATTCTTTGTTTTATATACCACAACCCCCTCAAATGCAAATTTCTGGTTTTGCCTGTCAGCTTTGTAGACCCATAGATATTTAAGACCATGTTAACGGATGATAATCGAAGATGATTATTGATCTCTTACTGCAGTGGACGTGCAGGGCGTGAAGGACCGGGCAAGTGCTTCCGTCTCTACCCTGAGAGTGAATTTGATAAACTTGAGTATTCAACGAAACCAGAGATCAAGCGTTGCAACCTCTCAAATGTCATTTTGCAGCTCAAAGCCCTGGGAGTTGATGATATCATTGGGTTTGACTTCATGGAAAAACCTTCAAGGTGAACAAACTTGGAGATTTTCCCTGTTTAGCATTAATGCTCTACTTTTCGCACTCTTGCTTTCTCCTTGTTAATGAATGATTCACTTTCTTCTTGTCTTGTAGTACCTCCAAGTGTCCCAAATTCGAATCTTACCTGTCTACCACATGAAAAATCTGAAGGATAAATGCTTATTTTAATTTTTCTTCAACAATCATCAAAATAAATTTAAGGGTTTCAAATGAACTGAGCTGAGTCAGGTTATGAGATTTTCAAGTTTGGTTCATTTATATTCGCATCAAAATAAATTTAATGTGTTTGAGCTTGGCTTGAGAAGTACATGATGAGTTTGGGCTTTGTTCAAGCTTGGCTTCTGTAAACAGAGTCAAACTTGCAATCAAGCTTATTCACAAGCTCAAATCATTTTGTTTCTTCAAGCATACACAGGCTTGTTTGTAAGCATAAATTAAGTCATTGATGTATCTGGTTTGGGAGTTATTTTAAAGAGACTAAATGAAATGATCTTAAGATTAGTTGAACCGGGCTCGTTTGTTAAAGGAGCCTCAATATTAGAGTCGAGCATATTTGTTTATTAAATAAAAGAACAAATGATGCGTTTGTTGACCCAAGTTTCTAACTTCATTTGCTGCCAACTAGAAGTGCATCTAAAATGTCAAGAATGAATTTATTATGCCAATTGCTTGATTGGCTCTTCAACTTGTTTACAGTTGGACTGGATTTGGGCTGGCAGGAGATTAGACTGTAAAAATAAGAATGCTGAAATATTGTCGTTTTTATTTCCGGTTCTGTGATAATTGGCTACATATATAATAATTTGACATGGGATAATTGACTTGATAAATGACTGTCATTTTTAATTTGTATTGTTTTAGATAAAGCAATTTTGTTGTTTAAGACTGAATAATTGTTTCTTTTTCTTGTCATTTTTTTTTATCTATTATCAGTTCAAGAGCAAGAAATGCGTCTTTACATGAGTTAACATACATTTGAACAGGGCATCCATTATCAAATCATTGGAGCAGTTGTTCTTGCTAGGTGCTCTAACTGATGACTGTAAGCTGTCTGATCCAGTTGGGCATCAAATGGCTCGGCTCCCCTTAGACCCCATTTATTCCAAAGCTCTCATTGTAGGTAGTCAGTTTAACTGCTTGGAAGAGATGCTGATAACTGTTGCAATGCTCTCAGTGGAATCTATCTTTTATGCCCCTCGGGAAAAGCAAGAAGAGGTATGTGTGTATGCATTACTAATGCTAACGGTTCCTATTTTGCTTTTGTAGGGCTTATATATGGACACTAAAATTACAGTACTTGGCAAGTTCATTACCAAATAGCATTGTTTCTGATGTTAAGTTAAGTAACCAAAGGGATGTTTACACCATTTGTCTGTTTATTTTGGCCTAGCAATCAGATCTGATGGGTGTAAGTGAATTTAGTGAGACAGGAAAGTAACATCGTGTGATGGAATTATATAGAAGTTCAGCACCTCAATTAATCATTAAAATATGAGTTTAGGTAATTATTAGGAGCAGAAAACTTGGACTCTTTGAAGAGTTTGTCTTTGCGACTTGATCAATAAAGGAAATTTCTGTTATTGCTCTGTTATTGTGCTTTTTCTTCTTATTTTCTGCTGGTCACATCTTATCATGGGGAGCTTCATTTTTGTAGTGTGATGTATATGGACTCTTCTATATTATTTGTAATAGTCTTAGTGAAAATGCCACAATTTTTCTTGTTTTGGCCAGGCAAGAAATGCAATGAAATGCTTTGCAAGTCCAGATGGAGACCACCTCACTCTGATTAATGTATATCGAGCATCTGATGAGTTTTTAGAGAAGAGAAAGATGGAAATTAGTAAAGAAAAAAGCGACAAAATTATGAGAAAATGGTGCAAGGAAAATTTTATTAACAGCCGTTCTCTGAGGCATGCTCGTGATATTCACAGGTTAGCCTTGTATTTTTCTCTTTTAGGTGAATTTTGAACTTGAAATATAAATGTAGTATGTGTATTCTTAAGTTTGTTGGGTGATTTGGTGCAGTCAAATTCGAGGACATGTTGAACAAATGGGTCTTCCTATTTCTTCTTGTGGAGAAGACATGCTTCAGTTCCGCAGATGTCTGGCTGCTTCCTTTTTCCTCAATGCCGGTTTGAAGCAGCCTGAGGGAACATATAGGTACTGATTTCATCACAACACGTGTTCTGAAATTCATTTGGGAGATATTATGAGGTTCTCCTGTTGTTTGTACTCATTCTGAAGGATGAGCTTTATCAGCAATAAGGATGTTCCAATATATTTTAGGTTGATAGTCATTAGTTAATTTTCTTATTCAGTCCTCTACACTTGTAAATATTGTCAACTATTTTAATTCCTTCAGCTACCTTCAATAAGTCCTCTCTCATTTACGCAACCAATTGGCAGGGCTTTGGCAAGTGGTCAGGTGGTGCAGATTCATCCTTCTTCCGTTTTGTTTCGAGCAAAACCAGAGTGCATAGTATTCAATGAACTGGTCCAAACTAATCACAAGTATATCCGCAACTTAACTAGAATTGACTACATATGGTTGACCGAGTTGGCTCCTCAATATTATACCATGCAGAATTAAATATTCTGTTCTGAACACTAACAGGTAATATATTGAATTGACTATTTATGTACACTTGATTAAGCTGTGATGAATGGTCTTAATTGATTCGATAGTGAGTGTCATCAACTCCCCTTTTTGTATCCTCTACAATGCCGGATGCTCTTTTCAGTCGTGATAAGATGAGTGTCATTTCTCTTTGAGAGTGGTTTATGTAGAGTATAATGCACAACTTCTGATCCTGTGCAATCTGAACAAAGTTTAGGTCCAAATGATATGGGTAGAAGTTGAAACCAAAGTCCTTTCTTTTGTGCATACACACATAGGCATGGCTAAGGTACTTTCAGTCTTTGCGCGATAAGATTTATATAAAAGCTTGGTTAGACTGTTATATTCTACTAATTGCACCAAGCTTAATCATATTTTGAATTGGGGCTTGTTGCGTCTCCTTGGTTGGAACCTTCATTTGGATGTTTAATAATGTTTTATTGCAAATTGTAAATTCTTGACATCGAAACTGTGATGCTGCAGCTTGATGTCTCAATTTCTGATATGGAACATCAAAACAGGAGCAAGAGGATTGGCATTCTTTGGCAGATTTACATTGCTTATCATAGTGAAGTAAATGTTTCTGCTGAAACCTGTTTGGAAGGCAAAACTCGAAGTTAAGATGCATTCTTGGTACTGATGTTTTGAAAATGCTGCAGAAGGGGTAGCTGCAAAAGCTTGAAGAGCTTCTGTTTTCCCTTCCAGCCACTGTTTCTAGCAGGGGTGCATGGCTATTTATAGAGGAGCTTTGTAGGTGTGTCCTATATTCTCAACGAGCTTGGTGGCTGCAACTTGAAATGCCACTTTGTTTCTGGCAAGAGTTATTAATTTCATTTGTTCAAAACAAGCCTGGTTGTTGCATGACATCACATTGGACTAAGTTAAAGTTGTGGCCTTCACAAGTTGGTTTCAAAAAATTGTATCGAGAATGCTGGATCTATACTGGTGAGGATGGAGCTGTGATAGGTTGGAACGTTGACCGTGTCACCCATTTTCAAGGGATGTACAAGAACAAGTTTCTCAGTTATCATTTTAGGAGTGAACTTCTTTATATATATAAATATAAATTATGATAATGTTTTGTGAATGTGCTGAGCTATGTAAAGCTGCGAGTTTTGATCAATTTCGTCTTCTGTGAAATATCTTGTACTCAGCACTTATTTGTTGAATTTCTTCTAACGTGAGAATCGAATGCTTGCGGATTTAGTTAAAAAAATGTAAGTCGTGGATGCCCTGAAATATTTGACAAGTCCTATTAAGTTTGATTATATAGTTATCGTTCACTTACAAATATATAGCGCACGTTGACCTACAATTTGCCCGCTCAATGCTAGTCTAAGTCTTAAAATTTTCAGGCAAACATTTAACTTATCTGCCCAATTAAGTTCCATTGACATCTCAATGTTTCCATGGAGAACTTATCTACAAAAACCAATAAGACACGGCTATCGCTTGGAACAATAAATGCTGCGGTCTGCCGCCATCTCTTGACCGGTAAACTCTTGCTGTCGCTCATTCTCATTCTCAACCTTTGGTTCATACTTTCTGATTGTCAAACAAGAAAACTCGGATAGCAATATGATATATATTATATGCATTTCTGCAAGGCAGTCTCCCTTATATATTTTATTCTCCAAATCTTTCTTGTTTACTATTAAGTCACCACTCTTGGCCAAACTTGGGTTCTTTTCTTTATTGATCTGGAACATTAGTTGATATTTTAAAACCTTAGGTAGATATATATTACAGAGATTTGTTAGCTAAGTGGACATCTCCTATTATTTGGAAAGAATCAGTGCAAAAGCCAGCTGTTTGTCTCACGTGTAAGTTGTACTCTTCCCCCTTCTCTCTCCATGCAACAAACCCAGTTAATTTCATTTTTATCAATCTGTGTATAAATTTCTAATGCAGCTGAGCAAATGGGAAATGGGCTAGGCTGTGTCTCTTCTAGTGAAGAGGTGCCAAAGAAAGCCTCAAAGTTTACCTTCTATTCTTTACCTTTGTTCACTTCTTTCAATGGAAGAGCTAGTTTACTATCTTCTAATTCAAGGAAGAAGATGAAGAAAAGAGAGAGGTTTGGCGTGGATGATAATTCTAAGATATCTGAACAAGCTCTTGCCGCGGCTCTTCTCTTTCACAGTCACCAGGGACATAGCTCTATTCCGTTTAGCAGGTCAACTTCTGTTATGTATCCATCTTCAGGTTCAAAGAAGCAAAATTTCAAAAGGAGTTCAAGTGATAGGCAAAGGTCTAACAATGATCCTTTGCTAAGAACTCGTCATCTGCTTAATCAGGTCTGATTAATTCATTGCACTTCATCATTAACTATATGAATTCCAAATTCATTCCTCAAGATGCTAATACATACATGACATTCTTGCCTAATAATAGTTTGATGTAGCATTCCATTTACACGTACTAATTGGACTAGCATACAGTCAGTCAACTTATAAATTTTGGTTTGGTTTTTTAATAGAAAGTGTTATGATTTTGTAAGTTAGGTACTTCCTCTTGATGATGGTGTTTGCCTGTTTGTCCAGCCGAAGGAAAAAAAAATTGTTCTTTTTGGTTATTGTTTTCCTTTTTCTCTTTTTCTAGTTATCTTTGCTTGACTGAGTTCGTCACATTGTCGATTTTCCTTATAAAACCTGTTCTGGTAATAACCTCGTTGCCTTTAGTAAGCTTTGAAAAGGTTTTGTTTGGAGACATTCTATTTTATAAAAGGGTGCTGTTATGTGATTTTAGATAATCATATTCAAAACTTTGAATCACATTCTTCCTCTTATTTTAATTTTTTTAATATATCAAAGTTTTGTACTAGTCAGATAGTTGAAGCATTCAACAAATCAATCAGTGGATCCAAATGGATGCATTTGCATCTAAAAAGGGGCTGAATGTAATATAATATGATGCAATTATTCATCAAGGGAATCCAGAGAGTTTTTTATTCATTATGTACACTCGTTCAATAGAATTATGTCATATATATAAAAATGTACGCATCATAATTCAATTAAATGTGTTCGTCTGGAAGATTTTTTCAGCATTGGAAATGATTTTGGTGTTACAAATTTAAGTCTACATTTATTTTGTGATACTCTGATTGAACACCAGTAGAATTCTATTGAACAATTGGAGACTGGCCACATTGATAGTCATGGGATAGAATTTGGACTCAGATTTACTTTTGCAAGACATATTAAACATTTCAGAATGTTTGATTCGGATATTAATGCTATCAACTATTAATATTTCTTATTGTATATCCTTTTATTTATTTCTCTGATCAACTTCTCATGTTTGAATGACTTACCCAATTATATATATTTTTTCTCCCTCAGGATTTCAAGATCGAATCTCTGGAAACCAGCCACTTTGTCTTAGTTCATGTTTTGGTGCCTGGTGTTGGTATAAGACGATGACACTTTTAGAAGAATGTGGATTTAAAGTTAATGCAGTTGATTTAACAGGTTCTGGAGTAAGTTCATTTGATACGAACAGCATTACAAGTCTGGCACAATATGTCAAACCTCTAATTGATGTTTTAGACAAGCTAGGAAATGAAGAGAAGGTTTGCTCTCTTTATTTCTCTCTTTCTTTCTTTATACTGAACTTGAAAGTTGCGAGGTAAGACTTTCTAATGAATTTCTTGGCAAAATATGCAGGTGATTTTGGTTGGACATGATTTTAGTGATGCTTGTATCTCATATGTGATGGAGTTGTTTCCATCTAAGATTGCGAAAGCTGTTTTTATTGCTGCAGCTATGTTGACTAATGGCAAGAGTGCTCTTAATATGTTCTCCCAACAGGTAAATTTGTGCTCTATTCTATGCTGTTGAAATCAGGAGAAGAAGATGCATCAATATCTTTTGTTGATTTTTGCAATTGTGAGAAATGGAACCTCTGCTTTATGCATCAATATCTATGCATTCACCTCTGAGTATATGAATTGGGGATAATTAACAAAGTTTATTAGGCCTCCTCCAATGAATTAATGATAAAATTAAGTATCTCAATTGTGTTTGTTTTTGTTTCTAGTCATCGAACTTTGTTTGATTGTACAATAATGCTTATTTCAGATGGGCTCAAATTATCTAATGCAACAAGCTCATATATTTTTGTACGAAAAAATGGGAAGGATAACCCTCCGACATCTATTGATCTCGACGGATCATTCTTGCGAGACTTGTTGTTTAATGAAAGTTCAGCTAAGGTGTGTGTGTGTGTGTGTCTATATATATATACTTCCAGTAGTTCACAATGAGCTTAAGGAAGACATTCCTTGCTTCAATTAAAAGGGGTTACTCGCTGGCTGATCTTTCTTGTCCAGGATGTTGCATTGGCATCAGTATCGATAAGACCAATCCCATTTGCACCAATTTTAGAGAAGCTCTCTCTTTCTGACAAGAACTATGGCTCCATTCGCCAGTTTTATATAAAAACTCAGCAGGATTTTGCCATTTCTGTCTCTTTACAGGAGGCCAAGATAAACTCAAATCCCCCAGAAGAAGTTTTCCAGCTTAAAGGCTCAGATCATGCACTTTTTTTTCTCAAAGCCACAAGCCCTACACAAGATAATTGTAGAGATATCTCAGATTCCACCAAAGCAGCTAATCCAAATTCCTAATTTACAAGACACCATGCTGGCCTGGCATCTACAAAAATTCTTCACAAATCAATAGCAGCAGCATCCATTTGCTTGGGGTATACATTGTCATAATGAAACCAACCAACTATAATTCAAGCTGGAATGTAATTGTATTTGTATTTGTATTTGTATTTGTATGTACTATGTATTGTTAAACTAATTGTAGTACATAAATCACAAAAAGCTTAATTGATTGCTTCTTCACATAAAGTAAAATCTAATCAAATCGCCTCGTCTTTGATGCAAAGAATCAAATCTTTTAGACAACTTGATTTAAAAACTAGCTATGTCACCTCTGCTCTTTAAAGTTAAAACCAATGCTTAATAAGACAAGGGCAAGGGACAAATACTTCCACTCAATAAATATTTATGTTGTAACACTCAATAAATGAAATAAAAAAAAGTAGTTGGATGGTAACACTATCTAGCTATCAACAACAAGATCACATTCATTCACACATACCTATTAATAACTGTGAGTGAAAAGTTGAAAAAGACGCGCCACCAAAGTGGGCCGAAATTGACAACACTTTGTTTTGTTTTGTCAAGTTTATTGTCTTCCCAATCACCAAAATAAAAATTGGCCCTTGGATAGCTTCAATTGTTCCTTTCATCTCATTGTTATTATTATTATTATTATTATTGATTTAGTTCGGTTTAATTTATTATTAATTTAATTTAAATTAAAATAAAATATTTAAAATTAAAATTTAAAATTTATTCGAATTAAAAATGTCTACTCGTAATGATTTTATTTTATTTTTTTGTCTTTACCATCCAAAAATCTGAAGAATCACAATTAAAATATAACATTAGTAATGGGTTATATGTTTATTATTTATTTACCCTAATTAATAATTTTTTTAAATTTATACTTTAAAGGGCATCTTAAAAAAATATTTATTTTTTTAATAATTATTATATTTGACTAGCTATAATTCTTCAAAACATAAAAATTGCAACTTAAGAATAAAGTTTTTGTACAATTGCATCTACGACCACACATTAGTAATAAATAAATGGAAATAAAATGTTATTTAATTAAATTAACAATGATTAAATAAATAAAAGATGACGTAATAAATATTCTCGTTAATATCTTTTCATGCACGTGAAATGGAATGCCTGCCAGCTCTGCTTTTAGTGCTTGCAATGTAAGCTACACTTTCCACGCCCATTTTTTCTTTTTCCATTTAATATCCCTTCAATAATTAGCGAATCACCGCCAAAAACAAATAACGTTAAATCTGGAAGAATCAAAATGATTCTTGGACCAATCACATTTCATTTGAAATCTGAATGGTTAATGGGTTAGCAGTCACTCACAAGCCATCTATATAATGCACAGATATCGCTTTCCTTCACTAGCTATTTCCACTCCAGATCTGATCCAAACAACAAGGTGATCTCTTCTTCTTCTTCCTACTCCGCTTATCTTACTGTAAATTTCTCACTTTAATACTTCCCTGTTGATACCTGTAATGACTTGGTTGTATCCAAGATCTGTTTGTCAGTTACTGTGCGCGCTTTTTTGGGATTTTGATTTTGTACATGTTTTTCAAATTTTTGCTTGATTTACGATTTTTGATTTAGTAGATTTTTTTTTTTTGTTCTTTGTAAATTATGAGCACTGTTTGCAATTCATTTCCATGGGACTTCTTTGTAAATTGGTTGTTAGATCTTGTTTATACTTGGTGATCCATGATGGAATAGGAGTTGCAGTGAACTTGTGTGTGGTGATTTGAAGTTTATGTAAAGGTTTTATTTGGGGCTTGTTTGCTTTAATCTGAATTGTCAGCGTATAATCGATGAGCTATTAGTTTAATAGTGCTTATTAAATATTGGACTGTGATGGAAAATGATTAGCTTCAATGTTTAGGATTGTAATGAAAAGAACTTAACAGTGAGAAATGGATATAGATGCAAAGTTGTTAATTATTTGGGCTACTTAAGTGTCATTTGGACTCCCGGTTATGAGTCGGGGTGTCATGGATAATTTTTTAGAGGCAATTCTTTTCTTTTGAGCTTGAAGCAGAGGCACGAAAACACTTAACATATTATACAAACTTTCTTTCTTGTGAACTATGTCTTCCCAATAGAAGATATTTATGGTAATATTTGATCTTGCTGTCTGTCTGAAGCTTTGTGTTGATTCTATTGTTTGCTTTCTTGAATCTTCCTGGAAGACAGGGTTTAGAGTTTCTCGTCTTAAAAGTTAGCATGGGTCGTGGAGTTAGTAGTGGTGGTGGGCAGAGTTCATTGGGCTATCTGTTTGGCAGCGGAGAGGCACCAAAACCAGCTGTAAATGAAGGGCAAGCTGTAAATAACACTCCTCCCCCAAAACCTGCCGTTGCTCCTAAACCAGTAGATATTACCAAGCAGATTCCTGCTGGTATCAACAGTACTTCATCAAACAACTACATGCGAGCAGATGGTCAGAACACTGGCAACTTTATCACGGTATGATTCCTGTCATGATAGCTTTGTTGTCTTCCTTTTGCTTCTTCTGTGATGTTTGTAGCTGTAGACTGTACACCAGATTTAGGCCGGCATAGTTTCCTCAGCTTTATGACGTCTTTGATTTTCCTGATGAAAAAATGACTACTAGGTTAATCAACGAGAGCTTTTGTCCTGAACATTCTAAAAGACTTATTTTGCGTTCCTTGGCGATTTGATTGAACTGCTGTCTTAAGACTGATGCATAACATCTTAGTCTAAATTACTTAGATCTCTGATGCCCTGGAGGGACCTTTGTCTCTTCAGAGGATTGAGATTTTTGGTGATTTGAACTGTGATTTTTTTAATAGGCTATAAGTTTTGTATCAAATTCCATATTGAAGTTAGATCTTTGTTTTAAATGTATTTGATAAGTGACAATAAAGCTGTTACTTTTAATCATTTTAGAAAATCCAATGTATACCACCATGATTCTTGGAAATCCAATAGGCCCAAAATCACAGGCAGCATATATTGAGGCTGAAAAATACAGTTTATAAAAGTTGCATTGCTTTATAAAGTACTGCTTGAGCTGGCAAGCTCCAATAGTTAGGAGCATAGTTGATTAAGAGAAGAGTTGGATAACCTTGGATTGCAGTTGAGTCAAGAAATCAGTACATTAGCTCTGAACCACTGGTGTTTGGTCCCCGACACCATTGATCTGTTTTAAGATGTGTTAAAACCTTGTTTGTCTTGGTACAGGGACACTCGCAATTTGAAATTAGTTCAAACTCTTTTAATGGTGATTGTTTTAGTTTCAATAAGCCTCAACACAGGAAGGTCTAGGGCCTCTTAGTTATGTGAAAATTAAAATAAAGCTTAAATGCATCTGTTAGAATAGCAAGGAAACATATTTTTTATTTTCCTCATCTTTTAGAATGGCAAGGAAACCAGATTGTTTATTTCATACCGTCCGAAGCTTTAGAATGTTACATCTTTGATGTGGTCTATTTTGATTGCTTTAACTTGTTACAATTGTGTCTGCTGTATCCTAGATATGTATCATTATGATAGCAATATTTCTGTCTGTTTTCAGGATCGGCCTACAACCAAGGTACATGCTGCCCCTGGTGGTGGATCTTCTCTAGGTTACCTCTTTGGTGGTGGTGGTGGTGGTGGCAGTAACTGATAAATGCTGTCATATCTTCGGATGAAGTATTGTTTGTGATTTTTTGTGAAACCTGTAATCTGGATGAGGCAGTGCAGTCATCTTTTACATAAAACAGTTGAACTTGTCAGATGTTGTGATGTAATATATAGGTGGTGTGGTTGTTTTCTGCTTAATTCAATCAAAGAGTACTCCATTTTTTATGCCTAAACTTCTTTTTCAAGACAAGAATGAAGTTCATATTTGGTGATGTGTAATCATTCACTGGTCTCATGAGCAATACGTTATTTGGAAGGCAGATTTTTTGGTTTTGCTATCTCGTTTGCATTTTTATGGATTTATCTTCTTCATGTCTCGCGTCTTTTCAATACCTTCCTGCCATTGTCAATCTTTCTGAGTTCGTATTTTGAGATTTTTCCTCTTTATCTTGTGGCATCGGAAAATTCTCGTTGTATGAAGTTCAGGCAGCTTATTCAAACATAACCAAATGTTGTAAAATGAGAATTGATGAGGCCAGAAATCTGTTACCCAACGTCTGTAAACGGGTTATATATTTTCCATTTCCTTGTACCTCTTCTGCCATTCATAGGCAACGTATTGAGATCCTGAAAGCTAAAGTTGTGTTAAGTATTACCAACCACTACAATTTCAAATTGGGTTTCCTTACATGTACATATATATATATATATATATATATTTATATATATAAGCCTACCTTTAGTTTCTAACAAATCCAGATATGGTTGTGCTGGCTTGTTAAAAGGTATCAATGCTCAGTTGAGAGAATTTGGCTGATCTTGAGAATTTTTGAAAATTAATTTACCCCAGAAAATTTATCTTTATTTTGTTTTATATCTTTGTCAGGCTCACAAATCCAGCGAGTCAGATGCAAACATTATAATGTAGCACCCGATTATTGGCTCAATTTCCCTGAGGGATTTGTGTTCAGGAATATATACATATGTTAAAATAGTTTGAACAGTATTTCCCCAGCAAAACAAAAGAGTTTGTCCGACAAAAAATTTTCAATGTCACAGGGTACCAATCAACCTAAATAGTACCATTAGCTACATATCATGCAGCTTTTGGTTTAGGAGCAGCTGGAGCAGGGACTATTCCCCACTTCCTTCGAACATCCTCCAAATCCTCGTGAAAGTGCCTTTCATAATATACGCACATAAGATCTGTGCTCTTCACACCAGCCCGGATGGCCCATGGAAAGTAGTGTTGGAAGAACAACGTCCTTTGCTTCTCACTAAATCTGGCAGTGCCCCCTACAACTGATAGGAAGCACATTGGAAGGTACATTTGCTTGAACTCTATTACTTTCAGAGCAGACTCACCAATCAAGTTAGTGGGAAGGTCAAAAAGAGTGTGCCAGAAATCATGCACCTCACGAGCCCGCATGGCCACGTATGCTAGTTCATCCGTGTCCATGAACCGCACTGGAGGGCGATCATCTGGAGAAAAGTTCCGGGATCCCATAAATCTTGCATAGGCAGAACCAAATGTGTTTGGTGGTAGATCCCATGCATGACCTACTTTTTCAGATATAACTCGTGGTCGCTCCAAGAGCACTGCCTGCAAAAATAGAGGAAATTCATTGATTATTTACAAAGTGGAGCGGCCTTGTCAATGTTGGTTACCAACTTCAGCAATATATATGAAGATAAGTGACGGCAAAAGAAGGATAAATAATAGGTGGCAAACACGAAAGCAATACAAAAATAGAATTAGCATTTCCCATCACCAGTAAAAACAGAAATAGAGTTTAATGGTATTGAAATATTAGATTTATAATGTTCCCGTTTTGTTGATCATTACAGCATCTGCTAAGTTCATAAGGACATGCCAATAAGCTGTGCAAACAGTGTGTCTGAGACAAACTTTTAGTTTACAACCAAGTCATATATTGCCCCAAAAACTTGTCATGGTATATTACCAACTCCAGACAGAATGCTCAAATAAATTTGATACATTGGATGAAATTAAAACAGCCTCTGGTAACTGATCTAGATGATAGTAAGGTAAAGCCACCATTTATTGGGAAGTATATTGCAACAGAACATTTAGAGTTGCATTGCATTGGCACATACAGATGCTCAACCAGTCTCTCAATAATCTAGACTACTTAATTGCTTTTCCATATAATAGAAAAAGGGGAAAAATATTTTTAACATTGACATGTGTTGCTTACTAAGGCCAATAATCCGAATCTCTATATTCTAGGGGACAGAACATAATAGAAATTCGTTGACATGCTGCTATTAAGAGAGGCCACCAAATGAAAACATTTATGCTACAGTTATAACTCCATTCATGATGAACAAACGACTGAATGAGCCTAAAAGATCATGAGATATCATTAAGAAAAAAGAATCATGCAGTCATAAGATTTCTTGCCATAATTTCTAGAATGGGACGAGTCAACAAACCACTTTAGCATGTTATTCAACCGAATGGTAATACTCTTCCTCCAAATACATTTGGAGAAAATAATTCAGGAATCTCAAATTTCTCTACTTTTAGTATATAAATAATTGAAAACCAGAACTCCATTGCAAAACCAAGACGCCAATTTATAAGATAAACACACTATAATACCTATAGAGATTCTCATCCAAAATTCAGATTCTGTAATCCCTCCAAAGACCAACTGAATCCAATTTCCTTAATAAATAGGTTTAAAATAGGCAGACTTACCCTGCCTTCTGGGCTCCTCTTCATTCTTTCAAGAACTCTTTCAAAAGCAGGCTTCCCAGTGGTCTCGCCAAGAGCTGCTATTAGATCCGCCCTTCGTGGGTCTAACAGCGCACCAACTGCTGAACCAACCGCAACCGCCGCCTGCTGCCAACGGTTCAACCGGATTCGCGGACCTTCTATCATTGTACAAAGTGACTTTAACCAAAATATAATCTGACCAAAAGGAAAACACACATTTCAGTGTCAGACAAACAAAATCATATATACATATTGTGCTTCTAAGCCCAGACTGTTTCATTTACGAACCTAAGCTACGAAATCAATCGAGTTTAAGCTGTATGAAGCATTTTTACAAGCACATGCTGAACGAAATTATTGAATTATAGTTGAACCAAAAATAATAATAATAACGAGCAAATCCTATGGTGGAATACTAGAGAGAAGAGAAAATGAAAAATGACGGTGGCGTCAAGATCTAACGGCGGCGGAGATTTGACGGTGGTTTTGAAGCAGAGGAGCCTAAAGGCTTAAAAAAGGAAGGCCTTTACCTTTAGATAGTAATGGACTGAGTCTGAAATTCCTAGTAAATCCATTCGTTAAGCCCAATATTTATTGGGGTGAGTGGTGAACTTAAACAAAATGATTGGGCCCATTCCGAAATGATTGAAAGCTGATCCATTAGTTCAATAGACTGGCGAGCGAAGTCTGCGAAGAGCGGCTAGCCGCCGTGAGCAAACCGACTACCTTCAAGGAGGCTGGGTCAAGACGTGAGAATATATAACGAGACTCTCTGCCTGCAGATTTTAGAATGAAAATGTGTTGGGGTTTTCATGTAAATACGTATAATAACATATAAATTCCTAACTCTTAGAAAAATCATTAATAAAAATAAAATTTAATAATTTATATCAATTAGATCCTTAAAATCTAGATAATAAAAAAAAAATAATAGAGATTATTTTTATATTCATCATATCAAATTTTTGTAATTTTATTAATTTAAGTTATTGTATTATCAAAATAATAAAAAATATTTAATTACATTAATAAATATTAATAATATAATATAATAAGTTGCATAACTCTAGGCCTTTTAGTCCATAGGTTATGTAGTACAATACAAATAATTGTATAATTCAGTACAATCCAACATAAATGTATTTTAAAATTTTCTATTGTATTAGCACTTTGTATCTATTAACGTGCAATACAAAGATTATATATTCTTAAAAAAGAGATAATTAGATTATAACAATAATAATACTATCATAATATTTGACTTATTATTTTTAAAATTGCTAATTAAATTAATTTTAAAATCACAATACTTACGTGCATGTTGCTGTAAAATATTTTACAACGTATAAGACATATTTTTTTAATCCTATTTTTCTTCTGGTGTTATATATTTATATATTATGAATTTTAATAAATTGAAACCTTGAAGAAGTCATTAATTGTAGAAATAAATTGATTAGAACACTAATTTACCAAATCTAATGTAAGAACACACTTAATGCACTATGGATGTTTACTTTATGATCTTTGTAGTGGAGTGAAATTAGAGAGATTATCTTTGTACTTATAATTGATTGGTGCATGTATTCATAATTCCTTAATCATATCAAACTAAACCCAATTTTATTTATTTTTTATTTTTTTTATTGTAACATATTTATTTTTATAAAAAAATATATATATAAATCATATCATAAAAATAAAATAAATAGTTTACCAGTGATAGATAATTAAAAAATATAGGTGATTTACAAAAGTAACTCAAAAATTTTATTATGTATAAAAGATCTATTTTTTTAATAAAATAGTTTATAAACTGTTTTGCTTGTTGAAACAGTTTTGGAAAATGCTTGGGGCACAGATGAGGTCTAATGGGCCTTGGCTCCGCTAAGTATAACAAAGTGTCAACGCCTTAATTACTAACAAATGTCTCATTAAAAACATATAGAATCTAAGAGCGTCTCAGTCCGAGAAATCCCAACCAAGACGTAATAAGAAATTCAAGTGAGACGAGGTCTAAGACTTTCTAAGTTCAAATCAAAGATCTCGGATCTAGATGTGAATGTGGATGTGGAAGCTCGAGACATCTTTAAAGGTCTCAAATATAGCATGACATGGGCTTCGAGTAAGTCATCAGAATTTAATGTCATCTCAATTGAAGAAAAATGTATCAGATGAAATATGAGATTTTTGAGACCTTTCATCTGCAGTTATTTCTAATAGTCGTGAAGATCAAGTTTTCTGTACTTTTTTGTAATAAGGGAAGAGTTGTACCATAGTAGAAATATTTTGCAAATAAAGCTTAAAATTTCGTGATCCCTAGAATAACAATATGTTTAAAATTATGGTTATGTGATCTCCAGAATACTAATTAGTTTGGGATTATGATTCTATGATTCTTTAGAATCCTTAAGAACTTCGTAGACATAATGACAGTAGGACACAACAGCTTATAGCCAAAGGCAACCAGGTACGCAACTTTGCATAATACAATTTCATTTACATTGAGAGACAGAAGAGATTAAGTTATTGTTGTCATTATTTTCTCTAAAACACGTATAAAAGTAAAACTCTAACTTAAACATCGAAGAGTTTTCGTCGAACAATCAGCTTTACCCATGATATCTTCTGTGATTTCAAGTGATAGAGTAACCAAATAAAGCAAAGAAGACCGTTCCGGCGTATAGAGTTCTAAGGAGAATTTTACTACATCAACACCTGGTGTCGTCTGTAAAAAAAAGTTAAAACTATAGTAACCGTGAGAAAAACTATGGTAGCTACACGAACCTAAACAACTAGAAAATGTACGATGGTGAAAGAAAATTCAGAAGGAAATTTCTGTCAAAGCAATAACTACAGCTAACCCAAATCATATGTAAACCCTGTTTTTTAAACATATAGGTAAAATAGTCAATGTAATGGCATTTATTTTCATACATGTATTGTTCATAATTAGTTAATACATTAACGAGGGTTAGGTGAATTTAAATTAATTTAATGAATTTTATGTTATGATTTGAAATTTAGCATAAGTAGGATTTCAAAATATTGTTATACGCTTACGCATTCGGCGATTTCTCTAGTCGATTAGCTAACGGGGTTAAAGAGCAGTGCCCTTGCGGTGGTTGGGAAGGCAGAGCCCCCTGACAGAAAAAAATTGAATTGAGTTTAGACTTAAAATTTTGTGAGAAACGAGAGTTAAGCCAAAGAAATCAATACATGAAATGGAAGTGTTGTTACTTAAGGAATGCAGGTCGATACTTGATGAACGAATCAATACCTTCCTCAAAGATATCAATACACAACAAGTTAGAGTGTTGAAAAATATTTATAAGGTGAATCAGATCGATACTTTCATTAAATATATTGATACATTGCAAAGGTATCGATATATGAAGGTAAATATATTGATACATTGTGTTGAAGAAAATTCTAGAATTGAATTTTCATAAACGGATCGATACCAAGTTTAAAGGTATCGAACCCTTCTATAAAAGTATCAATACTTTATTAAAAGTATCGAACTACTTGATCGACAGAATACAAAATATGAGCAAAATTGATAGGTAATTTTAAAATTTTTGGTAATTTCTTAATGATGTTTTGGTCTTTCCACCTATTTATATAAATACCCATGAAGGGGGTGCCCAATTTCACATCGTTTTCTTTTGTTTCACTTTTCAACTCTCTCTAAAACACGCTTTCACTGGCTTTCTCTCCTTGACTTCCTTACAAATCTCTTCAATCCTTTTGTGTTTTCTTTCAATTTCAGTTTCACGTTAATAACCATGTTTTCCTTTACAATTTGGTACCAATTAGAAGCAGCAAGGAAATGCAAGGCAAAAACTAGGGTTTAAAAGATATTTTGGAGTTTCTCGTTTAATTTATAATCTAAGGTTTATATGAATTTCTATGGGCTAAAGATAAGCCTATTAACCCATTAAAAGTTAAAATTTTAAGATTTTGAGCATGTTAAAACTTAGGGTTTACTGTTCACTCAAGATTTGCATTAAGTTTGCATAGGAAATATAAATTTATGTTGATTGGCATTAATGAGAGTATATAATGGTCAAATATGTGTTGGTTCTCATGCAAAATATGTGTATAGCCGTTATGGATGAAAATGCAAATTTGAATTATTTACGATCATGGGATTTCATTGTTGAAAATTGAATAAATAACCTCCGTAGTAAGCCTTGAAAAATGTGTCATATATCAACTAAGAGAATTTAGTCATATTTTTCACGAATATTATATTTAGTACATTGTGTTTAATTATTTAGAATCGTAGAATTCATTATTATACAAATGTGTGGTATAAGGTTCTTAGAACCCAAAAGAATGACCGAATAGGTACGAGAAACCTTAGTGAGAGTGATTACTCTCCCCTTTTTATGAGTAAATTTATACATACATAAATATGTAAATATATATGTGTGGTACTTATATGTATGCTTATGTGTAAGACATATTGTTTTCTGACTAAAATGAAATTTGAAATGAAAATGTTTTATATAATTTGCATGATATTGGGATGTTTTTATTATATGGTATGTTGTTGAAATAATTTGATATACATGCTGAAATGGCCGAGGATGTCGTATTTATTGAATGATTTATAATTACTGTTGAGAAGGATTTAATTTTATTGCATGTCTGTTAATGATGGGGCCGGTAAGATTGTGTATTGTTATATGACCAGTGAGCTTATTTATTGATTGTAAGTACAGGAAGATAATCTATGGATGGACTTATGAGAGATCACATAAGTGAATAGAGCTGCAGTGGGGCTGGTATAAAGAAGAAATGTCATGATAAGCCTACTGTGTGTCATACATGTATGTGCGGATGTAGAGACCCTATGAAAAGTCTTAGCAGCTTGATAAAGATCTCATGAATTTGACGAATATAACGATGAGAGTCACTCTTTCACTAACTGACTACTCGGGAACAACATCAATGAGACAGATGTTGTTTTATAAATGTATGCTTTGCAGAAAATAAATAATTTTATAAAAAATGATAAATAGCTTTCGATTTTATAAGTATTCATTGCATATGATTTTATATATAAAAAGGTTCACTGATAATATTCGAAGTTGTCTCAGTTAAGGTAGTGGTTGATAAGGTATGGCCAGTCCGGATGATTTGTTTAAAAATCGTGAGCAGACTAATGAACTATTTTCTGATTATTTGTTTTAAATGAACATGTCTATATATATGTTTATGAGTATATGTTGAAGAGATCCCAATATTTGGATTTTCGAAATGTGTTTGCATGTATGTATATATGTATATACTTTATTTACTTATTGAGTATAGTCGTATACTCACTTATCACAATTACAGCTTTCAGGTTATGCACTCTAGTACTTGTCCAGCTAGTGGTAGCGGTAAAAGCCTATGACGCTCTTGGTAGGTTTCTTTCTTGACTCACATTTGTAGTTTGTCCCACTAGATAAATGTAATTGGATTTTTGTACTACAAATATAAACTAAACATGTATATAAATATTTATTGTTTTCTTCAACCCGAATGGAAATGATTTTCATATTGATATTTTATTATTTGATTATATTGTGGATGAATTGATCATGGATGATCAATTCTTTGATAATGATCCTATGGATGAGAATTTATGTTTGTAAACTGTTTTCAGGTTTTGAAAATTGACAGGAAAGTCTTACAGACTCTCTTGATACATTCTGGGTGTATAAGATGTATCATGAGGGTATGTGGTGATTGTCATGAGTAGACCCTAGGTTTAAGGCGTGACATCACAACTATTAACAACCACCCCCTAGTGACGTAAACTGTAACTCTCATTCAGAAGCTTTATCTCCTCATCAAAATCCTTCCAAGGGAGGTGATGGAGAAGTAGCTCAATGGATCCAAAGATTGAAGGATAGCAAAAGAAAGCATTAAGAAAAAGACTAGCAAATTCAGACGCTGGATAAGGAAATTCTGGATTTGAAAAGAATGCTTCAAAGTGGTTTTTTCAGTGAAAGGTGATTGCATCATCAGAAGCAATGAATAGTAACACCCCTAACATCATGCGAACCAAAAATCATGAAATAAATCCCTAGCAGAATGTCTCCAAGATGAGATATATTGCTGCCGAAAAAGGAAAAGGGAAGGTCTTTAAATACCCTTCAAAAAAGCCTGCAATGCAAAAAGATAACAATGTTTCTTTCAGACCATTAATCAACCTCGCCCTAAATTCTTGCACCTGCTGAATAGCCCGATAATAAGCCGTAAATAGAGGTCATTGTATAGCTTAAATTCAGAAAATATGAGAAGAGTTCTTAATAAAAAATGTCAAAATAAGAGATATGACTCTAAGCAAATTGAATCTTAAGGAGAAGAAAGTAGGGGGCATGCTGGAGGAATGAAAGATATCTAAACAGGTCTCAAAAAAATAGTGAAAGATTGAAAATTAGAAGAAACGAGATCAGAGAATGAGTGTTGATCCAACATCCAGCTCAGGACTTCATTATGAGTCCCCTTTTGTAAACTCTAAGAAATGACGATTTAATTTATTCTCATTGGAGGACTATAGTAAAGTTTCATTTAAGAATGTTAATGTATATCTTAGGTGGAAAGCAAGATGTTGAGACTTGAAATTGGGTCATAAAAGGCATATTTGTTTTCTTGAATAATTTTTTTTTTTATGATTATTTATGATTCAAGAAAGGTTAAGGAAATATTTAGAACTATTATTCTAATTTTGTGTGATTGTATTAAGTATAAATTTCGTGATTTTATGTGAAAAGAGTTATCCTAATTATATTATTGAATTGAATTAAGTGGCTTTTGATAATGAATCTATTTGGGTTTTATTATTAGAGATTTATAAGGAGTAATTTTACGTATTAAAATTCTTTAATCAAGAAGGAAGCCTAAACTATAAATAAACGATATTTATATGAGATTTTATTTTTATATTATTTAAGAGAAGATTTTGAGGAGCTTGGTGTGTAAACCCTATGTTTAAAAGGTTACAAGTCATTGACTGACTTTTATTTTTGCATATGTATGATTCGTGGTTAGTTGACATGTTATCGATGCTTAGTTGAACTTAAGTCAGATTCAGGGTATGAGTGCATTGAATATTTTAGGTTTAGCATAAGTTGGATTTATGTTTGTCACTTTACGCTTACGCATATGACGATTTCACTAACTAGTTAGCAAGCGGGATTAAGGGTCAACAAAATTAGTTTTAAAGAATAAATAGGAAATGTCAAAAAATTATTTTTTCTTTGAGAAATCTATGTTTAAGCATATAGTATCAATACATAGAATTGAAGAGATCGATACATTTACCAAAGGTATTCATAAAAGGTATTGATACTGTGCAAGTCAGAGATTTGGGAAGAAATTACAAGTCAACCAGATCGATACATATTGAGAAAGTATCTATATATTGTAAACCAAAGAGTTCGAAAATAATTACAAAATAAATTAGATCGATATCTACATAAAAGGTATCGATACATTTCAAAGGGGTCGATACATAAAGGCAAATGTATCGATACATTGTTTCAAAGAAATTTTCTGAATCAAATTTTAATAAATGTATCGATACCCAAGCCAAAATGTATCGATACATTAAGCAAATCTAGGTGAATATTCGTCGAACAATTTTGGAAATTCTAAAACTTCGTAAGTGTAATTTGATCTTTTCACCCAATTATATATATAACCATGAGGGATTGACTCCCCAGTGTTTCTTCATTCGTATTACTCTCCCACTCTCTCTAGAATACGTTCCTCTTTCTCTATCTCTCTTTATGTCCCAAGATCTCTTTAAATCATCTACGTTTTCTTTTAAAATTTTGTTGCCAATCGATTACTCATCCTCTCATCTTCAATTTGATATCATTTTATACTAGAAACAGTAAGAGGAAGTAAAGAAGGAAGTTAGGGTTTCGACAAGATTTGAGAATTTTTTCGTTTAATTGCTTAAAGGTTACTACAGACTTTTACGGGTTACCAGTAAGTTTATGAACTCGTAATAGGCTTAATTTTATGATTTAATACATGTTAAAACCTTATGATTTACTATTTATTTGAGATTTATATTGATTTTTGCGTAAAAAATGATAGATTGTGTTAATTTGGGTTAATTGAAGTATTTTGATGGTTATATATGATGGTTATCATTTGAAATCCACATTCCATTGATTTTAACATTTGATATAATATGAAAAGTTGGTTCAAAATGTGCAAACCCGTTTTAGACAAAAATGTGACTTATAATAAGTTGGTTTTGGGATTTCATTGTTTGAAATTGAATAAATGACATTCATTAGTTAAGCCTCGTGATATGTATTACTTACAAGTATTGTATTTAATGCATTTATTATATAATGATTTAAATAATGGAAGTCATAATTATATGCATGTGTAGTATTAAGTACCGAGAATCCGAGAAAAAGACTGAATGGGTATGAAGACTCTTAGTGGGAGTGGTTATCTTCCCCTTATTTAGAGTAAATTTATTATATACATGAATATGTAAATATATGTGTGTTATACATATATGTAATCTTATGTACTAAACAATTTATTTTCTAATTAAAGTATAATTTGAAATAAAACTATTTACATGTGTTTACACTGATACTGGGGTATTTTGTTTAATTTGTCTACTATTGATAAATTATTTAATATATATGTTGAAATGGCCTTAGAGGCACGGTTGATTTCTATGGTTTATAATCATTATTTTAAAATGATTTGATTTATGCATGTATATTGGTGATGAGGCCGGTTATTGATATATGGTCAGTGAACTTGTTTATTTACTGCAGCTACAAGGAAGTAACTTATGGACGAATTTATTGAGAGGTCGTAAAAGTGAGTAGAGCCGCAGTGGGGCTAATATAAAGGAGACTATCAATGGCAAGCCTACTGTGTGTCGTGCACGGATGTGCGGATATAGTTACCCTATAGAAAGTTATGGCTATTTGATAGGGATATCTTGGATTTGACCGATATTACAAATACAGTCACTTGTGTCACTAAGTAACTATTCCGGGCCAACATCAGTGAGACGAACGTATATTTTTATAAATGTATGTTTTACAAAAAATAAATAATTTTATAAAGTATGCGAAATTGTTTTCTATTTGATAAGAACTTATTGCATATGATTTTATGCATGAAAGATTCATTGATGGTTTCAAAGTCACCTTGGCTAAGGAAACAATCGAGAAAGTATGGCCAACCCGGTTTATTTATTTAAAATTGTATGTAGACCTATAAATTATTTTTTGATTATTAAATTAAATAAATATGTATATACTTTTGAGTATATGTTGTAAAGCAAATCACAATATCTGAATTTTAGAAATACGTGTGCATGTATGTATATATGTTTGTATTTATTTACTCACTGAGTATATTCGTATACTCACCCCTCATCTCTTACCCTTTTAACTTTTAAATTAGACGCATTAGTACTACTTAGATTAGTGGTAGCCGTTGAGAGTCTTCAACGCTCTAGATAGACTTTTTTTGACTCACTCATGTATTTTATTCCACTGAATAGAGTTTTTTGATAATTATAATAAATTTATAACTAAATGTTTTATATAAATACTTATACATGTTTAAACTTGGTTGGGAATGATTCCTATAATAATAGTTTTATCTATTGGATATGTGTTTTGGATAAATTGATCATGAATGATTAATTATTTGATAATGATCTTATAGATGAGAGTTTTCGATTTATAAATTGTTTTCAAGTTATATGATTTACAAGATAAAGGAAAGTCTTATAGGTTTTCTTGATATATTCTGAATATATAAAGTGTATCATAAAGGTTTATGATAGTTATTACAGGTGGATCTTAGGTTTAGGGCGGGACAATCTTTTAGACAATCCTGGATCTCGTTCTCTCCTAGAAGTTTAAGATGCCTCAAATAATTCAATTCACAAGGATAATTAATTCATCTCTCTATATAGATTTCTTTAAGGAGATGATGTTAATACAGAGACTGAATGATTCCTAAATGTTCTACTTGTTTCATTAACACTAGAAAGACAAGCAAGGATCAGGTTTACAAGCCTAACCCCCAATAGTATCCACAACTTTGGTAAGCTCTATAGGGTATTTATCAATGAATTCAGAGGAGTAGTTACCAATATGAAAACTCTAAGTTCATTGCTTTTAATGAAACAAAGAGAATAAAAAAGTCTCAGAAATTTCGTCAAGAGGTATCATGATGAGGTGATGGAATTAGGAGCTTATCATCATCCCCTAGTATTGAAAGATCTCAAGAAATGTCTATGAGTAGACCGAGGATGATATGTTATTTGTAAGTCATCCATTACCACCTATGAAATAATTAAGAGAAAATTGCTAGATGATATTGAAATTGAGGATCAGATCATTCTTATGATGAATGAAGAAAAGACGATGAGAGCATTCTCACGTGACAAAACGGGTTTCCTAAATCTGACAACAGGAGGAGGCAGAACTACAGGAGAAATTTTCGAGACTTCAACAGGAAAAGAAGTCGAGTGTCAAAACAGTTTAGGTCAGGGAATATGATGGATGATGTTCTCTTGAGAGAACAACAATCTGCGAGAAGGGACGATATGAGAAGGGCGGCCCGGGTCCAAGAAACGAGGAGGTTCACATTGCTTATCGCACGTCTCTCTCAAATTCTTTTGGAAGCCAAGAGGTTGAACTTTGTTGATGGAGCCTCGCTTAATAAAAACAAAATCGAACGGGAATGTAAAGAACAAGTTTTGTGAATTTTACCAAAACATAGGCATTTGACAGATGAATTTTTCGACCTTAAGGATCTGATCGAAGTCCTTGTCATAAATAATGACCTAACATATTTTATGGCAAATAATGGGAAAGGGATTTGAACCCTATATCAGATGGTTGGATGAGGAGAAAGACATGAGCATCAAACAATGGTGATTTCAAGCAGATCCACACTGGCAACAAACTCAGACAAGGTAAGGAAAAACCATTCAAGGTATTATTTGTCCAATTCTGCTTCAAATACACATGTTATGAACGTAAGGGCCGAAAAGAAACAAAAAGTTACTTTAATCCCTATCATATTCACGGATGAAGATGAGGTCGGAGTACATTATCCTCATGATAATGCTTTGGTGGTATCTTTGCGAGTTTGAACAGTTCAAGTTAATTGAATCCTGGTTGACACAGGAAGCCCAGCCGACATTACTTTCAAGGAAACGCTAGACTTTTAGGGTATTAAAGACCTTAGACTAAGACCAGTAAAAACAGATCTTCACGACTTTGGTGAATCATGAATATACCCGTTGGGTACATTATAATTGCCTATTATAATGTGAGATAAGCCCTATCAAAAAACAATAATGGTTGAGGTCTATATAGTAGATCTCAATATGTCATATTCGATAATTCTTGAAAGACCCTTCTTCATCTCTACAAGAACAATAAAAAGTACATATTACTTGAAACTAAAGTTTAGGGCAACAGAATGTATTGACATAGTCAAATGAAGCTAATAAGAGGCTCGATCATATTTTGTCACCTCATCAAAAATCTCTTACTATATATTAAAGTGTACTTTATAAGAAAGATTAGAGACCAAGGATAACAATGCAGAACAAAGGATGAATGATGGAGAGCTTAAATAAGAGATCGGGTCAGGATAATAAGAGATCAGGTCAGGATAATATGTCGTTAACAGTAAAATCTACTAAGTAATTAGAGTATATAGTATTGAACAACGAAACTCTAGAAAAAATAATTAAAATTGAGTCGCTTCTTCTTGAAGAACAAAAAATATCACTCAAAGATATCATGAAACAATACATAAACATATTTGCATGCGCACACACACAGACATATCAGTTATAAATCCCAAATAATCTTTAATAGAATAATCAACTTCGTGAAGAAATATCATATATAATATATATGTATATATTTTTAAAAAACTCATATGTCCGTCAAATTACT
This sequence comes from Cedrela odorata, assembly GCA_035584115.1. Taxonomy (NCBI): domain Eukaryota; kingdom Viridiplantae; phylum Streptophyta; class Magnoliopsida; order Sapindales; family Meliaceae; genus Cedrela; species Cedrela odorata. Next base: position 10,110,802 of record JAXCLQ010000009.1, on the reverse strand, counting down.
GATATAATAAGTAACCAATCCTAATATTGTAGATAGAGATTTTATGCTTTGATGTAGCTGTCTTTCTGGTTAATCAACTTCTTGAAGAAATATCACATACAATATAATTTTTGTAGTTACCAACTTGTTTATATCAACTATTGTAATGTTGTGTGTATATTTAGAATTGACCCGGTTTGAATTTTCAACTCTCAGTAATTATAGAATAAAAATATTTTATTAAATAAAAATAAATATTTATTTTAAAATTAAATAGAAGCAGAATAATTACAAACATACTGTCACTGTAATGATAACGTACATAGCAGGGGTCCATCTGTCAGATAAGACCAATCTATTTAAGTAGGGTGTCATGAATGAAAAATATAGGATTTGTAATAGGCTGGGGTTGTCGTAATTAATAAATTTCCTGACATGTAGGACGGCGTCGTAATGATTACAATATACGAATACGTATCAGCCCGAGAGAAAGAAAGAGAAAGTCGTTTGGGATTGCTACTACGTCGTTTTCAGTCTGCTTCTCTTCTTTCCTTCCATCCGCTGCTGCTACTGCAACGACTGCCACTGGCTAAAGGTGATGGCTAGGGTACACCTATTTGGCTACTAGTATCTTTTGCATGCAGAGCTGGCTTTTGTATGGTGGATTTGAAGGCGAAGGTTCACCACATTTTACGCAAAGAATGAATACTTTGTGTCCACTTTACCCACTATCTTTCCTTCTCATTTATATAGACACCACACACTCATTCCTTATCCTACCTCCTAATTTGATGGAGGTAGGACTAGTTATCTCTCGCCATGGATGAACTAATTCTTGTTCTTGTTCTAGTTCTAGTTCTAGTTCGACTATCTTCTCTTCCTAGAATAGGAATAGATTTCTACCGATTTGAGTCATATATTCACTTTTTAAATTAAGTGTAAAATTTTAAATTATACTATATTGTAAATTATTTAAATTAAGTATTTATTTTAAAAAAAAATTGAGATTTAGATATAACCCTATTGAAATAAAAACTTTTAAATTGTGCTACAATTAAATTAATTTATAATCTTATAATAAATACTTAATTAATAATAACAATACTTTTGAAACAATGTGATTAATTCTCTTACTTTTATCTATTAATTGAGTGTAGACAAGATGTATATATGTCACTTACTGTTAATAAAAAATATTTTAATATAACCTGTTTAAGACTTTCCTTTAAGTAATATTTTAAAGACACATCTTAACAAGATTTTAGAATATAACAACGTCATCGTAAAATAAGGTCAATATTCTTCAAATTTATTAATTAATTGTATTTAATATTAATATAATTAATATTTAAATTTTATGTTAATTAGATTTTATATGACAATAAAATTTAAGGTCTATTTAATATTAAGTTACGGTGAATTTTAAATTATAATTATTATAAAATAAAAATGTTAAATATCGAAATTTTTGTCAAAAATACATCAATAACAAACAAACGGACTTTAAGAAATTATTTTATTTTTGTTTTACTTTAAAATTACTAGTAATTAAAGTGTTTTATTAAGCACAATTTTTTATATGCGGACCGCTTATTTTTCTATTTATATATGATTTCAAATAATCTTATATTCTTTTAAAATATAACTGTTAAATTCTTTGAAAAATATCAAAATTTTATATGAACTACTTATATTTTTTTATGTTTAATATTAAATAATTTTATTTATTTTAAAAGTATAACAATTAAAATGGTTAATAAATATTAATTTTTAATAAAAAAAAATACTTAATTATTTTATTTAGAATTGATATTAAGTGACTTAAAATTTAATTTGAACTAAAATTTTAGTTAATTTAATTAAATAATGTTGACCATATTAATGTTTGATGTCACTTTGTCAAAGTAGGTCAACAATTTGCTCATTCCATATAATATAAAATGAATCAAATAATGTCACAGTGCAATTTATTCACGACCAATTTGACATTTATTGCTTAAAAACAACAAAAGGATGCGATGAATCACTTTACCACGTTTGGAAGTGACTGTAACTATTGAAGAAAGTTGTTAAATATCTGTCTTCCTTTTCGTTATCAAAAGAGCATTTATTCTATGGTCTGGTGAGCAAATCTGGAGAATCAAATCGCAGATAAGTACCACAGCATTGAGCACCCACGTGAACTCAATCTAATCCGTCTATGTTTACTCCTTTTCCCTAGCAATAGTCCGGTACAAGCCGTCGCACCGTTAAGATTATCCCAGCAGATCAGCACTTTGATCTTGACATCCCTACGTTAAGCAGGGTCCCGTTATTCTTCACAAATAAACTTCGCGTTTTCCCAAGGAGCTAGCTGTGGCCGAATCAAAACCAGCATGCATGATAAGCACTGCTGCGATTCCGAAATGGATTCTCTTCCTTTCCAAAAGTTGGTCTTGTTATTTTCAATTCCAAAAAAAAGAACAAAACTAGTTTACTACATCAACGTTACGTAACTATATAATTAATTTCAACCATGGTTACTTTCTTTTTCTTTTTACTATGGTTAAGTTTTTTTCTAACGGCTAACCAACTTCTATTTAACAACTCCTTCCACACTCTTTGTTTCTTGGCATTCTTGCAAGTTCCTAGCCACTACTATATATCTTTCGTCTTCTCTCTGTTAGAAAGTCATTGCTGCAATTTGCATTACCTGAGAAATGTCACCGGAATACCACCTTTTGTATTTTCAGTCCTCTCTTGTCAACTTGGAATCATTCCTCAGGGTTGTGTTTCTCGTGGCCATATTTGTTGTTTGGCTTGCTCCTGGTGGACTAGCATGGGCTCGTTCAAGGGCCAAGTCTCTCAAATCAATCCCTGGTCCGTCTGGTTTCCCACTCATTGGTTTACTCACTGTGTTCATGGGCTCAACACCTTACCGTGTCCTTGCCAAGCTCGCTATAGCATTCAAGGCTTTACCTTTAATGTCTTTTTCTGTGGGTTTGACCCGGTTTGTTATTTCGAGTGAACCAGAGACTGCGAAAGAGGTTCTCAATAGTTCTGCTTTTGCTGATAGGCCGGTGAAGGAGTCAGCTTATGAGCTGTTGTTTTATAGAGCAATGGGTTTTGCTCCTTACGGTGAATACTGGAGGAATCTAAGGAGAATATCAGCTACCCATTTGTTTAGTCCAAGAAGAATCGCCGGGTACGAAAGTTTTAGGCTTGAAATGGGTGCCAAAATGGTAGAGCAGGTGAAATCTTTGATGGCAAAGAATGGTGAAGTTAAGGTTAAAAAGTTGCTTCACTTTGCGTCATTAAACAATGTCATGATGACCGTGTTTGGTAAAAAATATGATTTTGACGATTTAGGAGATGGTTTCATGCTTGAGGAGTTGGTGAGTGAAGGGTACGAGTTGCTTGGAATATTTAACTGGAGTGACCATTTTCCTCTTCTGGGGTGGTTGGATTTACAGGGTGTGAGGAAGAGGTGCAAGTGTTTGGTCTCAAAAGTGAATGTGTTTGTTGGGAAGATTATAGAAGAGCAGAGGTTGAAATGGGTTGTTGGTGTTTTGAAAGATAAAAGCAATCTTGGTGATTTTGTTGATGTCTTACTGGATTTGGAGAAAGAAGACAAGCTAAGTGACTCTGATATGATTGCTGTCCTTTGGGTATGTTGCATAAGTTTCGTACTTCAATTGACATTTATCCCTTTTGTTCGTTCTTCTTTTTGGCCTATTTTATATTATTTATCCGTTTGCTGTAACATTTATTTTAAAATTTGCAGGAAATGATATTTAGAGGGACAGATACAGTAGCTATCCTGATAGAGTGGATCCTAGCAAGAATGGTTTTGCACCCTGAAATCCAAGCAAGAGCTCAGGCTGAAATTGATTCTGTTGTTGGCAACTCAAGGCATGTTTTGGATTCTGATATTCCGAACTTGCCTTACCTTCAAGCAGTTGTGAAGGAGACCCTCAGGGTTCACCCACCAGGTCCTTTACTCTCATGGGCTCGTCTTGCTATCCACGATGTTCATGTTGGCGATAACTTTGTCCCAGCAGGAACAACGGCTATGGTCAACATGTGGGCAATCACTCACGATGAGAAAATCTGGAGAGAGCCTGAGAAGTTCAAGCCAGAGAGGTTCATTGAAGAAGATATAAGCATCATGGGCTCTGATCTGAGGCTGGCTCCTTTCGGATCAGGCAGGAGAGTGTGCCCTGGGAAAGCAATGGGTTTAGCCACTGTTCATCTCTGGTTGGCTCAGTTGTTGCAGAGTTTCAAATGGGTTCCTTCTGATGAAGCCGATGTCAACCTGACCGAGTGTTTGAAACTTTCCATGGAGATGAAGAACCCTTTGGTTTGCAGGGCAATTCCTAGGCTAGTTAGTTTTTAGTTTATGTCTTGAACTCCATATCTGATGGAATCCTTTAGGTGCAGAAGAATGGTCTTGCATGCATGCTAGTTTTAACCTTCGGTTTGGTCAGGTGGTAAAATATGTACGTTTAAGGATCAATCTAATCATCTAATTAATGCATTGTACACAGCTAGCTTTGGGTAATATTAATCTTCATAACGAAAGTTTACATGAATATATAATTATGTTTATGTTGCTATGGATAATTATTTGGTTAACAATGAAGATAAAGATAATATGGAAGGTAGTGAATGCGATTGTTATGACTTTGATTGCTAATAACTTTTGAGTGGTTGTGCTGTGCGTAACCGACTGTTTATTTACTAACGAATTCTGCCAGCCATGCAAAGAGGGACTCCTTTTAAATATTAATTTTTGAACAGAATTGACGGCGTTATTTATTCATATTCATAACAGTTCCACGATGGTATGTCGTGCATGTAACATATGAACTAAAATAATGCAAGATATAGCGTCGAAGAACTCGAGGAAACTCTGCCTTTGTCTCCGCCACAATTACCTAGTTAAAAGCTCAAAATCATATTTTAAGACCGTATAACTTGAATAAAATTTATAATTACATTATTTAGAATAAAAAGTTTTAAGATATAAATTTTGGATGTTCTAATATTATTACTTCATGAACAATCATACACAAGTGAACCAATGATTAGTAAATTTTATTAACTTGTTACGTAAAAATAAATAAATATTTTCAACCCAATAGAATAGAATAAATAAAAACAAGATTTGTAGTACGTACCAAAACCATTACAAAAGACAAGCAAAATCTATTTTATTCGATTGGCATAACATTTATAATTCCAGCATACACATCAAAGGCAGAGCTATTGCCTTAAATTTATTCAATTCTACATCTTTAGCATATACAAGTATTGTATTCGAAGTTAGCTAAGTTATGATTCTACCATATTATTCGTTGTGGGTCGTGGTCGTGGTCATGGTTTTGGGCATCTTTATATAGCAACATAATGGTGGTACAATACAAGAGAAATTACATGTATTCCTTCTTCAATGTGCTTCAAACACTACTCCATAGGAACAATAATATTAAAAAAAAAAAAAAAAGTGTCGAGAAAACGATCGAGAGATTCCATACTAGTGGTTGTAACTTTTAAGTACATCATTGTCTGCTTAGTATTGCCCTAAAATAGAACCTTTATTATTTTTTGGAAAGCACTTTGCCCACACAAACCTTTCAAATGATTGAAGAACAAGAATCTCAACCCTTGAAACTTGATGACGTGGTCTCTAGCTCTACTCAATTCTTTTGAAGAGATTCTTCACATTCTTTTCAGAAGAAAGAATATTTATATCTCGCAGGAAATTAATTGTTCTTGTAAAACGCTTTCTCCCTTTTCTCCTTCATATATAAGCCAATGCCAAAAGCAAAGCAAGCAGTGCATGTTGCTTTCTTTTTAAGAGACTTTTAGCTATCATTTTCCCGTCAAAATTAACTTAACTTATAAAATAAATTTGCAACACAACCAAATATTTATTATCATCTAAAGAATTCACACGCTCATCTTTCACACGTATTTGGTTAATTTTGTGCTAGCATCATCACACAAACACCATTCACCCAAAATGAGTTAATTTAGTTTATGATATTTAAGACCTAAAAATAGTCTATAAATTAACTTTCGCAGACTTTATAAATGTCACAATCTCCTTCTTTAGATCTCGTATTTTAAATAACTATTAATCATGAATTTACATTTATCTTCTTAGACAATTATAATTTGGGATGAACAAAAAATTAAGAAATTGTATTTTAAAGAAATCATAAATTTACGTTTTACAACTCACATCACTAAGAAAACTTAATAGTTTGTGAGACGATGCTTTTGTGATAAAGTTCGAATATCTTCATTGACAACTATAATTTGGCATGGACAAAAAATTAAGAAATTGTTGATTAAAAATGACATGATAAGTACTATTATTATCAATGTGTTCCGATATAAATAAAGGCAATAGAACTTTAGCATGGATTCATAGGTTAAACTTAGTATTGCAGCCGAACACTTGTCGTCAACATAAAATACTAACTTATTTAGGTAGTGCAGCATATTCACCCTTATAAATTTGAGAGTGACCTTGTATTTTATTCGATGTGGATGTTACATGAAATATGGACTCATCTTTAAATAACTTTTTGTGTTAAAAGTTAAATAGACTCGTATTTATCTATCTCTATTTATCTATCTATCTATCCATCGTAATTTCATTTTTTGAAGATCATATATACCTTTAAGAGATGGAATATTTTCTGATTGATACCAAAAAAATAAAAGAAAAAAATTGTTAGTTTTAGAGCATTGTGTGGTCCAGTAATAAAAGATAAAGAAAATTACTTTGATTTTACGGCATATTTTGGTGTAAAAGTAAGAATTGAAAGGTAAATGACTAACTCAGTTTCATAGGTAGAACTCAACTGCTGCGTTGGGAGAAAAAATGTATTAAAATATATAAACGGTTAAATATTTTAGTGTGCTTTCGTTATTTATCTTTTAATTTTTTATTAAGATACTTAGTAATTATTCTTAAAAGAATTCAAGTGCTATTTTAATTAAAATATAAATTTGTAGTAATTTAACGGTCCGTTCAAGAGTGTTAAAGAAAAAAATAACTCATTTTAGTATTTTTGAATAAAAAAAATTAAAATACTTAATATTACCCATAAATCACTCTAAATACTATTTTAATAAGTATATAATGACATATTAATTTTGAAAAAATCACTTTGTTTAAATTTAATAAATACTTTTAAATAATAAAAACTACATAATAAATAATTACATTTTTTTTAAATTTAATATTTATATAATATTAATTAGCACGGTCAAATCAAACCTTAAATAAATATAAAATATTTGCATTTCATACATATTGATATTTTTTAACCATTAAACACGCGAATGATTTCTTAATTTTTTAGTTAGAGAATATAGACAGTAATTAATTTAGTAGAAGGACGTAGTCTAAATAATATTGGTAATTTTATAAATAATATTTAATTTAACATTCAACGACGTAATAATTATTTATTAATGTTATATAATTATCATATTCCGTATATTTTTTTATTTCGGGAATGAATTTTGATATGGGTTAATGGGGTAGTAATATTTGGTTTCGAATTTGTATGATTTTAAAGTAAAGAATATAATTTATTTATTTATTTATATTAAAATAATTGAATTATTTTCCAAATCATTTCCTTTTGGGCAATGAGAAATGGTGCAACGTTAAAGCCCAAGGTTCGAATCCTTTTATGGCCAATGTTAAATTCACCCCATCTTGTATTAATTGTCGTCTGATTCTTTAGTAAAAGGAAATCTTGTTGAATAAATTTTACTGGGCTGAGTTCGTACGTGTATTCAGAATTAAAAAGGATGTATTTCGAATGTCCTTGTATTAGAACAGAGTTGGGCCAACTGGATAAGTATACGGAGCCCGTTAACGACTACAATTGCTCAGGCGAAAAATTCATTTCACTTCCAGTGACAATACTCTCCGTCCGATTCACTGTGGGTTAAAAAATGGATCACCCGCACACATCCCGGCGGCCCCGCAAACCGCCGTCGAAATCGGAAATATACTCCACGGTCGTAATCCATGACGACGATGAGGAAGAAGAGAAGAAAAGCGACATCTACGCTGCAATAGACTATGCCCAAAACGACGCCATTGTGGAAGACGACGATTCACTCCCTCCCCTCCTCAAACGCCTCCCTAAAGACTTCGGCGCCGCTCCTCCTGAAGACGAAGACAGCGACGACGATTTCGGTACTATGATCGTCAAAACCAAAACCAAACCCAAGAACAGTCGGACGATAGTGAACAAACCGTTTTCGGATTTTAAAAAAACGGACGGTGACGATGAGTATGGAACGTTTGTGGTTAGATCGAGCGAGAGAGAGAGGAGGAGCGGAGGATACGAAGATTCGACGATGGGAAGGGCGGTGGCGAGCATGCGGAGGTTTGGGAGTAGCTCGTCATTGCAAGGAGACGAAGCGAGGCAGCGGAGTAAGATGTCGTCGAGTTCGATTCCGGAGAGTGTTACCAAAGAAGATCCTACGACCAAGTATGAATTGCTCAATGAGCTCGGTGAGTTTCATTTTCTGCTTCTGTCATGTTCACATTGAATACGAATTTAGTGCTGAATTCTTGCTTCATTTTAAGTTTTTTTTTTGGAAATAAATGCACGATTGAGTTGAGCTGGTTTTGTTTTTTTGGTGTTGAATATTTGTGCTCTTTCTACGTGTAACTGCGAATTACTCTTTGGTTATTGTGCCATTCTTGTGTGTGTGAATTCTTTTTTTTTTTCTCGTTTATATTAGTGAACTTGGTGGTTTAAGTATTGTGTTTTGCCAATGCATTTTCATTCAAAATTTGAAATCAATTACAATTCTGGAGTTTTCAGTTGGCACTTTTGGTGCAGATTGAATGATAGTTCAACTTGTTTAGGCTTATCAATGAGGCATATATTGCGCCCTTTAAAATCGTACTAGGTGAAGTTAGGTTTATTTGGGTGTTGTTTGCATGTAAACAGCTGGTTTTGCAGCATTTTCGTGGCCTCATGATTCTGCTGATGTTTTTATTTTTATTTTTTATTTTTTCAAACTACTATGAGGAGACAGGGAAGGGATCTTATGGGGCTGTTTATAAGGCTAGAGATATCAAAACATCGGAGCTGGTTGCCATCAAAGTTATATCATTATCTGAAGGGGTATGTATGCTTTGTTGTTTTGCATGAAGTTACTTGTATAATTGTTAAGTGGGTATTGCCACACATGAAAAATTGGAATACAAAGTTGGCAAATTATGTGAGATGCCAAACTAGTTGAGATGCAAACTTTGTGATTATAAAGTTATTGTTGTTAAAGTTGGGGGAATTACTAGTGATGATTGGTTGATGTTGTTTCTATTCAGGAGGAGGGATATGAAGAAATTCGTGGTGAAATTGAGATGTTGCAGCAGTGTAGTCATCCAAATGTTGTGCGCTACCTTGGGAGTTACCAAGGGGAAGAGTATCTTTGGGTGGGTGCATACTTCCATAGCTTGTTGAATCATTGGGATTTAAGTTTGTTCTTTCAGAAGCATATTTAGGTGATGTATATTTCTATTCTTGGGTGTTCAGAGTTTAGAGTAACTATTTTTATTATTTTGGCAGATAGTGATGGAGTATTGTGGTGGTGGAAGTGTGGCTGATCTGATGAATGTTACTGAGGAGGCTTTGGACGAGTATCAAATAGCATATATTTGTAGGGAGGCTTTAAAGGTATCCACAACTGTGATTGGTTTGAAGATAAAGTTTTCAATATTAACCAATGTAATATCATACTTAGTCTCTGAATTTTTGTGAACCATATGTAAGTGAATTAAAAATAAATTTACTTTTTCCATATACATGAAAGAAAGGCTCCCTTACCTTCTCTTATTATGTGTAGGGTCTTGCTTATTTGCACTCAATTTTCAAAGTCCATAGAGATATTAAGGGAGGTAATGTCTTGTTAACTGACCAAGGAGAGGTCAAGCTGGGTGAGTACCTATGAACTAGTCACTGTTTACTTTTAAAAACATAGAGGAAGTGCATGTGTTTTGTTTTACCTCATTTCCAGCTGGTGATGTTGATTTGTGTATCATGAATGATGATTGCTGGCCTCTCTCTCTCCCTCTCTCTTCCCCACCATCTGTTTTTCTTTATCCTTTTTCATTTGTGGTTTTTAATGCGAAGTTAGCAGTTTGCTTCTCTATTTTCTTTTGTAGTTCACTGATTCAGAACTTTTGTGTTTTTTTTTTTTTCAGGTGATTTTGGAGTTGCCGCACAGCTTACAAGGACCATGTCAAAGCGTAACACGGTACCTTATTATTCAACTACTACCTATTCTGTTGCAATTCTACCTACAGTGCAGAAGTAGCCAGTAGGGTGATCAAGGTTTCTAAGTGATTTAGCATCTCTAGATTTTAGTGGGTTTTCCAGGCTGCTATGATAAAAGATCACTTATGTCTGACAATTTTTGGAATTCACATTTTTTAAGGATTGTAGAGGTAAAAGGTTTTACGTCATATATTAAATGGTGCACTCTTTGAATCATCTGACAATTTAAATGGTGAACTCTTCGGTATTATGGAATAAAAGCATGGAATAAGGATTTTTAAAACTGAAAAATTACTTGTGCTTAGAACCTCTTAACTACGTCTAATTTTTGGTTGAACATTTAGGGTATAGTAAAACTGTGGAAAACAGAAACAGATTAAATGTGGCTGTTTAGACATTATTTGCCCGGTGGATATTAAATTAAAGTTGTGAACAAGTTATGGAAAAGTTGGCTTCTGAAGTAAATTTTAGAATCGCAGATCAAATGTTTTGACACGACAGTCTTCAAACTTGAATAATGATCTACCTTTGTATCTTGATAATTATCCCAATGGTAGTATCAAAAAGCCAAGCTCGAGGGATGTTCTTAGTCTTACTGGTTCCACCAAATTATACGGCTCTGAACATTGTTAATACCCGAAACTGCAAAATGTTCTCGTACTGGCTGTGGAAATTAATCATTAGAGAGGATTACATTTAGAAAGAAGACAAAGAGACCTATCACCACATAACTTATGTAGCCAAAATATTTAAAATCTTTTACAAATCTTAAGGATGTTAATTCTATACATCATATTTGATTTCAGAACTTTATGCATGTATAGGCAATGTTTTTGTTTGTATGCATAAAAACAAACATATACATGCATGCACATATATGTAGCTCATGTATAGTGCATTGAGACGAAGAATAGAGGTTTATCATGCAAAGGCCCGCCCTTATAAGAAAATCCTGAAAATTATTTCCTAACCAAAAGTCTGAGCCATTTTTCCTGGGAAACTTTGTTTCTGATGAACTGGTATTGAGTCCTCCATACCTAGGTAAGCAAACAAAGTTTCAATAAGTAGATGGTACTTAAGGTAGATCGAGGTAGTTCTTCCTGGTAGAATGTCTTGAAGCCTATCTAGTTTAAGGAATTATGGTTGGAGAGGATTTTATTTTATCTTGAAAATTTCCTTCTTGATACCAGCAGCTGGCATTAGGAATAATAAGTAATATTTTGCTTGAAGTGTTTATAAAAAAATTTAAATTAGTTTGCTCACTTTGGAATAAGTGATGCAATTTCCTAGTGGCTTATTTCTTTTGATTTCTCTCTACTATAATACATAATATGTTCCCAAGAAGGACCTTTTTATGTATTCGATAATTGGATTTTGCCTTATATTCTGTCAACTGATGTGAGTTTAAATTCAGAGTAGTAGTTATCATGGATTTCGCTGATTTAACTTAGCAGGGGAAAAAAAAACAAAAGAAAATAGAAAGAAGAAATTTTCTATGCCTTAATGGTTCTTATGCATCTTTTGTCCTGCTTATGTGAAATTAAATTAAATTTTTCAGTAAAAGTCTTTATCATATTTCAATATTTATTCTACTCTCATGTTTGTTTCTTTTTACCTTTACCTTGTATATTTTTTTTGCCGCAATTTTTAAGTAACTTGGTCTGTCTGGTGTTTGCCAATGCTGATCCTGGATTCATGAATTGTGAAAATCTGTATGTATTTGACATTTTTATAGTATGTCTAATGACCTTTTATTTTTTTTCAGTTCATTGGCACTCCACATTGGATGGCTCCAGAAGTTATTCAGGAAAGTCGCTATGATGGAAAGGTATCGTATTTCTTGGTCTACCTGAATTTTATTTTCTTTGAGTCTCTCTTCTTGCTTCTTGGCTCAGCTTTTCATCTTTTCAACCACTAATAGAATCAAGAAGCATTTAATTATTGTAGATATGTATGCTTACTTCTTTTCATGTATTATGTGAGGCATTGGTTATGAAGGTACTAGACCCTTTGCCAACTACCACATTTGTTTGAATCATCTGATTAGATAGGGAAGATATCCCCTGTATTCCTTGGATTAGCTTAAATAAGGGCCTGTTTGGTATAGCTTTTTAAGTAGAGCTTATTGGAATACATCTTTTGCAAGTATAGCTTTTGACAAAAAAGGTTGTTTGGTTGTCACAAACATATTTTAGTAAAAATTGTGTAATTACCTTAATAGACAAGTTTTTTAAAGTTATGGTATGAATGAAATGATGTAAAATTTCAAAATAATAAGGGTATTTCAGACAATTTAACCTTTTAAAAAAGCTTAAAAGTTTACTCCCATAAGCCCAAAATTCGAGCTTCTGCCAGTGGAAGCAAAACAACTTTTAATCCTTCAAAAGTTCTTCTCCAGTGACAACCAAACAACACAAAAAAAATTGAAAAGAACTTTTGACATTAAAAAGCCTTTTTGGCCAATAGAGAAGTTATACCAAACAAGCACTTAGTAGCTGTAATGGGATTTTGGGCCTCAGCGCTCATGAAAAGTAGATGTTGTAGAATTTTTCTGCTCATAAATATAATTTAGATAGGCAACATTAAGAGTGAACTGTAAATGCTTCTTGATGAGGAATATGTTTGGTTAGGAATTCTTAGTAAGCCCTCTTTATTATATTTTTAATTCTTTTGTATTCAGATTTCATTGAGGTCATGGCGATATCTTCTCTCCATGATTCCAAGTTTTATTTCAAGGTGACTAATCTCTAGAGATGCATGAAAACCATTATAAAATACTAGTAAGGAGTTTGGAGTTGCTTGAAAACCCTTGGAAACATAAGAAGACTTGTGTCCATTCAAAAACAGATGGAAATCAAATCAAAAGCTTAAGAAACACTATCTGGAAATTTTCTTACAACCATAAATGTTTTCTAATGACAATGGAAGAGTGAAATATCAATAAAAGCAGTCAGGTTATGAGATTAGGGATAAAAATCCTGCATGTAATTTTATGTTGATAGAGAGAGAAATTATGTTAACAGAGATAGAAAGAGACATAAAGGCAGAGAGAAAAAAAAGATACTACATTTTTATTGCATTGTATTACGAACAAACTAGTACAAGACTTATATAGTTCTAAATCAAATACAAATAAGGAAAGACAATTGAAGGACAATACGACTCCAGTAAGCAAGAGCTAATGACACCCCGTACATTCCTATATTGACTTCAAGAAAACATGGAGATTATTTTGATGTCTTATTTGGGAGAGAGGGTTGTAAATATTTTATTTTATTTTTTGATGACAAGAGAATTGGGCAAAGGTTCTTTGATTAATACTTCGTTATTGTGCTTTGAGAAATCAATTTCTGCACTATTGCTCATGCCAACTTCTTGGTATTTTTTGTCAAATCTTCTTACAGGTGGATGTGTGGGCCCTTGGTGTGTCTGCAATTGAAATGGCCGAGGTATGTCTATTCAGTGCATAAGGTTTGAAAATGCGGTCGTAAAGAGAACTTTTTGTTAATTAACAATTCATTTTTAAAACTTTTTTTTTGTTCCCTTTTCCTTGTTGAGCTTGAGTCATTTTGGTTAGTCGTTCTTGTATAATAATAAGTGTTAGAATTCGTCCTAGTTCTACCTGAGTGGAAGCTTGAATATGAGCTCCCTTGAATATAAAAAAGATAACCCAGTAAAGTTGGGGTTATTAATTTTGATTTTTCCACCTTTCAACCTATGGAGAATTATTGACTATCTATTCATTGAGAATCCATATATACATGAAATTCTATTACTCTCTAGTATTGAATTTTGATTACTTGTAATGTGAGTTTTTTTTATTTCATTTTGTTTTCAGGGACTTCCTCCAAGGTCAACAGTCCATCCAATGAGGGTTAGTACATTTAATATTTCTAATCTGAATTTTAATTGCTTTAAGTTATATCTATTTTGGCTTCATCACAAATTATTAGTGAAGAGGTTTATATCTTGATTAGTAAATTTGTAGGATGACATCATAATAAATTGACCTGGGGGATAGATCTCCCAAATCATAACATTGGAAGTAATATGAGCTGTGAAATAGGGCACCATTGAATTTAATGTGTTACTAGTGTGGACCTAAGTCTCTTTGGATAATCTGTGATTGAGTTTACTTGTCTCGTACATAATTATGGTCTGGTTGAAATATGGCATCAGCTAATTGTTTGGTAATACTGTACGCTGTACCTTGTTAACATGTTTGCTTGTTGTTACATTGTTGAATTTTGATTTAGGATATGTTGTCAATTTGAGCACTAATTGTGAAAATTATGCAAATGCAAATGTATGCTATCATGAACAAGTAATATAATGATGAATGAGTATCGTTCCCCTAAGAATTGATGATTTACAAACTAACTACCGAATTAAATTATCATTAATTTTATTTGAATGGATTGAATAAAGAGACGATTTAAACTAAAAATAATTAATGATTAAATTAAAGCAAGCAAGATAAAGATAAAATCAATAAGAATGAGAGCTTTAGGGCATATGATTTCATTTAAACCAGTCTGAATTGATTATACCTATTCTTATTATCTGAAGTTTTAAGACTATGATTGATAATTGAAAATCCTAAAATCATTCATTAGCTTTTTTTAGGGTTATAATGAAAATATCTTCAATCTATCAATTCATTATATTCCTATGCGAATTAGGATAATCAAAGATTCATTAAGTTTATGAATTCAATGCATTGATCACACTAAGCATGCAAGTATATTTTTATCTTACATAGACCTAATGTCATTTATCATAAAATCATAAGCATAAATATCATTTTTTAGGGCATTAATATGCAATCAAAACGTCTAAATAGTGGCCAATTACTTAGAAGTATTAAAAACAATGTAAAACGCTCAACTAATAGATGACTTTCACCCTAAATTTAAGCTTCTTGTTGATGACTTTCTTCTTTCTTCTCTCCTCTTTCTCCCTTGGTGGCTTTCTTCTCTTCTATTTTTCGTCCCTAATGTATCTCCCTTGACTGTGATGTTTACCTCCGTTTTAAAAGAAATAAAGTAGGGCAAACAAACCAAAATTAACCACGTCAGCGCGCCGCTGCCTTGGAATCTGTTTTTACCTTTTTCTTCTTATTTGGAGCCGCGGCCTTGCCTTGAAGCTTCTGTCCAACATCTTTCCATGTGCTCCTAAGCTTGCTTTTTCACTCTAAAGCCTATTATTCCATGAATTTGTTTCTTCCTACATAACAATAAATAAAATGAATAAAAAATACCAAAAGTAGATAAATAAAAGGATAAACTAGCAAAACATCATGAGTAAGAGTATAGTAAAATCATATAAAAATAATGCTCATCAATGTCCCGTCTAGATATGTTGGCAATTTGGTCCATGCCTAAAGCATAGGTATATATACTATAAAAATTGGGATCCACTAGATGACATTGGAAAATCAAAATATACCAAATGTTTCGAAAATTCCAGGGAATCCTGCTCTCCGCATGTATCACTTCCATATTTCTCTATTTTGTTTCTTTTTATCTGCGTTTATAGAGTTTTATGCAAAATAAAATTCTCTGTTTTCTCCCTCTTATTGTTGTTTTATATAGTGCCTTTCCGTTTATCACATTCAATTAGTATTCAGGAAGGATATGTAACATATTATTTGCATGTGATAGGTTTTGTTCATGATATCCATCGAACCGGCTCCGATGCTTGAGGATAAAGAAAAATGGTTCGTTTTTAAGTTCTTTTGTATTAACTATCTTCTTAATAGAAGTTCTCTAGAACATTGTCTTGAAAGCAACTTAGATATCATCACCCAACTGAAGATATTTTTCTGGCTCAATGGAGTCAGCAACCTGAATCTGCTGCCATCGTTTTCTTTGCCATACATTTTTTTGAATCATTGGCATTCTTTTCTTTCTACCAAACCACAATACCAGTACTTTTGGGCTTTTCTGTTCTTCAAGTGCTTCTTTCCAAACTATATCACTTTTCACTGGTGCTGTCATCAGATCATACAAGCAATAAAAAAATTTTAGGAGCCTTTTCTGTTCCTTTTTTCTTTTCCCTCTCAAAGCTAGATTTTCTTAATTGTATTCTGCAGTTGCATCCTTTTGTTACCTTTTGCCTCGTATATTCCAACATCCTACATTTTTGTGTTCTTATGCTGTGGTCATCTTTGGGTCTCTTTTTATCTTCGGTTTCTCTCTATTTCAGTTATTTTATGGTTTCTTTTCTCAAATTACATAATGCCTTGCTTTTGTAATGCTTATCCAATAAAGTTTTGATTGTAAAGCATCAAGTTGTGGTGTCACACAGTTAGTCTTGCTTTACTTATGGCACTAACAAGTAGCAAAATACATGGTTGGATATGTTAAGGCAGATTTTCTGCTACAATCAGGTTGCTTTTGGTTATACTCAACTCCTTGATCCTATGGAAACATGCAATAATCATGTTAATGACAATGAGGCCTCCTGAAACTTTAATGAAGTTCCTCCAGCATTCTAGCTCAAATTTATGATTGTGTTATTAACCTATCGAGTTGTCTTCAGAATACGATTGTTTTATGACAGCTTGTGGTTGCCTTTGGTCTGATCACTTCAAAGGCTGTAGTAGAAATTGTGGTGAAAGAGGAATGACAGCATACTTCAACCATTTTGCAGTGTGCCTATTATTCATTGTGCTGCAGCACCTTTAAGGGGATTATTAAACCCTTTATTGTCCTTGAATGGCGGATTTTAGATGACTTTATCCCATCATCGGTGCTTATTGAATGTGGATATTAGCAAAAGTTATCATAAGATCAAAATCATTATTTTATGAATGTAGTTATCAAGAAATATGATAATAAATGGTGCCAACTGGCTCATGCCTGTGCTACCAAATAATATTTCCTTGTGGGTTGAACTCCACCACTAGAGTTTGCGGACTCATCTAGGGTAGCCTTTTACGCTTGTTTTCCTTATCTTGATACCTTGATTGACTGGATGAAAACTGGAGAAATAACCATTATATGCTCACATCATTTTGCTAAATATTGTAACAACTTTTGCTTACATCATGATTGGCATCATATAACATAGTGTTTAAACTTTCTAAGTTCCTTATCTTGATGCGCTGATGGTCTGGCTCAAAGTTGGAGGAGAAATAACCATTATATGCCCACATCTTTTTGCCAAATATTGTAACAACTTTTGCTAATGTCATGGCTGGAATCATAGGTTGTAGTG
The DNA here is from genome assembly GCA_035584115.1 of Cedrela odorata. NCBI lineage: Eukaryota > Viridiplantae > Streptophyta > Magnoliopsida > Sapindales > Meliaceae > Cedrela > Cedrela odorata. The sequence continues at coordinate 10,093,298 of JAXCLQ010000009.1, read as the reverse complement.
TTTAAACCTTGATGATTCTCATTACAGGTCTCTTGTTTTTCATGATTTTGTTGCGAAGTGTCTGACAAAAGAACCACGACTTCGTCCCACTGCAGCTGAAATGCTAAAGGTATGTCAATAAATTTGTCTGTATAATTTTGTTTTAGAACTTGAATTTTGAAGCTAGGCTGCAATTATTCCTTGTGTATTTGCTGCAAATGAACTACTAAAGAAGGGCACTCGCATTGAATAAGGTTTGAAATCTGCTAATGTTTGTTTTCATTGCATTTTTATGCTCTTAAGTATTCTAGCTACCATTTTTGATAGTTTTCTATGCTTCCCAAGTGATATACTTTTTAGTGTGGGATATAGATCATGACAAGGTTCTTGAATTGTCTGGAAAAAATTTCTGAGCTTGATCACAGTGTGGCTAGTTTTGGACCATCTAATAGTTCATTCTTCTATAAGTAATTACTACGAGAAAAATACTTTTTGTTGTCTCTATCACCATGATTTACTCAATGGCTCGACAGCTATGTTTATTTTGTTCATGTAGTGTTAAGATGTTGATAGTTAAAATTGTTGTTTGAAGAGAGTGATAATTGAGAGCATGTTGGACAGAGTTTTTTAGTTTTTAGCTGTAGTTTATGAATACTTATGGAGGAATTGCCATGCATATGCAAGTCTTTAAAAAGACTACTGCATGTTGAGATTCATGATGTTCAAACACTTGTAAGTGTGCGTATATGTGTGTACTAATCAATTGCTTTTTGTTTACATTCTGTGCATTCTTTTGTTCTGTTCTTGTACTGAGTTATTTTGTTGTTATTTGAAACTTAGCATAAATTCATTGAAAGATGCAAATGTGGAGCTTCTGCCATGTTGCCAAAGATTGACAAGGCAAGGCAAATTAGGGCCTCAATGGCTCAGCAAGTGCAAAATCTTCCACCGGAGGTTTCAGGCGTCACTGTACGCTCATCTATCCTTCTTTGTGTGCTCACTTATGATGATATCTGCCTATCTAATCATAACATGCACACACACCCCACTTGCAAACAGACATAGATTATACATGTATATGTGATGTATCATTGATTTTGTTCCCATTGTTCTTGATCTAAAACAGGCAACAGTGGTTCCAAAACTTAATGAGGATTATGGAGATACAGTTCCATCAATGCCTCAGAATGATGGATTTCAGGTGGCAAATGAAGTACTTGCAACTAGTACTTTGAGGAAGCAACATAAATTGGGGGATACGGAAGAAGGTATTGCTTGCATTGAGTATTTTATATTAAGAGCATAATTTAGTAATTCTCATAGATGGAAATTATATCTAGACCCTAAATTCTATTATTGAGTGCATTGTGAACTATTTCGGCATTGTTAATAGAGGGGAAATTATATTATATTTGTGTTGCTACTTTGGTATGTCAAAATAGGGGAGGAGAACTGTATGCATGATAAGATTAATAACTAAACTCAATAGTTGTTATTTTTAATTTAAAAAAAAGTCAAATAAATAACTAAAGTTAATTGGTCATAAAAAATAACCTCCACAGGTTGGAGAAATACTCTGGATGTTCTTTCTTCAGGGACATCAATTTGAAATCTTAATCCGGGTTTGGATTGCATGCTTCAAGTTGCTTGCTGGTAATTTAGAGGAAGCCATATAATGGTGAATTTAACCACATTCTTGTTAACAATATTTGTCTTTGGGTGGAGAGAAAATTGGTTTTTACTTATTGGTTTACTTCTTTCTGATTTGTGCGTAATCTATGTTAAGCAGGTGATTTTGGCACTGTTGTAGTTCATGGTGGGGATGAGACCAATAAGACAATCTCCAAGACTCAACGTTTTTATGGTAAAGAATCTCCCTCTCTTCTTGGACGTGCTGAAATTAGTGATATTGGAGGCATATCAACTAACACCAGGTATTTTCTACAGTATGTGCTTCATATGTACATTTAAGCACCTGTACAATTCTATCTTTTCATTTGCTTCAGGAAATTGTCAACTTTTATTTATTTGGTTAAAGATTATCTTGGTATACATAATTTGGCCGCAGATTTCATAAATTTGGCCTGCAATTTATCAATTAATTCTAGTTATATGTCTACTTGAAAAAGTGACATGCCCACTCAAGTGCACAATTCATTTGGCATCCTATCAGGGTGGACAATGCAAGAGTTGTTGTGTCAAACAATAAATTGGTTGGAGAATCACATCTTGTTGGACGTACGATACAGGCAGCTTCTCCTGGGGAGAACCTTGGGATAAACATTTCTCAAGCACAGATTGGAGGTGGCAGGGATACGACCAGTGGCACGTTGAAGAGTGAAACTGTCAGCAAGAAATCTTTTGCATTACAAGATAAGGTTATTTATTTATTTATTTTGTTTTGAACTCATATTTATGTCAAATAATAGATGAATATTCTCCAAATTGCTCTATAACTAAACCAAGTTAAAACTTTAGGCATAAAAAAAAGTTGAATCTTGGCTTCAGTGTCACTGTATAGTTGGAATGATTAGTGCAAGTTCTGGAAAATCATGAAAGTACGTAACTCTTATTTCGAGTTGCTGGAGTTTTAAATAATCAGCTTTTTATCCAAATTTGGTTTATTTTGAATGTGAGACTAGTCTGTGAATGCCTTGTATGGCCCAATTCATAACAAAGTTTTTCTTTCTTGAAATTCGGAATGAATTGGCCTTGCTTTTGTATATAATTCTTTAGCTGAGCTAATTGATTGCTTGCCATATGCTTGTGTAATGATCTTATGTTTGGCTTGTCCCGATTGGCTCCATATTGAATGCATTTTGTTCTCTCTCTCTCTCTCTCTCTTTCTTTTCTGTAGGGTGTGAGAGGTTGAGTAGGATTTTCATTTAGGCATTTTTTTTGCTTGTCACTTTTTACTGCAACTAAGATACCTAATTATTTATTGCTCTTTGTCATTGCAGCTTTGGTCCATATACGCAGCTGGTAATACGGTGCCAATTCCATTTCTGAGGGCAACTGATATTTCCCCTATTGCTCTCTTGTCGGACAATGTACTAGGAGCCATGCAGCAGGATGATAAAGGAACTGTAGCAGTGGAAGCAGTGCAGGAGCTTTTTACTGGTGATGGACAGTCCAAAAAGGGTCGAAGGGGCCAAAATGAGGTTAGACCCCCCTCTCTCTGTTTGTATGTGCGAGTGTGCACCCTATTTTCGTGGGTCTGAAAGCTTGTTTGATGTTGCAGATGCCCCTTCCTCCAAGTGTCTACCAAAGGCTCACTTCTAGTTCCACGCTATTGAATCTGGCTCAGGCTTTAGCTTACCACAAAATGTATGATTTCAGCATTCATTCAATTGTACTTTTACTCGGTTAACTTCTGGCATGTTAATTTTCTCTAATGTCCTCTATCCAACAGCTCGTGCAACTTGTGAAATTTGAGATTCCTAATTGACTCCACATAGTGATTCTTGTATTGCCCCTTTAAAGCTGTTTTCTGAAGCAAGAACTTGTGTTCATACATTGCTGGTCTTATAAAAAGGCTTATTCGCTCTAGCTTGCTCACGATCGGTATTCTGTTTGTCGCAGGTGTTACGAGGAGATGGCCCTTCAAGAATTGCAAGCAACACAAGAGGAACAGACCATTCAAAATCTATGTGATACACTTCGAACTATACTTCGTTTATAGATAATATTATGCTGCTGAAAAGAAGAAAGAAAAATTATTTCGCTTTCGATTTATTTTTATTTTTATTTTTTATTAAATCTCTAGCTGCACATTTGTAAAGGTTTGAGGAAGGCCAAAAGTGAATGGCGAAGGGGCAGTTCACTGCCCAGTCTCATGTACTGATTGTTTTTCATGTACGTTACATAGCTATAAGATATAAATCGAATTTTGTTTTGCACTTGCTCGCTCCTCTGTTAAATGTACTGAATGTTACTCATTTCCAAACATTTGGGGATGTATTTCCTTCCATCCGCAACCTCCTCTCCCTGAAAAACTTGACATACAATTCTTTGGGAAGTACTTTCTAGTGTTTAGTATTATATTCTGAAATTGTATTAAGAAAATAAAAACAGTAAATACATGTTTGATAATTGTAATTGAAAATAATAAAAATTGTAAATATGCGTTCGGTAAAATATTTTTTAAAAACAGTTTTATTAAATTTAATTCTCAAAAAATAATAATGTGATTATTTTTTTTATAATGTATAAAATTTATATAAATTTAATTCTAAAAGAAAATTAAACTCCTTAAGTTTTTAAAATTTAATTAATAAATTTAATATACAATATTATTAAAATGTTTCTTACTTTTAATATTTTCATGACATTTTACTATGATGCATTTAAATTTGAATTTTTTAAATATATTATCATGGTTATTATTGATAATAAATTAAAATTTATATAAATAATACAGATATCACATATGTCATAAAACATCTTAAATAGTAGATATTTTTACACTAAAATTAAAGTAAATATATGAATACATAAAAATATCTAAAACAATTATTTACGTGCTATATGTTATTAATTATTACATGTATAATTATACTGCATTACTCTCGCAATTTTATCTTTAACTAAATTCATTTATCCAACACTAATTGCTATTCCACATATGCAAATTTTTTTAAAAATCTTATTAATGAAATTCAACCATCAAAATTTAAGAATAGTTAATCTAAAAATACAAATACAATCATATTTGAAAGCTTATTCCAACGAAAATATCCATCAATGAGAAGTAGCAGGCCAAAAAATTACTTGGCCTCCTAGTTTGAAGAACTTGGTAGGATCAACATTTGCAATTGTACTACCAAAACAAAAAAAAAAATGGCGTAGAAGTAAAAGTGAGAGAACAGAGATCTATCTAGCACAGCATGAGAAATCCATCACGCTTCCTTTTGATGAGTTAGCCCCGTCCTTAACGAGGGTTACTCGATTGACAGACAATTCAACTTTGTATGCATCTGAGTTTAGGACTTTCCTGCTGACGCTGTTGTAAATTTCTCAGATAACAATCTCGAAAGCAGTTTGAACATTAGTATATTCAAGTGTGGGTGTCTCCATGAAAAATAATCCTTCTTCTTGTGCAAGGGTTTTGCCTTCCTCTGTGCTAATATCTCTAAATTCTCCAAATCACACTTGTTTCCTACCAGCATTCTTGCCACAGTAGGATCACAATGAGCTGTACGATTAAACCATTGAGAATTAAACTTAATTGGCTTCACAAAACAAATTCACGTAATCATCCAATATCTGAAATCAACAACTCAGCAAATAATCAAAACACAGAACCGGGCACAGAACATAAAGGCCCTAATATCCAACATGTTAAATTAAATCATATGCGAAATTTGAGATTAAAGAGAGATGAAAGAAATTATGTAGCAATCATTGTCCATAATGCTTTCTGGTCATTTAAGGGAGTTCACAGGATAGCTACATTACGAAGGTCAAGGGTATCCTCATAAGAAGTTATCATGTTTTTGCTTACCTTGGTGTGATCACTTTTGGAAGCAGCTAGAACCATTGCATGTGATTTGATGCCCCACATTGCTGCCGGTTTTAGATTGCAAAGAACACAGACCATTCTCTCCTGCCAAAGAATTGTTACAGGAAATAAAGTAGTGAGTTCAAA
>JAXCLQ010000009.1:10054258-10084714 GCA_035584115.1 Cedrela odorata | reverse complement strand
GCTAGTTGTGTTGTGACTGATTTTTACATCGGAGATCGCATTTGAGTTGGGTTTAGACCTAAGGTTTTGTGTTGGAGCTTCTGAGAACCCAGTTGCATTTTGAGGTTGTTGGAATAGAAATAGATGAAATAGTTTGGAGATAATTTAGTTTTATGTTATGGCTTGACTGGAATTGAGTTTGATTTTGAGATAATTTGAAGTGGAAAGGGAGAAGAAAGAAGAGAAAGAAAAAAAAGAGAGAAAATAATATTTTATTTTTATTAATTTTATCATGTACAATTACTATTGTACCCTTGATTGAGTTAATTTTAACTGTCCAAAATAACGGCTTGGGCATGAGATGATGACTTACAATAAATTTGGGTTCGCGTTGTCAATTGTCAATAAATGAAGGGGGTAAGTTGAAATTAACCCTACAAAAATACTAGTAAGGAGTTTGGAGTTACTTGACCCTTTGAAACATAAGATGACTTACGTCCATTAAAAAGCAGGTGTAAATCAAATCAAAAGCTTAAGAAACGCTATCTGAAAATTTTGTTACATCCATAAATGTTTTCTAATGACAAATGGAAGGATTAAATTGTTGATAAAAGCTGTCAGGATATGAGTAGGGGTAAAAATCCTGTATCTAGTTTTTTGTTAATAGAGAGAGAAACTATGTTAACAGAAATAGAAAGAACCATAAAGGCAGAGAGAAAACAAAGATACTGCATTATATTACTAACAAAATAGTACAAGATTTATATAGTGCTAAACAAATACAAATAAGGAAAGACAATTTAAGGACTATACAACTCTAATAAGCAAGAGCTAATGACACCCCATATATTCCTATATTAACTTCAGCAAAACATAAAGGTTATGTTAATGTCTTGTTTGGGAGAGAGGGTGGTAAATGTTTTATTTATTTATTTTTTGATGACAAGAGAATTGGGCAAACGTCCTCTGATTAATACTTGGTTATTGTGCTTTGAGAAAGCATCAATTTCTGTACTCATTGGTCGTGCTAACTTCTTGGTATTTTTTGTCAAATCTTCTTCCAGGTGGATGTGTGGGCCCTTGGTGTGTCTGCAATTGAACTGGCCGAGGTTTGTCTATTCTCTGCATAAGGTTTGAAAATTCGGCCATAAAGAGAACTTTTTGTTAATAAACAATTTTTCCTCAAAACGTATTTTTGTTCCCTTTTCCTCGGTGAGCTTGAGTCATTTTGGTTCTAGTGAAAGTCATTCTTGTATAATAATAAGTGTTAGATTTTTCCAAGTTCTACCAGAGTGGAAGCTTGAATATGAGCTCCCTTGTGAAAAAGATAGCCCAGTAAAGTTGGGGTTTATTATTTTTTATTTTTCCTCCTTTCAACCTATGGAGAATTACTGTATTGTGCGACTTTCTACTCATTTAGTATCCATATATACATGAGATTCTATTACTCTCTGGTATTGAATTTTGAGTACTTGTAATGTGTGTGTGTGTGTGTGGGTGTGTGTTTTTCTATTTTCAGGGACTGCCTCCGAGGTCAACAGTGCATCCAATGAGGGTTAGTGCATTTAACATTTATAATCTGACCTCTGTAAATTTTTTAATATTAGAGCATTTGAAACTTTTGTATCTTAATTGCTTTAAGTTATATCTATGTTGGCTTCATCACAAATTATTAGCAAAGATGTTTATATCTTGATTATTAAATTTGAAGGATGACATCAGAATTAATGGACCTGGGGGATAGATCTCCCAAATCATAACATTGGAAGTTTGCTCATCTTGATATTAGCTGTGAAAAAGGGCACCATTGAATTTAATGTGTTACTAGTTTTGATAATAGTGTGGGCCTAAGACCCTTTGAATTATCTGTGACTGAGTTTACTTTTCTTGTACATAATTATGTTCTGGTTGAAATATGACATCGGCTAATCTTCTGGCTGTACACTATAACTTGTTAATCTGTTTGCTTGTTACATTGTTTGGATTTTGATTTTGGATATGCTGACAATCTGAGCACTGATGTCTCGTGTAGGATATGTTGACAATTTGGTCCATGCCTAAAGCATAGGGATATATACTGTAAAAACTGGGGTCCAGTAGACGACATTGGAAAATAAAAATATACCAAATGTTGTCTGGAAGCTTCCAGGGAATCTTGTTCTCTGCATATATCACTTCCATACTCTATATTTTGTTTATTTTTATCTGCTTTTATAGAGTTTTATGAAAAAAATTCTCCATTTTTTTCCCTCTTATTGTTGTTTCATATAATGTCTTTTCCTTTATCATATTCAATTAGTATTCAGTAATGTAACATATTATTTGCGTGTGATAGGTTTTGTTCATGATATCCATTGAACCAGCTCCGATGCTTGAGGATAAAGAAAAATGGTTCGTTTTCTAGTTTTTGACTTTTGATTTTTGTATTAATAATCTCTCAGTAGAAGTGCTCTAGAACATTGTCTTGCAAGCAGCTTAGATATCATCACCAAACTGATTTTTTTTTATGGTTCTATGGAGACAGCAACCTGAATATGCTGCCATCGTTTTCTTTGCCTTATATTATTTTGAATCATAGGCCATCTTTTATTTCTACCAAACTCTAATACCAGTACTTTTGAGCTTTTCTGTTCTTCAAGTGCTTCTTTCCAAATTATATCACTTTTCACTGGTGCTGTCATCAGATCATCCAGGCAATAAAAAATATGTAGGACCCTTTTAGTTTCTCTTCAGCCCCCAAAGCTAGATTTTCATAATTGCATTCTGCAGTTGTGTCCTTTTGTTGCCATTTGCCTCGTATATTCCAACATCCTACATTTATGTATTCTTATGCTGTGGTCATCTTGGGTCTCTTTTTCTCTTCAGTTTCTTTCTATGGCAGTTATTTTATGATTTCATTTCTCAAACTACATAATTTCTTGCTTTGGTAATGCTTATCCAATAAAATTTTGTTTGTAAAGTACAAAGTTGTGGTGTCACATGGTTAAAATCTAGCTTTAGTTATGGCACTAACAAATATCAAAATACATGGTTGGATATATTAAGGCAGATTTCTGCTACAATCATGTTGCTTGTGGTTATACTCAACTCCTTGATCCTACGAAGGCATGCAATAATCATGTTGTCAAGGACAACGAGGCCTCCTGAAATTTTAATGACGTTCCCCTAGCATTCTAGTTCAAATTTATGATTATGTGATTAACCTATCAAGTTGTCTTAAGAATATGATTGTTTTAGGACAGCTAGGGGTTTCCTGCCTTTGGATTGATCAAGTCAAAGCCCGTAGTACAAAATGCGGTGAAGAGAAATTACAGCATACTTCAACCCTTTTGCAATGCGCCCATTATTCAGTGTGCTGCAGCACCTTTGAGCGGATTATTGAACCAATTATTGTCCTTGAATGACAGATTTTAGATGACTTTAAGCCATCATTGATGCTTATTGAATGTGGATATTAGCAAAAGTTTTCATGAGATCACAATCATTATTTTATGGATGTAGTTATCGAGAAATATGATAATAAATGGTGCTAACTGGTTCATGCCTGTGCTACCAAATAATAATTCCTAGTGGGTTGACCTCTGCCACTAGAGTTTGCGGTCTCATCTAGGGCATCCTTTTATGCTTGTTTTTTCGTACCTTGATACACTGATGGTCTGGATGAAAACTGGAGAAATAACCGTTATATTCCCACATCATTTTGCTAAATATTGTAACAACTTTTGCTTGCATCGTGATTGGCATCATATAGCGTAGTGTTTAAACTTTTAATGCTCAATTTTCTTTATCTTGATGCACTGATGATCTGGATGAAAACTGGAGAAATAACCATTATATTCCCACATCATTTTGCTAAATATTGTAACAACTTTTGCTTGCAGCATGATTGGCTTCATATAGCGTAGTGTTTAAACTTTTAAGGCACAGTTTCTTTATCTTGATGTACTGATGGTCTGGCTCAAAGTTGGAGGAGAAATAACCATTATATGCCCACATCTTTTTGCCAAATATTGTAACAACTTTTGCTTATGTCATGGCTGGAATCATAGGTCGTAGTGTTTAAACCTTGATGATTCTCATTGCAGGTCTCTTGTTTTCCATGATTTTGTTGCCAAGTGTCTGACAAAAGAACCACGACTTCGTCCCACTGCAGCTGAAATGCTAAAGGTATGTTAATAATTTGTTTCTGTATAATTTTGTTTTAGAATTTGAATATTGAGGAAGCTAGGCTGCAATTATTCCTTGTGTATTTGCTACAAATGAACTACTAAAGAAAGGCACTGGCATTGAATAAGGTTTGAAATCTGTTAATGTTCGGTTTCATTGCTTTTTTTTATTTTTTTTTATGCTATTTAGTATTTCAGCTTCCATTTTTTTTTATATAGTTTTTTATGCTTCCCAAGTGATATACTTTCTAGCGCGGGATATAGATTATGTTAAGATGCTTGAATTGACTGGAAATATTTTCCGAGCTTGATCACAATGTGGCTAGTTCTGGACCATATAATAGTTCATTCTTCTAATAACTACTAGAAAAATGCTTTTTGCTGTCACTTTCACCATGATTTACACAATAGCTAGAGAGCCATGTTATTTATATTCATATATTCTTAAGTTTTTAGTTAAAATTGTTGTGATTGTTTGAATATATTGATATTTGAGAGCATGTTGGACAGTTTTTAAGTTTTTAGCTGTAGTGAATGAATGCCTATGGAGGAATTGCCATGCATATGCAAGTGTTTGAAACAGACAACTGTATGTTGATATTCATGATGTCCAAACACTTGTATGTAAGTGTGCGTATGTGTGTGTACTAATCAATTGCTTTTTGTTTACATTGTATGCATTCTTTTGTTATATTCTTATACTTAAAGTTATTTTCTCTTAATTGGAAACTTAGCATAAATTCATTGAAAGATGCAAAAGTGGAGCTTCTGCCATGTTGCCAAAGATTGAAAAGGCAAGGCAAATGAGGGCCTCAATGGCTCAGGAAGCGCAAAATCTTCCTCCGGAGGTTTCAGAAGTCACTGTATGCTACATTTATCCTTCTTTGTGCTCACATATGATGATATCTGTCTATCTAATCATTGACACGCACGCACCCACTTGCGAACAGGCACATAGATTATACATGTATATTTGATGTATACATATACTTAATCATTCAGACATTCGGTTTTGTTCCTATTGTTCTTAATTCGAAACAGGCAACATTGGTTCCAAAACTGAATGAAGATTACGGAGATACCGTTCCATCAAAGCCTCAGAATATTGAATTTCAGGTGGCAAATGAAGTATTTGCAACTAGTACTTTGAGGAAGCAACATAAATTGGAGGATATGGAAGAAGGTATTGCTTGCATTGCTTATTTTATATTTAGAGTATAATTCAGTAATTCTCGTAGATGGAAATTATATTTAGACCGTAAATTCTATTACATTTGAGTGCATTGTGAACTACTTCTGCATGGCAAAAGAGGAGAGGGGAACTGTATGCATGATAAGATTAAGAATTAAACTCATAGATGTTATTTTTAGTTAGAAAAAAATCAAATAAATAACCAAAGTTAATTGGTCAAAAAAATAACATCCACAGGATTGGAGAAATACTCTTGAAGTTTTTCTTTAGGGACACCAATTTGAATCTTAATCCAGGTTTGGATTGCATACTTAACTTGCTTGCTGGTAATTTAGAGGAAGCCATATAAGGGTGAATTTAACCATGGTCCTGTTAACAATATTTGTCTTTGGGTGGAGAGAAAATTGGTTTTTACTAATCGGTTCACTTCTTTCTGATTTGTGTGTAATCTATGTTAAGCAGGTGATTTTGGCACTGTTATAATTCACGGTGGGGATGAGATCAATAAGACAATCTCCAAGACTCAACATTCCTATGGTAAAGAATCTCCATCTCTTATTGGACATGCTGAAATTAGTGATACTGGGGGCAAATCAACTGGCTCCAGGTATTTTCTGCAATATGTGCTTCATATGTACATTTAAGCACATGTACAATTTCAATCTTTTCATTTGCTTCAGGAATTGTCAACTTTTGTTTATTTGATTAAAGATTATCTTTCGTTATCCGTATTGTGGCCACAGATTTCTTAAATTTGGCCTGTAATTTATCAATTAATTCTAGTTATATATCTACTTAAAAAAGTGACATCGTTTGCCTACTCATGCACACAATTCATTTGGCATCTTATCAGGGTTGATGATGTGAGAGGCGTTGTGTCAAATAATAAATTGGTTGGAGAATCACATCCTGTTGGACATACGATACAGGCGGCTTCTTCTGAGGATAACCTCAAGATAAGCAAATCTCAAGGACAGATTGGAGGTGGCAGGGATATGACCAGAGGCACATTGAAGAGTGAAACTGTCGGCAAGAAATCTTTTGCATTGCAAGACAAGGTTATTTATTTTGTTTTGAACTCGTTTTATGACAAAGAATAGATGAATATTCTCCAAATTGCTCTATAACTAAACCAAGTTAAAACTTTAGTCTAAAAAAATAAACTAAGTTAAATCTTGGCTCCAGTGTCACTCTATAGCTGGAATGATCAGTGCAAGTTCTGGAAGTTCATGAAAGTATGCAACATTAATTTGGAGTTGATGGAATTTTAAATTGTCAGCTTTTATCCAAATATGGTTGATTTTGAATGTGAGACGTAGTCTTTGAATGTCTAGTATGGTTCAATTCATAAGAAACTTTGTTTTCCTTTCTTGAAATTCAGAATGACTTGGCCTTACTTTTGCATATAATTCTTTAGCTGAGCAAATTGATTGCTCGTCATATGCTTGTGTAATGATCTTCTGTTTGGCTTGTGCCACTTGGCCCCACATTGAATGCATTTTGTGCTCTCTCTCTCTCTCTCTCTCTCTCTCACTCAATCCCTCTCTTCTTTTTCTTTTCTGTAGGGTGTGAGAGGGTTGAGTAGGATGTTCATTTGGGCATGTTTTGTTGCTTGTCACTCTTGACTGCAACTAAGATACCTAATTATTTATTGCTCTTTGTCATTGCAGCTTTGGTCCATATATGCAGCTGGTAATACGGTGCCAATTCCATTTCTGAGGGCAACTGATATTTCCCCTATTGCTCTCTTGTCGGACAATGTACTAGGAGCCATGCAGCAGGATGATAAAGGAACTGTAGCAGTGGAAGCAGTGCAGGAGCTTTTTACTGGTGATGGACAGTCCAAAAAGGGTCGAAGGGGACAAAATGAGGTTAGACCCCTCTTTCTGTGTTTATATGTGTGTGTGTGCACCCTATTTTTGTGGGTCTGAAAGCCCAATTGATGTTGCAGATGCCCCTTCCTCCAAGTGTCTACCAAAGGCTCACTTCAAGTTCCACGCTATTGAATCTGGCTCAGGCTTTAGCTTACCACAAAATGTATGATTTCATCATTTGTTCGATTGTACTTGTACTCTGTTAACTTCTGGCATGTTAATTTTCTCTAGGGTCCTCTATCAAGCAACTTATGCAATCTGTGAAATTTTCAATTTCCAAGTGACTCCTCATAGTGATTCTTAATTTCAACCCGTAGCATTTGTTGCAACTTAAAGTTGTTTTTCTGAAGCAGGAACTTGTGTTCATTAAGTTGTAAAAAGGCTTATTCGCTCTAGCCTGTTCACTATCGTGTATTCTGTTTGTTGCAGGTGTTATGAAGAGATGCCACTTCAAGAGTTGCAAGCAACACAAGAGCAACAGACCATTCAAAATCTATGTGATACACTTCGAACTATACTTCGTTTGTAGATAATATTATACTGAAAAGAAGAAAGAAAGATTATTTCTCTTTCGATTTATTATTATTATTATTTTTAAACAGTAGCGGTACATTTGTAAAGGTTTGAGGAAGGCCAAAAGTGAATGGCAAAGGGGCAGTAAGTGCCTAATGTTATGTACTGATTATTTTTCCTGTACATGACATAATATATAAAATCGAATTTTGTATTACTCGTCTGTCAAATGTCCGGAATGTCACTCGTTTCTAAACGTTTGGGGTGTATTTACTTCAATCCTGAACCACTTATCCATGAAAACTTAAACATAAGATTCTATGGAAAGTAGATGAAATAATCTTCTCTAATGAAGATTCTAGATTATAAAACAATTGAAGATAATTAAAACTAAATCCAAATAATATTCCACTCTTTCTCATTGGTTCTTTATGGTAACAATTAGGAAATTTTTGACAATAGTCTTCGTGCGTCTTAATATTGTAAAGTGGAAAAATACTTGCTTGATTTTTAATTGGTCATATGTAACGGCACAAACTAGTATGCGTGTGTGTGTGTTTGTGTGTGTGTGTATATATATATATATATGCTGGAAGAAACTCTCATACCACAGTACATTTTTTGGTTAATATCTTAAATAATATTGACAAATAGCTATTATATCCTCTAATTCAAATTCATTTGTCTTATTTAACTAATAGAAAAATATTTGTGTGTCCCTACAATTTTTCTTTATGTAACGCTAATTAAAAATAAAATTAAATCAATTAAACTCAATTGGGGATGTAGCTCAAATGGTAGAGCGCTCGCTTTGCATGCGAGAGGCACAGGGTTCGATCCCCTGCATCTCCATCTGATTTTTATTTTTGTTTCTGAGCTTTTGGGTCATTTAGATTGTGTTAATTTGCGTATCTTTCTTATTTAAATATTGATCATGTTAGTAGTGATTTAACTGGAGTTTTTCTTTGATTTCGCAAGCAAAGCAGATAAGGCTTGATTATTGACATTTCCTTGTGCATTAATTTGTGATAACTTTTGGTTCATAGTTTGACAAAGTTTCCAGTTTGTTGTACTGGTAAACCTGCTGTCATTAATCTAAAAACTGGAAGATCATGAAATTAGCTACTGGAAACCGCGCGCAACAGGGGATAATAATGATACTAATTAATGACATTATTCTGAAATAATACGCCTAGGATTATATTATTAGTTACTCTGAACATCATGCAATCAATATTAGTAATAATAGGCATTCATCATTCTCACTTGATCCTATTTTCTCAACCTACAGTAGTAGCTTGGATAACTAACAATAATATATTTTACACTTCACCAAATCACTAAATAACGACTATGACTATACTAATTATAATAGAGCTTCAAATTCGATCTTCAATGGCGGCTTCATTACGTTAAATGAGTAACACGGCTCTGGCCTTGACTGCATGGTTTGTTTCTCTTCTGGGTTCCAAATCCATGGGGTCAGAAACGAGTCATCTTTTTCTATAAAAGATGTCAGTCTTTTGTAGTCCACAGTAGATTCTTCTGAAAGATTTTCTTCCTCTTTGATCTTTTTCTGTACTACTTGTTCTTCTTGTATCTTGAATTGTTTTTCCATCATAACAGTTGGTTGTTCTAATATTACTTGGTGTTGCAGCATCACTAGGCGTTCCATTGAAGCTACTATATATATATATATAAGGAAATGGATTAGGGAAAATCCTAATCTCATTTAAGAATTGATAATTAAATATAGATTAAAGAAAATTTAATATTAATCAATATTATTTTATAATAATTGTAAGGAAAATAAACAAGTTGTAACAAAATACAATTCTATTTCAAGAATTTTGTATCATTATCACTCCTTCATTGTTATTAGTATTATTGAATTTGATCACTGTTCTCCGTCGTTTTTTAGTTCGCTGGCTGCTGCTCTCTACTTTGTTCAGTGTTCGCAGGTCACACTCATTCTTATTCTCTTCGTCTTTGTACGCAAAAAGGCTCTCTTTTTTAGCTTGGCCAGCACTAAACTCACTCGCCATCCAAACCCTTCTCGTTTTGTTGATGTTTCTCTTAAACCCACCTCTCTGTTTCCTCCTCCTTCTTTAACTATTAGGTTCTCGACCTCTAGTTTCAGTCAAAATAAAGACGACCACGAAAAAGACCCACTTCAGTGTAAGGCTTTTTGTTTTTAAATTTTTTTTTTAAAATAATAATTAATATTTCTTTTATTTGTTGGGTTTTGTGGATTCATATTTATGCTACACTTTCTTATGAATCATAGTGGTTAAGTAATAAGCAAGGATTGTATGTGCACCAATTGGGGTTTCATGTAATTAAATGTGAAAGTAGTTTTTGCTTTTCTTCATTTCCTTCTTCCTTTTGTTGGGTTGATGAAAATTGGATAAATATAGTATTGAATTGAATGTTTTATGTTGTCTTGGTTTTTAGAAAATGAAAAACAGAGACAGAGAAGAAGAAGAAAAAAAAAATCAATTTAGCTAAATATTTGTATTGTCTAATTGTGTCCTCTGTCATCTCGCATTCTAATTGATGAATGGTGATGTTATTAAGACTGGACATTTATTTATTTTTTTTTAAACATTAATTGAGAACTGAAATAGTGCGTCTGGTTGTTTTTTATCCTGCGGGACTTTAAACCATCTCAATGTTCTTGATGCTTGCTTCTGTCAATTGTATTTATTATGTGTTTGATTAAAGTTCTATTCCAACAGCTTTAGTTCAGTAAGTAATAATTCCGATATTTTTTTTATTAAACAATCCTTTATTTCTTTTCCTTTCCTTTATGCTCATGTAGAATTTGAAGTTGGATTTTATATAATATTGCTTGTAGAGTTTGTCAATCTTCTTTTTTCACTATTTGTTGGCTCATTTTTGGCTAAGTAATATATCTCTCATTATTTTTGTTCAAGATATTTTGTGAAAACAAGAAAGCAGGAAATATGAAAAATATAGGAGTTTCACTTTGTCATTTTGCCTTGCCCTTTGAGAATCATTTGCTTAATGTCATTTTTATAATTGTATTACTAGCTGTCAAGTCACCCACTTCCATTTTTTTAAGCTTCAAATAAATCTCAGGTGTTATTCATAGCTTCTAAATGTGGCCTTTTGTTTTTACCTATACGGGAAAGAAGTGTAATCTACACTTCCTCAAGTATGAAATGATTTGCAGATGAAGAAACTGAAGAAGGAGAAACCACAGGTGGATGGGAAGAGGAGGATGAGATGGAGCCTGAGGTACAATATCTCGGCATGAACATTCTGGCTGCTCAGATTTCATTTCAACTATAGATTTGTAATGTAATTGATTTAGCCATACATAAATACAGGTTGGTGATGGAGTGGTTTTGCTAGGTGTCTCATGGGGCGAACAAGCTCTATCTATTGCCCAAGAGGTATTGTTGCAGTTTGGTGATATAAAACTCTATGCTTTCAAGACTACTCCCCGTGGATATGCTTATGTGAGACTATACAAATTGTCAAACAAGTAAGGCAAAGGTAGACCGTTAAGCCATAAACAAAAGAACAGAGTCTTCCTGCTGGATTCCGTAGAAATGGACTCGGAGATTTGCGTGTGGAAGTTGGCAGATGTGAGGGAAAACAGGAAGCCTCTAAGCAAAGTTAGACCGTTAAGCCATAAACAAAAGGATTGAAGATTGAATTTGACTTTTGCGACGCATAAAAGGGTGACTCTGTTCCTTGAATGCTGAAAAATCTGTGATGGCTTTGTGGCATAGAACCAAGTTGAAATGGTTGAGCATGAAATGCTGTTTATTTAATGACATTAGAGTTGTTTTTACGTTAGCCCATATACATGCCTACTTAAACTCTGACCCATTTTCTATTTTGTTGTGATTTTACTAAAAATAACTAATATTTGTGATGACATTCTTCAAATTATTTCAGGATTTCTTTCATGTCTAATGATTTCAAAGTTAAAAATTATTATAAAATAAAAGTATTAAATATTAATAAAAATTAAATATTATTATTATTATTTTTATAAAAAAATTAATTTTCAAAAAATTATCACGATTGAAAAATCAAGCGTGGGTAGATTTTAGTTGGTGATGATTGAGATAATAAATGAATTGATTGGAGTATTGGTGTATATGATGTGTATTTTTACTTTAATCTTTGAGCAAGGGGGATTTAAATAGAAATAATAATGTGATTTTTTGAATTAAACATATGTCATCTCTCTATTTGCGTGAGTCCTTCAAGATTGATATATAATATGAGAAGAGTGTTATTGATTATTTAGTAATATTAAAATTAGCAAACACTGAACAAAGAGAAACATTATATAATATGTTGGAAAACCACAAAATAAATAAACATATAGTTAAAAATAAAAAATTTTCATTCCTTGCGTAATTAAATAGGGAATACATTAATAGTATAAGAAACGAAAAATAAAACACTACTAAATTAAACAATTAAACGGGACATCAAAATTTATTTAGAATAAAAAAAAACTACCAAATTATAATCTTATATCAATTTTAATAGTATCGATATTGAGATTATAATTAAATTTCGTCTTTCAAATTGTATTAAGACTCAAAATATTAAAAAAATAATATTTTTGTCTCTTTATAATAAAAATAATTATAAAAAAGTTTAGAAAGTGGATAAAACAACAATCCAGATCAACATAAATATAGAGTTTGATGTTAAAAATCAATCTTAAAAAACATAATATATATATATATATGTGGTTGGATTACAATTTGAATAAACCTAAACAGGTTAAGTAATTTTCTTTTCCCTATCACACTCTATTTTGAAGAATCAAAGAGAGCAATTCCTTTATATGATTATTTAGTAATATTAAAATTACTTATTTTAATTAGGGATGGCAAAAATACCCGAGCCCGGTCTAGGTCCGTATGAGCTTGAGCCCGACCCAAGTGAAATAAACTGGGTTTGAGTTTTAAAATTAAAATCCGTACTGTTCCGGGCTTGGATCCGAGTATGATTATGAATACCCGGATGTAGCCGGTCCGGATTGACCCTCCTTACAACCTTA
This sequence comes from Cedrela odorata, assembly GCA_035584115.1. Classification (NCBI taxonomy): domain Eukaryota; kingdom Viridiplantae; phylum Streptophyta; class Magnoliopsida; order Sapindales; family Meliaceae; genus Cedrela; species Cedrela odorata. The sequence continues at coordinate 10,071,934 of JAXCLQ010000009.1, read as the reverse complement.
CCTCGTTAGGGAATACTTGATATACTGAAAGACTTGAAATCACTTTCTCTTCTTTGTTAAGCTTGTTTCTATTATTAGTTTTCCATTTCCAGAGTTTACATTTCTCAAATCTAAGGTTTTCGATTCGCTAAATTACTTAACAAATTGTTCTTTTGGAAGAATTAGGTAAATAACTTAAAATCATGGATATTCTAGCTCTTCTTTTGGAAGAATTAGGTAAATAACTTAAAATCGTAGATATTCTAGCTCAGCGGTTGGTTGGATCTGCTGGTGCAAGTGCAAGACTTGGTGTTTACTTTACTTGTAGAACGATTTTTCAAGTAATTTTTCTTTCTTGAATTCATGGTATAATTTATGTCGCTAAAATTTGGAGTTCCATTGTTTTAGGGTTTCTTTTGATGATTTTTTTGGTTTGTTTGTTGGTTTCTTTTTCTTTTCTATAATTCTTTTAATTCTTTATGAATTTTTTGTCTAGCACTTGACGAACTGTTGGGAAATAACAAGTAGCAGTATTAGATTGTAATTTATGATTTTCTCATGATCTTTCTTATCTTTGTAATTATAAAAAAAATGCGTTTACTTTCACTGCTGAGAAAGATATTGGAAGAGGAAATATTTCGGAAGTGATGTTTTGTGGTTAATATGCTTTATTATTGTGGTTCATTGCTGAGAAAGATATTGGATGCATTTACTTTCTTATTTTCTGCTCACTTTTTATTTTTTTCATTCTTATATTTCTTTGTTTGGCACCTGATGTATTGTTGGGAGAAAAATGAATTGCTGTATCAATCACAATTTGTGTTTTTCTGTTTATCTTTCTTGTCTTTATAAATATAAAAGATTTTGTTCTCTTCTGCCACTGAGAAAGATGTTGGAAGTGAAATTATTATGGAAATGATATTTTGTGGTTCGTGGGATTTTTTTATTTTCATGAGAAATTGGAAATTTTCTGTTATCAATGCATCGTGTGGCTGTTTAAATTAGCTAAGTGTGACACTTGTGGATTTAATTGAGAGGTCAGGGTTTAAAAATCCTATCCTCGCATATATAGTGGGGTCTGACAATTTACAATAATCTCCAGTTTGAACTCTATGAATATAGATAGGTAGAAGAATTTTTAGGTATCATGCTAGAAAACATCATGCAGTTTATAATATATCAAATTTTCTAATACTTGGCTTTTTTTTTTTTTTTTTCAGTGGCAGTGGTTTTTGTTACAAATTTTGATTTTATTTTTTCATATGGTTGTCTTTGGACTTCTAACTTGAGTTCTGGTGAGCACTAGATTTTGGTCAGGTTGTTAAGTATGTCACCACATTTGTTTACTGGGTCATTTTTTTATTATGAGTGACAATCAATTCATGGTTCTCTAAATTTTCTTTTGCTTATTTTGATTTTGCTTTGGAAAATGTATTTGAAACACCTAGTAGATTTAAAGGAAGCCTCAAAGTCCCTTGTATTGTCAACCATGATTACATGATTTTCCTAAAATGTCAAAAGTTGCTAATAAACTCGGGTTTCTACTAGTGCAATATGACATGTTTAATTACAAAACCTTCTGGTCAGAGACTATTATGTTTAGTCAATAACTAGGTGCAAACTTTTCTAATTGAAGGAAAAAACTAGCTCACATCACTGTGATTTGTTGTCATTATTCTCACCATTATATCTACCATTGTATGTGAAACATATTGGCAGTGGATGCTTTTGCCTATTTTAATGTGACTCCCAGAAATGCTGTTGCTCATAGCCTTGCAATGTAGTTGCCACTCTGTTGTTAGCCTTGATTATCATAGCTTACACCAGGCTGATACTTTATTGTATTAAAACTCATTTAGCGTAGCAACATTTGAAATGCATACTATATACTGAGCATGAGTCAGGAAAAAGATTACTTACACTTGTTCCTTACAGACATGTGACTGATCCTCTGATAAATGGTATTCATTTGCTAACAAGTTTAGCATGTTAGGCATTTTATTTTGGTTTGGTTGCTGGATCTGTTTAAGTAGAGTTTTGATTTTCTAATTTTTCATTTGTTTAGTTTTGGAAGAGCTCATTGAATAATTGTAGAATTGAGATATTATTAATTTATTTACCATTTTCAATTGCCTCTGCCCACTTCAGCATTTTCCTGCAGACATTGCCATTAGTCTTCATTGCCCTATTTTGGAGTGAATTGACTTCATACTCCAAATAATATTAGTATGGAACTGCAGCCTTTTTTATGAACTAATTTTCATTCCTCTTTCTACTTTCTATTGCACTTCCAAAATCAACTATTAAGCACCACTTAGTTGCTAATAATTATTGGTTTTTCCTTATTTTTTTAATATCATTTTAACTCTTGAATTTTGCCATTCACACAAACTAATCTTGTAGCATCATTACTATGCAGTCTTGTTTTTTGATCAATTTGATTAAAATTTTATAAGATTACATAGCCATTATTGTTTATTTAATGAAGGTTATAAATTAGTATGTCAACTTCAGAAGAATTTGCACTAATTCAACAAGCTTCTAATGAGAAAACTAATGATGTTGAAGATGTCGAAGTGATGGATGTACATGGTAACAAAAGAAAGAGAGAGGTTGTGGAAAAATCAAGCAAGAAGAAACTAAGTTCTCATGCAAAATATTGGGATCACTTTACAAAGGTTGTAGTAAATGGTGGACGAAAGGCAAAATGCAATCATTGTAAAGCTTTGTTGGTTGGTAGTTATATAAGTGGAACTAGTCACTTGAATAGACATTTGGACACTTGTCTTTCATACAAGCAACCTAAAATTGATGATTCTTTTCAGAAAACTCTTAGAGTTGAGAAGAAAGATGATGAAACAGGTGTTATAAAGCTTAGATCATTTGATCCGAATATTGCTCAACAAAAACTTATAATATTGGTTGTAAAACATAAACTTCCTCTTAAGTTTGTGGAATATGATGCATTTAGAGATATGATGGATTACTGCAACCCAATGGTGAAGAAAATATGTAGAAACACTTTAAAGAGTAAGATTTTAAAGTTGTACAAATATGTAAAGGTTAAAACAATGAATTTGTTGGAGATTAATGATAGTAGGGTGGCAATTACTACAGATATGTAGACTTCCAGTAACCAAAAAAAGAGATATATAGTTGTTACTGGACATTTCATTGACAACTCATGGCATTTGCAGAGTCGAATTTTAAGGTAATTTTTTAATTCAATTGATGGTTATTTATTTATTTATTTATTTTATATTTTTTTGGTTCTAATATATATTTTATTTTGTATATTGAATAGGTTTATATATTTACTAGCCCCGCATACTGCTGAGTGCCTTTCTCAAGTATTAATGAAGTGCAAGTTAGAGTTGAACGTTGACAGAAAATTATCTACAGTTACTTTGGATAATTGTTCTACTAACAATGCTTTGGTTGATAGATTGATGGGAATGATTTCTACAAAATCAATGATATTGAGTGGTAAGTTTTTTCATATGAGATGTGCAGCTCATATTTTAAATTTAATTGTGAAGGATGAGTTGTCTCTTATCGATCAGAGGGTTGCAAAGATTAGGGAGAGTGTTGCATTTTGGAGTAGTTTACTCAAAAGAGTTGGAACTTTTTGAGTTGGTTGCACGTCAATTACAGATTAAGTATGAGAAAAAGTTGGCACTTGATTGTCCAACTAGATGGAATTTTACTTTTGTTATTCTTAAAGTTGCATTGAGATATAAAAATGTTTTTTCAAGAGTGCAATAGCGCGAGTCACAATACAAATATTTTCCTTAAGATGCAGAATAGGAGATGGCAGGGAAAATATTAGAATATTTGAGATCATTTTACATGTTGACGGAGATATTTTCGAGTACTAAATATCCAACAGCTAATATGTTTTTTCCATTAGTTTGTAAAATGAGGATGTCATTGATGGAGTGGCAAATGTCTCCCCTTCCTCAAGTGAAACATATGGCTTCTAAAATGATTGCCAAATTTGAGAAATATTGGCAAGAGATTCATGGGGTGTTAGTGATGACAATTATTCTTAACCCGAGGTTCAAGATGCTATTGATTGATTTTACTTTCCCAAGATTTATGGTGTTGGTGTTTCAGAGTAGATTAAGTGAGTACATGACCTTGCAAATGAATTGTTTAAATATTATGAGGTTAAGTCAACCAATGTGAATAGCAAAGATGCTGGCGAATCTTCTTCTGCTGCTTTTGTTCATTCTCAGAGTTCAGGGTGTGATTTTTTAGATTTTTCTAAGTTTGATTCATTTGCAAACCAAAGTCAACATATCAGAACATCAAAATTTGACCTTGAGAGGTACTTAGATGAGCTTTTAGTTAAAAGATCTCATGACTTTGATATTTTAGCATGGTGGAATATGAATAAAGGCAAATATCCTATTTTAACGGAGATAGCCAAAGATATCTTAACTATTCCTATGACAACTGTTGCCTTGGAATCGGCTTTTAGTATTGGAGGTAGAAGTTTGAGTCCACATCGTAATAGACTTCATCCCAACATGTTGGAGACAATTATGTGCACTCAACATTGGCTATAAGCTACTGAGTTCGGTATAAAAAATAAGCATTATAAAAAATTTAATTAATTATTATTTTTTTTGTTTACTTATACTGTTTTAAATTTATTTTTAGGAGGTGTAATTCCTAAAGAAGAGATTTTTACGGGAGAAAAATTAAGAGATGATGAAAACTTAGAGCCAAAACAATTAGACTAGTTGATTTTTAAAATTTTTAATGTGTTTTAATAGTATTTTTTTACTTTAAATAGATTATAAAGATTCTAAAATTTGATATATTTTGTTGATTTTGTTGAATATTGTGCTTTCTTTTCTTTTTTACTTGTACTTTTAGTCCACAACTGTCTTGCTTTTGATTTTTTTTCATCTCATGTTATTGTTCATTCATAAGAAAATGAAAATTTTGGCCATTTTTATACCTTGCAGTTGATTCTTCAAGCTACTCTAAGAGTCAAGCACTTTGGTATCCAGAGGAAACTTTTGCCTCTTTTCAGTACTTCTGCGTAAGGCCAATGGTTGAAGGGGTTCTCTTAGTGTTGGAAATATGTTTGAAATGTTTGATGGGTAAGACAAATTCATGACATGAAGCAAATATTCTGCTATGTGTGTAAAGTTTTGTTTGTTCCTACCTTTTTGGGGTTCATGGGTTCTTAATTTCTTATTTAACTGGCATGTTAATTGGCAAATCAGGTTTCGATGTATCATTAAAGATGTCTTAATCAAACAAAGTCCGGGAATTTTGAGAGCTCAATTGATCGACTTATGAGACTTGCTGAGATTTTTGTTACCTCAGAGCATGCTCTACGACATACAATTTCAAATCCAAATCTATGGAAATCCCTATCATCTATGAAGGAGTTTGAGGTATTAAATTTACACTGTATACATCCTGTAGTTTCTGCTTAAAGATAAATCTCTTTGTTTTGCATAGTTCTTAGCTTGCAGGATCCCAACAAGTATTTTATATGAAAGAACTATAGGATTTCTTTACAATTTCTCATGCTCAATTTAGAGTTTTATCCATTTCATTTGGTGACCCCAAAATCTAGTCAGAAGATATAACTGGGCTTATTTCAAATAGCTAAGCTTCCTATAAATTAAATTTTGTATGAACTTACTAAAAATTTAGCGTCTGTTAGAATTGAGTTCACTTTGAATATCAAATTTTCTAACTTACATATCATCTTATATCCAAGAAGTAGTAAATTACCATGTAAATATGGTTGCATCCATGGTGTAATTTGTATTTCTCTGTCTCACCCTTGTTTGCTGACTCTTATTAATTAAAAAAAGTCTGTTCATGGCAGTAAAAATATTTGGAGCTAACAAAAGGTGCTCCTGACAATTATCATTAGTCATGGTGGAAAAGACATGGAGTTGTCCTTGATGAGGAAATTGTAGCTGTCTGCTTTTGTAGAATATGACAGGGATTTTTATGAATTTAGTGAAATATTAAGAAGCTGACTTTTCTCTCTCTAGAGTCTTTTTCATTTCATTTTCCCTTGTTGGGTTATACTTTAAAGGCAGTCTTGGTCCTAGTTTTTTCTAGAGAGACATATTCTGAGTTGTATTATAGTTTTGAAAGATTGAAGATTTAATGGCAGTGATTAATCTTCTTATTACTCTCTTGATAGTATCTGTTGTTTCTATCTCTGCTGTTTTTGCTGACGAAGGCAAATTTCATTCTGCCTGCATTTGTTTAGATTATTGCATTTTTTTTTCTTGGGTTTTGTTTTTAATTGGAATTTCATATTTCGTAGAAACTGAAATGGTCTTTGTTAATAATCTTAGCAAGTTCTTAATTTTCTTTCATCTATCTTTCAAAAACTGATTTGTAATCTGACAAGTTATTTGCTTTTGCTGTGTTTTTCATGTACCATTTTTCTTTGAAGTATTAAATCTTCTGCTGAATATTTTCCCCAATCAATGGCTTTTTTCTGAATGATTTGGATGAAGTTGTTGTGTTTTGTACTTAGGTTTAACTTAATCTCTTGTAAATTTGCCCATAATTAGATTTCATTATGATTTTATGTGGCATTCCTTTAGATTTATCTTCACTGGTATGGACATGAAATGAGATTCTTGGATTTAGAAACTTTCAATGAAACAAGGACTCCTGTAATTGTTATAGTATTCAACGATAGATTTCATTTGTCATTAATACGTTGGCTAAAAGAAGAAATGAAGTGGTTTTGAATTTATTTCAAACTTATATTGTAAATTGCAGTAAGCATGGGAACTTGGATTTAGCAGCAAAATCTTATTTGAAAAATGATCTAGGCCCGGCCCAAGCCCAGCTCGGAATTAAGCCCTGCCCGGCTTGGGTTTAAGCTCGGATCTAAGCCCGGCACGGGTTCCATTTGGGCCGGGCTTTTGCGAGCTTGGGCTTTTATGTCTTCATTGTGGGCTGGACCCGAGCTTGAGCCTAATTGCCACTCCTAGTTTTAAAACAAAAGAAAACAGAAAATTGGAGTTAAATCAATATAAAAAATTTGAAGGTCCTGATGAAAAGTTTATAACAACTAGTATTGATAATGGGTGATGTTATTTAACTAATGACAACATAACACGCCATTAGAGTTAATCTTAATGGTACCTATGTGTAGTGTTTTATGTATGTAGAAACTAAATAGCACATCTATCTACATTTGAATGGCTATAAAAAAATTTAACTATTTGCAGAATGAAATCTAGATGAAAAAGGAGATTAAACATGTATCACATACATGTAGTAAGCATACTTACAAAAAAAAGTATTCATCAAAATGACTATTTAAATTTGAATTTAGAAAATTACCTTCTCTAAGTGCTCAAAATTTGATGAAGCCAACCCCTCATATATGAGATTTCTATAATTTAACACCACATTTTCCTGGAGAGAGAGTCGACCAAGAAGAAGAAGAAGAAAGAGTGGGCCTATTATCATATTTGCTTGGATGCCCCTTTTAAACTATTTAATTAAGGCTTTTAACAAACTATTGCAAAGAAATTCTTTTAATAATCTTAATTATTTACATATCATGTAATTTACATTAAAGATAGATATAAAAGCTTTTTAACATCTTAAATATTTAAAGTGTTATTATTTTTTTAATCTAAATTTGAACACCTTAGCCTTTATTTTAAAATATTACAATTAAATTCTATTAATGATTATTTTGACATTTTTTAACCCTTAATAAAATGTCATAAATCAATCCATATAACGATATACATGGAATGACCCCATATTATCCCATAAGATGCTAGCCCTTTACGAATAATATTTTCTCTCTCTTCTAGTTTCTTTAAATGCATAAGGTTATTGATGTGACCATGTAAGTTCACCATGGATTAACGGCGGGCCAGTTTTAGATTCTTTCAAAAATTTGTCCGTATGTCCAATGATTATGGTAAACATCTAATAGTGTGCCATAGTCCCTAAACCACGATAAAAAAATATTTCATCAATTATTTTTTAGATTGTACGTATCATGTAAGTTAGGTAGTTTTGTTGTTCAATTATAATCAAGTACAGATTTGTGGAATGTCAAAACCCTAAACTTAATATATTTTTAAGTAGTTGATTGATATGTCCTTAACTTGTCATTATGAACTTTCTTTCATATGTCATAAAACATACTTTGGCTAGAGATTTCTATTTCAAACATTTATCGACGTTCATCCAAGAACTCAGATCCGGATGGAGTTGGCAAAACCTCATGGTTTAATAATTTCTAGTTAACAAATCCCGTCTTGACCATCGTTTTTCTTAATATACGAACACCGTGTAACCAAATATGATTTGTTATACAAGATATGACTAGTCTTACACTTGTACACCATATGAACCATACGTATCTTTATTAAATCTAACTACAATATCTCAGATCAAAAGATTACATCATACACTAATACAACCAAACGACAAATCATTGACAACATGCAATATCACGTGATTTTTCATTATTTGGTCACATTTAAAAATTAGTTTACTAACTATTAATCCATACTAATGCCCTAGTGACATGACTATTATCGTCATTTGTACTCATATAAACTATTGATATCTTTTGGAAGCATTTAGTATGCCTACTTTGAGATATTATTGCCCACTTATTATCGCTTCTATAGGGAACTATTCGATAAGTTCATTTACTTATCAAATAACTCATTTGGACAATTCATATACATACTTTATTTAAATGTATGATAAAATAAAGGAAGCAGTTTATGGATATGAATTAAAGAACTCTTTCTTTTATTATATATAAAATAATTATATAAGATAAAAAGCTCTGAAATTGATAACACGAATGGTTTTTAGGGCATACACTAACAAACTCCTATTTGCACTAAAACCATTCGCTATTATAACTAATAGCCATATTCTCAAGATGATGGTTCAACTACTTCTGTGTCATCACCTTAGTTAGTGGATTAACTATATTTTTTGCTGGATGTGTTTTCTGAATTATAATCTCTCCAACTTCAACAATTCTCTTAAAATGTGATATTTTTGTTGAATATACTTAGATTTTTAGTGTGCCCTTAGTTCCTTTGCTTGTGCAATAGCTTCAATATTGTCACAGAATAATATTATTGGATAAGTCATGTTTGGAACCACACCTAGGTCACATACGAACTTGCGCATCCAAACAACCTCTTTTGCTGCTTTCAAAGCAGTAATGTATCCAGCTTTTGTAGTGGAGTCTGTTGTAGTTGTCTGTTTGGAACTCTTCCAACTAATAGCACCTCTATTATATATAAAAATGAACCTCAACGTAGACTTTCTATCGTCAATATCTGATTGAAAATCTGAATATGAGTATCTTTGAATGTTTAACTCTGAATATCCATAACTCAGAATTAGATCTTTAATTCTTTTTAAGTACTTAGGGATCGATTTTACAGCCGACCAATGTTCCCTTCTAAATTGACCTGATATATACTCATAGTACTTTCAACATAATCTGTATTAGGTTTTGTACATAACATTACGTACATTAAGCTACCTATAGCCGAAACATTAGGCACGTTGTTCGGTTATTAATTTATATATTTTTATTCTCTTTTAATTTCATTGTAGTTCTTATTTATTATTAATTCTTGGTAGTTATGTTTTATTTTAATTTAATAATTTTAACAATTAATTTATTTATTTTGAGTGATTTTGTATATTAGTTTGTAGGTAGGTATCAGATCTAACTAATTTTAAGAAGTGACAGAAGCATATTAATATGGGTTTTAATGAAAAGATATTGACAATACAAATTCAATAATGCAAGTGACATGTCAATCCGACTTCAGAGTGTTAAGTTATGAATTTTTGAAGTTTAAAGAGTAAAGAAAATTGAGTAAGGGATTAAATTAAAAATTACCATATAATTTGTCAAGAGAGTTCACGTGTAAATTGGCTTGCAAAGGTTTTTTTTTAGCTTAAATCAAGAGTGATCCCATGGGCTTAAAGCTAATTGTGCCTAGGCTTGTAATCAAAATTTGCCTATCAAAAAATGAGATCTTCACGCCAATGAAAGGGGAGAACAGATGCTGCAATAGAGGGAACTGCAAGGGAGTAAGCTGCACAACAAAGGGAGTAAGAGAGCAAAATCTAGAATTTTATTTTTATTTTTCTTTTATTTCTTGTTAGTTTATGTTTTATTTTAATTTTTGTTTTCTTAAAAACACGAATAGTTATTTTTCTTTATAGTTCGGGTTTGTATTGAAACCGTAGACATGATTTATTGATGTTAATTAATTAAATTTTAATATTTTATTTGATGAATTCTTATTCACTATTTTAATTGAAAATTTATTACAAAGTTTCTGAGTTTGATCATCTTAGGATGATGTTTTAAATTATTTTAGTTATGATTGCATGTAAACCACTATATCATTATGTTGTTAATTTGCAACAAGTGATTAGTCTAAGAACCTATTAATATGAACTGATTTTTGAGGTACCTAGGATACACACCACATTCTAGGGTCTTTGTGATGTTATATTCTCTAATTTTTAATAGGTTTTCACTTATGAATTTAAGTAAACACCATGCCAAATTTTATGTGAGAATACATGTCTAATGTATACATCATGCATATTACATATATTTGGAGAATCAAATGCACATACATCACTAGCCTTGAGTATGTTATAAACATCTTCAGCAATAATTGTTGAGATTTAATATGATTACATTAATTTATGATTGTCTAGTGGTGGAGTGCTTGTCTTAATTATCTTTTCTCATTGATTTTGTAACTTAGTGAAATTATAATTTTTAGTTCTTGTCTTGATTTTCCATTCAATTTATTTTTTAATGTTTAATTATTTTATATTTTTCATAGAGTAATTCATTCAATTTAAAGAAAGTTTGTGTTAGTTTTTATTATTTTTTTAAGATTGCATTTAATACAGTCTATTTAGGATCGATCCTTACTTATTGTAATATACTATAGTGATTTGTGCACTTATAAGGTAAAACATGTTGAGATCTATCACTTATTTAAATGTTGATTTCATGCCAACACACATTACGCATCTGTTGTCACTGTTTATCGGTCTTTGGACCCATTTCTTTAGAAAGACAAAAATGATGGGTAAAAGGCAAGGGACATTTCTTAGAGTTCTCTATGTTGAATCTTTTTAGCATTTTCTCTATGTATAATTTCTGGGACAATCCAATTATCGTCTTCATTCTATCTCTATAAATACGAATTCCAAGCACATAAGTCACTTGTCCTAAGTCTTTCATTAAGAAGGTTTTGGATAACCAGATTTTAACATGTAACATCATGCTCACATCATTACCCATCCACAGTATGCCATTTACATATAATATGGGAAACGTGATGGCATGATCCTTAACCCATTTGTATACACAGGATTCATCCGAATTTTTAAAAAAACCAAACCATTTGAATGTGTCATCAAATTGGATGTTCTAGCTTTTTAAAGCTTATTTCAATCCATAAATGGATCGATGCACATTAAACACCTTACTTTTATTAGTAGTGGATATGTAATCTATTGGTTGTGCCATATAGATGTTTTTTACAATGAATCCATTGAGGAATGTTGTTTTGACATCCATTTGCCAAATTTCATAATCAAGGTATGTTGCAATAACTAGCATTATGCGGATGGATTTAATTATAACTACGGACGAAAAAGTTTCCTGTTAATCAAACCCTTATTTTTTAGTATAACCATTTGCTACTAGCTAAGCTTTGAAGATCTCAAACTTTCCATTATTGCCAACCTTTCTCTTGTAGACTCATTTATAACCTATATAAACTATTCCTTCTGATGGATCTATAAGTATCCATACTTTATTAGCATGCATGGATTTTATATCATAATCCATTGCTTCTAGCCATTGGCTTGAAGCTTTATCCAATATTGCTTATTTATATCTTCTATGATCATCATCATGATTACCTTCTCCAACTAAGAAAGATTCAAAATCTTGCTCGTGTAAGAATCTGTATCTCTCCAGAGGTTTCAATATTCTAGAAGACTTTTGAACTGAAACTATAGTATCAGATATTGAGGTTCGCTGAGTGGAAGTTCCAACTTCAACAACGTCAGTTTGAGGCTTTATGAACTCTTCATTGAGTTTAATATTTCTTCTTTCACCACTTTCCTCTAAGAACTCATTCTCGAGAAAATGTGTATTTCTACTTATCAAAATTCTCGGATCAGTTAGGAAGTAAAAATAATATTCAAAACTATCTTTAGGATATCAAATTAACCTACCTTTCTCAAATTTAACATCCAGGTTATCAAATTTAATTAATTTAACATAAGTTGGATAATCCCAAATTCTTATATAGTTTAGACTTGGACGTTTTCCATATTATATCTCATACAGAGTTTTCTGGACGAACTTTGAGTTTCTCTACTTCATTATTAAATTCTCTGAATTTTTTAAAGGTTTTAGATTTGTATTTCATTAAATATAATACTCATACCTAGACATATCATTAATAAAGGTAATGAAGTATTCAAAACCTTCTATAGCCATAGTATTAAATGTTCCACATATATTTGTATGTATGAGTTCCAATATTTTTTTAGTTTGTTCTCCTTTATTCTTAAAATGATAATTGGTCATCTTACCTTATAGACACAATTCACAGGTTAGATAAGGTTCATAACCTAATGAGCTTTAGAATCTCACTTTCTCCAAGTTGTATTTATTTTCTTTCTTTTATATGACTTAATTTATGATGCTATAGAATTTTAGGATTTGCTTCAGATCAAATTCTTTTATTTGAAATGGTATTAACTGAATCATAATTATTCATTTCTAAGACATACAAACCATTTGTATTTACAAATTTACTAGCTACTATATTTCCAAAATATATTGAATATTCATTTCCATTAAACTGTCCTACATAACCTAATTTACATAAAGCAGATACGGAAATGATGTTCCTACTAGCCTTAGCAAAATACAGGACTTTATATAAATTCATAACATGTCCTAAAGGTAGTCTTATTTGGCAAGTCTCTATGGCCTCAGCTGTAACTCTTACCTCATCTGCCATTCTCAAAATGATCTCGCCTTTTGACACCTCAAAACTATTCTAAAGTACTTGTAAGGATGTACATACATGAGATGTTGCTGTTTAATCTAGTATCTAGGAATGATTATTTGAATTAATGAATAATTCAAGTTCAATAACATGACAATGGTTTATACCTGCTCTAGCCTTCTTGAGCAATTTAAGTATTGAGGACAATTCCTCTTCCATTGTTCGTCTATCCCACAATGAAAACCCTTTTCTTTAGCCTTTGCCTTTTTTTGCCTTGGTCACACCCTTCTTGAAATTCTTTTTCTTAGGTCCAACTTTTGTTGCTTCTTTAGCCCTTTTATTAGCCCTAGTTGCTGAACTCGTGTAGACATCTTCATGTCATTTCCTTATATTATTCTGTTTGTAGAATTCTTGAAGCTTATTAAGTAACTCTGGAAAAGTTCGCTCTATTATATTTATATTGTAGTTAATTATAAACGGTTTATAACTTGAAGAAAGGGATTGTAGAGTCAGATTCACTTTGAGGCGACCAGGCATGACTACCTCATATACATCCAACTGTCATAATCCATTGATCATCTTGATTGTATTATCATCTGGTGGCATTCCTTCCCTAAGTTTCAAGTTGAAGAGGGATGTACATAATTCATACTTAATCATTTTGGAATTCTCACTATACAACTCTTATAAAGCGACTAAGATATCATAAGCACTTGAAACATTTTCATATTTAGTCTATAACTTTCTATTCATTGAAAATAACAGGTAATCTCAAGCCCTTCCATTATCCTTATTTCATTTCTCAAATGCTTCATGGTCTACTTGTGGAGCATCATATTCAATATTGAGTGGAAAAGCTGCTTCTAAGACATAAACAATTTTTTTCAAAAATCTAGAACAATTCTGAGATTTCAAAGCCAATCCTTAAAGTTTCGTTCAATTAAGACGTTATTGTGCATTATCCTTGGGATAACATTGCTGGCCATTTTTAGATATCACAATTAAGATGAGATTGTAAAGAAAATAAAATGTTCACTAGTGCCTTGTAAATATTTTTAACTCTTTTAAAGTATAATCAAATTAGCACCCATTATTTTATTTGAATCCTCCACTCTCTTGGATAGGATTCAAAAATGTTCATTGGATTAAATTTCTTAGTAGGGAATTAATTTCTTATTAAATTTAATTAATCTCACATAATAGAAATGTTGGTACTTTAGGCTACTTAAACTCGAACCACTATACTTTCTTAAGATAACATTTTCATTTTGTCCTTATGTAATAGAAATCTTGGTTAAAATAAAAATATTCATCCAAGAATAAGATGAACTTAATTTTATTACATAAAGGTCATATCCCTCGCATAATAGAAATCTTGGGATATAGAAATTGATGTCAAAAATTCTTAGGTATCTCATAATGGAAGTCTTGGATATAATAATTTTATTAGGGAGATCTTAAATTTAACTTTAGTCAATTTAAATATCCCATTCATATCATAAATATGCACAAATTAAAGCATGTGAGTTGATCATGGGGTTTTCAAAAATAAATCCTAAAGGCAAACTATTTACCCTAATTTTACATCTTCGATCATATCGCCATCTGGACTTTCTTTGGGTTTTCGTTCAACCGATACAATTACAAATTGGATCTTAGGCACGTAAGACCGATTAAAATAAATAAAATTTAATCATTACATGCCATTTCAATAATAATAACAATAAAATATTACAAAATTTTTTGAATATTTTTGAAAAATTAAATGGCACCCATGATCAACCTTTTAATTAATATTCATCCATCACATAAATAAATATTAATCTATTCATACAATATAAAATAAATAATTTTTAAAAGCATGAATTTAAAGCATACATATCACATACACATATATTAGTATTTATCCATTGGTTTATGAATAAATGCTCTCTTGCATGTGGTAAAATTTTTAAAAGTTAAAGGGCATGCAACAATACATTTTTAAAGGCAATGAAGACATAAGGGCATTATTGTCATTTTCCACCCAAAATAAATTAATAATATTTTAATATCATTACTTATGATTTCATAAATCAGACATAAAAAAGAAAAAAAAAAGAGAAGAATTTACTTGTTTCAACAAGAAATTATGTTATGACAAATCATTTCAAAACTCTTTTCAAGAAAAAAGTTTATGTCACCTTTCATCATTATTTAAAACTTTTAAAAAATGAAATAATTGACATTCAAAATAATAATTTATGCCATGTAATGATGTAATATATAACATTATGCTTTTAAAATTTCCACCCATAAACACTTTCAACATTTGCACATTACATAAAATACCTTAATCATATTAAAGTATATAAATTTAGCGTGTTCATAAAAGAAAGATCATCAAGGTCAAATAATTTTTTTTTCATAACAATTGTTCTAATGGGATTAGATATGTTTTAATCACATAAAACACATCTAATCCCATGAAAGCAAGATGCAAGGACCTTTTATGGCTTTGATACCATTGTTAGTAGGGATTAAATAGATAGAAAAGGTGATTAAACATTTATCACATACATGTAAGCATAGTTATAGAATAAAGGAATCATTAAAATGACTATTTAAGCTTGAATTTAGGAAACTACCTTCTCTAAGTGCTCAAAATTTGATGAAGCCAACCCCAAATATATGAGATCTCTACAATTTAACACCACTTTTTGCTAGAGAGAGAGAGAGAGAATATCTTTCTAAGAAAATGAAAATGTCTCTCACATTGATTTATATATACTTAGGCCAAAAAGCAATTATCATATTTGCTTGGATGCCCCTTTTAAACTATTTAATTAAGACTTTTACCAAGCTATTGCAAAGAAACCCTTTTAATAATCTTAATTATTTACATTAATTTAAATTAAAAACACATATAAAAACTTTTTAACACCTTAAATATTTTAAGTGTTATTATTTTTATCCAAATTCAAACACCTTAACCCTTTCTTTTAAAATGTTACAATTAAATCCTATTAATGGTTATTTTGACTTTTTTTAACCCTTAATAAAATGTCATAAATCAATTCGTATAACAATTTACATAGAATGACCCTATATCATCCCAAAAGATGTTAACATTTTACGAATAATATTTTTTCTTTCTTCTACCTTCTCTAATTGCACAAGGTTATTGGTGTGACCATGTAGGTTCACTATAGATTAGCCGTGACTCGGTTTCGAATTCTTTCAAAAGCTTGTCCGTAGGCCCAATGATTATGGCAAACATTTAGTAGTGTGTAATACTCCCTAAACCACGATGAAGAAATACTTCATCGATTTTTTTTCGAATTGTACATACCATGTAGGTTAGGTTATTTCGTTGTCTAATTCTAATCGAGAACGGATTCATGAAATGTCAAAATCCTAAACTCGATATATTTTCAAGTTGTCAATCGATATGTCTTGAATTTGTCATTACAAACTTTCTTTCATATGACATAAAACATACTCTGACTAGATATTTCTATTTTAAACATTTATCGACGTTCGTCTAAGAACTTATATCCGAATGGAGTTAGCGGATACTCCTAGTCCAATAATTTTAAGTCAATTGATCTCATATTAGATCTAATCACGATATGACTAGTTTCACACTTATACACTATATGTATCTGTATTAGATCTAACCACGATATCTCAAGTAAAAGGATTACATTATATACTAATACAACAAAACGACAAATCATTGACAACATGCAATACCACATGATTTGTTATTATTTGGTTATGTTTGAAAACTAATTCACTAACTGTTAATTCATATTAATGCCCTAATGACATGATTGTCGTCATCATTTGTACTCATATAAACTCTTGATATCTTTTGGAAGTATTTAGTATGTCTACTTTGCAATATTGTTACCCGATATTGTTACCCACTTAATATCTCTTTCGCAGAGAACTGTTCGATAAATTCATTTACTTATCAAATGGCTCATCTGTATAATTTATATACATACTTTATTTAAATGCATGATAAAATAAAGGAAGAAATTTTAGCATATGAATTAAAGAGCTCTTTCTTTTATTATTTATAAAATATTAATACAAGATAAAACATTCTGAAATTAAGAACACGAATGGTTTTTAAAACATACACTAACATTAACTAACTATGATTTATCTATTTAATTATCGTAGTAATATGCAATAGACATTCATTAAATTCTGAAAGCAGTAATAGCTTTGATAACTAACAATAACAGATTTTATACCACCAAATTACTAAACAACGACTCTCACTTTACTAATTATACTATAGCTTCATATTCGATCTTCAGTGGTGGCTTCATTACAATAAATGAGTAATACGCCTCAGGCCTTGACATCATGGTTTGTTTCATGTAGTCAGAAACGAGTCATCTTTTTCCAAAAAAGATGTCAGTCTTTTGTAGTCCACAGTAGATTCTTCTGCATGATTTTCTTCCTCTTTAATCTTTTGTTGTACTTGTAACACTTGTGATTTCTTTTGTAGATGTATGAGCCTAGTTTTGGAAGTTTGAAAAATGTAGTAGACATGAAATGGGAATGTTGTAGTTAACAAGGTTATTTTTGAAAATTTAAAAGTATGAATTAAAAATAAAATCTAATT
>JAXCLQ010000009.1:9762543-10054158 GCA_035584115.1 Cedrela odorata | reverse complement strand
AGATTATTACCATGCGATTGATACTTGTGTACCACAATTATGACACTAAACTCATCCAATAAACAGTAATTTAATCAAAAAACTTTAGAAGTAATAATATATGAATTTCAGAAAAGATTAATTCTAACCGGAAACTTTTGTTTTTTTCAATAGCTCGGCAATTTCGGTAGCTTCGGCTTCCGCCCTAACAATTCTATCGGCTTGACTTCCAGCAAACTTATTCCTGAAGATGCTCTCCGATGCTTCCCATTTCAAGCTAACCGGACGGGAACTGGAGCTTCTTCTATCATTCTGTTTGGTTTGCGTTTGGTGAGAGAGAGAGAGAAAGAGAGAGAGAGGCGTTTACTCTTACAATCGAGCTGAGGTCGTTCGCCTTCCCCGAATCACCTGAATTGCTCGGCATCGAGACGATTCCAAGAGCGAGAAGAATCAAAATCACAAATGTGAACATAATCAACTCCGTCAAAATCAGCGTGGAAGACGACGATTTTCACTGTGGAAGTCGCGAAAGCCTCGGTTTCGCCATTGCTTTTCGAATCGCAAAATCGAAATTCTCAATCCCGAACAAAAGAAAATTCCAAATTCGATCGATCCGTTCTAACTATTATCGAAGAGCGAGATCTGGACCGAAGTGAAAGACTTTGTATAAGAAGAAGAAATTAATTTGACGAAGAAGAATAAATGGTATCGACTGAAGAACAAATTTGACGGAAGAGAAAGGAAAAAGAGAACAGAGAAGGAGAGAAGAGAACAGGAGAGTCTTTGATTTCGGCGTGTTTTGTGATTTGATTCGTAAAATTTACAAAACAACTTTAAATCGTTTTGCAATTTTAAGTTATAAATTTATAATCTTTATTTTGTGTTTTATGAATTTAGTTTTATCAAAACGTTACCGAACGCGTTTTATGCATGGATTTGTAAAACGAAAATGAAAACCAAGTGTTGAAACCGTTACCGGACAGTCAGTTTACATTTATTGGGTTTCATTATGCAATATAATTAAATATAATATCTAATAACTTCACAATCGACAGTTGGGGATGTAGCTCAAATGGTAGAGCGCTCGCTTTGCATGCGAGAGGTACAGGGTTCGATCCCCTGCATCTCCAAATCATTTGCAATTTTTCATATTTTGGTATTTGTAATTTTGTTTTTGAGATTCAAGGGAGTTTGTTCATTGATTTCGCTAGCAGATCAGGCTTAATTTTTTTTTTTTTTTTTTATGTTTCCTTGTGGCTTGTGCATCATTAAACTTGCTTTCATCTATCTGGAAACTAGAAGGTCATGAACAATTTATACAAATTTGCTAATGAGTGATGCTAATTAATGACATTGTTCTGAATAACACAACACGCCCAGGATTATTGGATTTAATCGTAACCTGTGTAGTGTTTTATGTATATCGAAATTAACTAACATCTCAGTCCACACTCAGATGCCTTAATGATAATAAAAATACAAACAAACTCACTTGATTTATCTCTTTTATCATATTGATAACTCAGAACATCATGCAATAGATATTTGTAATAATAGACATTCATTAATCATTAAATTCTCCATTAATATTCTTTTCTCAACTTACTTACAATAATGCTAGAGTGGATAACTAAAAATAGCAGATTTTACATTTCACCAAATCGCTAAACGACTATGACTACAGCTTCAAATTCTTTAATGGTGGCTTCATTACGTTAAATGAGTAATATGGTTCAGGTCTTGACTGCATGGTCTGTTTCTCTTCTGGCTTCCAATTCCATGGCGTAAGAAATGAGTCATCTTTTTTCAAAAAAGATGCCAGTCTTGAGTAGTCCACAGTGGATTCTTCTGCGAGGTTTTCTTCCTCCTTATGTTGCTGTTCTAGTATCTTGGATTGTTGTTTCATCATCACAGCTTGTTGTTCTATTAGTACTTGTTGTTCTTGTATCATGAGCTGTTGTTTTCTCATCAGAGCTTGCAGTTCTAATAGTATCTGTTGTTCTTGTATCATGAACTGTTGTTCCGTCAAAACAGCTTGCTGTTCTAATAGTACTTCTTGTTGCAGCATCACTAAGCGTTCCATTGAAGCTCGTTGTAACTGTAACAATACAGATTCAGAGCATCGTGTGTCGGGATAATACCCAACTGGTATCTCTCCTACTATACGATCTGCTTCCTTAAGACTGGTCTGTGCTTCCAGTTCTTCCTGCCGAAGTTTGAGGATTCGGTGAGGTAGATTTGATCGCTGCTTAAGAATGCGAGGAGAAGGAATGGGCGGCTGCTGCTGCTGTTGTTGGGGAAGTCTGAGAATGCGAGGTGGAATATTTCTCTTCCTTGCCATATTTCTCTAATTCTCTTTAATTTGCTGTGAGCAGTGTGATTATAGATGATTCTACTTTGGTGTTTATTTATTATATTGTTTGTCCTGGTAATAAAAGGACAAGAAGGTTGTCTTTCACTATAAGGAAAAGGATTGTAGAAAGTATGTTTCCAAATTCTGTATGCACTTTGTTTTTTACCAGGATTCCTTTCCAAAGATGAAGAATAGAATAAGACAACTTCCTATAAAGAAGAAATCCTAATTTCTTCAGGTTCTCCTTTCAGCTTACTGGCTCTGCCTGTTGTATATATATACATATACATATATTCATTCTTAAGAATGATAATTAAATATAGATTAAGTAACTTTCAATATTAATCAATATTGTATGATAATTGTACAAATATATATATATATATATATATGAAAGTTGTAACAACATATTTGTAGGATATATTGTATGATCATCTTCACTTTTTCATTGTTACAAAATATTGCATACAAAATTATATCAATAAATTATAATTCATAAATGATAAATAAAAACATTAATTAAATAACATTAAAAACCAAAACTTTAAAAGAGATACCGATGATGACATAGCAACAGCATATAATAATATTTCCCCCAGCAATGAATTTATGTACAATTTCGCTTGCTGTGTAGTGGACCTTACACAACGGACCATCCCGTAGGTACTACTTGAAGTTCTACCACATCATTCAAAACCGGCAAAATAGCCGGCAGCAGCCAGCGGACAAACGACAGAGAACAGTGATCAAGTTCAACGATACTAACACTATTACTATTACTATGTTTGTTCGAAACTTACAGCACAGTGTTCGCAGGTCACAAACACTCTTCTTCTCTTCGTCTTCGTACGCAAAAAGGCTCTCTTTTTTAGCTTTGGCTGCACAAAACTCACTCACCATCCAAAACCCTTCTCGTTTTGTTGATGTTTCTCTTAAACCCACTCCTCTGTTTCCTCCTCCTTTAGCTATTCGGTTCTCGACCTCAAGTTTCAGTCAAAATAAAGACGACCACGAAGAAGACACACTTCAGTGTAATTTTTTTTTAATTATTATTATTTCTTTTATTTGTTGGGTTTTGTGGATTCATATTTATGCTACACTTTCTTATGAATCATAATGGTTTTGCATGGTTTGTATGTTCACCAATTTGGGGTTTCATTTAATTAGGTGTGAAAATAGTTGTGTTGTCTAATTGTGTCCTATGTCATCTCGCATTCTAGTTGATGAATGCTGATGTTTTTAAGACTGAACATTTATTATTTAATTTTGAGAGCAATCAGTATGGACATTTTTTTTAACATTAATTGAGAACTGAAATATTGTTTTTTGACCGGTGGGACTTAAAACCATCTCTATGCCCTTAAAGCTTGCTTCTGTTAATTGTGTTTATTATATGTTTGATTAAAGTTCTATTCCAACAGCTTTAGTTCAGTAAGTACTATTACTTCAATTCCCATATTTTTTATTTAACAATCCTTTATTTCTTAATTCTTTCCTTTATGCTTATGTAGAATTTGAAGTTGGATTTTATATTGCTTGTAGTGTTTGTCAATCTTCTATTTTCACTACTTGTTGGCTCATGTTGGCAAACTAATAGATCTCTCATTATTTTTGTTCGAGATATTTTGTGAAAACATGAGAGCAGGAAATGTGAAAATTAGAAAGAAAAATATAGGAGTTTTACTTTGTCATTTTGCCGTGTCCTCTGAGATGTCATTTTTATAATTGTAGTACTAGCTGTCAAGTCACTCACTTTCCATTTTTTTAAGCTTCAAATAAATCCCAGGTATTATTCATAGCTTCTATATGTGTCTTTTTATTTTTACCCATGTGGGAAAGAAGTGTAATCTTTGCTGCTTTTCTATTTGGAGTCAGTTAGAAAATGTGGTACTGTCTTTCCTCAAGTACGTAATGATTTGCAGATGAAGAAACTGAAGGAGAAACCACTGATGGATGGGAAGAAGAGGATGAGGCCGAGCCTGAGGTACAATATCTTAGCACGAGCATTCTGGTTGCTCAGATTTCATTTCAACTATAAATTTACAATGTACTTGATTTAGTTATATTCATAAATACAGGTTGGTGATGGAGGGGATGGGGGTGGAGTAGTTTTGCAAGGTGTCCCATGGGGTGAACGAGCTCTATCTATTGCCTGTGAGTTATTGTTGCAGTTTGGTGATGACATAAAACTCTATGCTTTCAAGACTACTCCCCGTGGATATGTTTACGTGAGACTGGACAAATTGTCAAACAAGTAAGGCTTTCTATACTTATACACTGTCAAACTTATTTAGACGATGAGATCCAAAATTTCAACTCGTAGATGACGAGACCCAAAATTTCAAAAGTTGAGTAATTGAGCCCTGATTGTTAGCCCCTATTGATAGATAGGTAGAGTATAAAGCATAGACAGACTAAGAACCCGGAACCTAACAATTGATTTCCAAAAATTTAAAAGTCTATCAAACATATTCAATTTATGTTCAACTAATTCTTACAATTCAATTCAGTAGTCAATAAGCGACATTCAATCACAAGCTCTAATATCAATCAGGTTCCAGAATCACCAAGTCCAAACAAATTTATTTGTTAGTTCTAGTCTTGAGACTCAGGGGAACAAATAATGATGTAGCCAAAATTGTAAAGTAAAATACTCTCTTCTAAGCTTTCAAACTTTTGTAGCTAATAGAAAGCTTCATTCTTGTGCAAAATATAACCAATTTCCTCTACGGAAAACAAATAAGGTCAAAATGATGCTTTGTTCTGTTGTCTGATGAAGTTCTATATTTTTTTGCATCAATATTGCCGTTTAATTGATTTAGAAAATGTTTGACTTTTAAATGCGTTATTGGTAAAGAACTTCGACTTACATTCATTTCATGAAAAATGTACTTTCTTCTATATGTATATATTTGCTATTTGGTGTTCTTAAAGTTAAACTGCAACATCCTTTCATTAGATATGGGTGTCCTAGCATGGAGGAGCTTGAAAGTTATAGTCTAGAATACAAGAAGAAGTTAGATGAAGTTGGAGCAGTTGGAGAAATACCTGATGATTTGGCCCTTGAGGTAACAAAATAAATGGCCAACTGTGCTTTTGTATGGTTACTCCGTTGATATTTGCGATGATGGCACAAAGATATCTATTATTTAAAGAATGGTTGGTTTTGATTTGCAGGTATCAACTCCAGGTGCAGAGCGGATGCTAAAAGTACCTGATGATTTGGATCGTTTTAAAGACATGCCCATTAGAGTATGCTATGAAGACAAGGACTCTGATTGCACAGAACAGAATAGAGTCTTACTACTGGATTCCTTAGAAATGGAATCGGAGATTTGCGTGTGGAAGTTGGCAGATGTGAAGGAAAACAGGGACCCTCTAAGCAAAGGTAGACCGTTAAGCCGTAAACAGAAGGATTGGAGATTAAATCTGCCTTTTGTGATGCATAAAAGGGTGACTATGTACCTTGAATACTGAAAAATCTGCGATGACTTTGTAGCATAGAAGCCAAGATTTTAGAGTTTGATATTTGAATTGAAATGGTTAAGCATGGTTTTTTAATGGCATTAGAGTTGTCTTTACGTAGCCTATATGCACATCCTACTTAAACTGTGCTATCTAGCAATTTTACCTAAAATATTAACTATGAAGTACCTGAAAATGACACCATATTTTGTTTTGGGATGTAGTTTCATGGTTTAGAGCTCTGTTTCATGTGCAGGTTTCACCGCACAAATCAAAGTTGCTCAAATCCTTCTTTTTCTATTTGCTAATTATGAACGGTAGGGAAGAACTGATGGGTGTCCAACTCTGACCCCATTTTTTATCCATTCCTTCTCTATTCTATTTTCATGTTATTTATTTATTTATTTATTTTGTGATTTACTAAAGATACATAATAAAAAGTCTTATATTGAACTGAGTATTGGTTGAAAAACTAAGATTTGTGATGACATTCCAGAGACTATGTAAGTAGATTTTAGTTGTTGCTAAGTGAGGTAATAAATGTATTGAAGGGAGTATTGGTCTATATTGAGGCCCATAGATTGGCTGTAGCAATGAGTCCTTCTTCTTCTTGCCAAGAGGATGCCAGTAGCAACTTCTCAGAGCAATTTGCTAGAATTTTAATTTAGGGAGATTTAGAATATGTCTGTAATCATTTTATTTCTACTCAATTTAGAATTTAATTTAAACTTTGAGCAAGGGAGATTTAAATAGAATTTGATAAATGCAATTTTCTGAGTTTTATGTCATTTGTATATAAATTACGATAATACTTCCCGAGTGTTTTATTATCTGAGATTAGATTTAAATACAAAAATTATCCAACATCATTAAGCAGGCAGGAATAATAATATTTATTTTACTATTATTATTAACCTTCACCATATCAATAATTAACTTTTGTATCTTGTTAAACATGACTATTTTTATTATTATTATTATTATTATTATTATTCATTATTCACATGAGTCTTCGTACGATACATCCGTTATAATTTATAACTCTCAACTCTTTCGTTAAAATTTTTATTTTATTTATTTACAATTCTAAAATTTTAAAATTAACCACAAAAATTGAAATTTTGTATAATCATATGTTTGATAAAAAAATATATGCTTGTAAATTACCTATATACCGATTGATTTAGGAAAAGGTATTTCAAATTAATTATTTTAAAACAAGTAAAAGAAAAGAGGAAATTTGAGCTAATCAATCTATATATTTATCTTATTATAACATGCTATGGACATTCCTTAAATTCTCAACTAAGGATAACTAAAATTAACAGATTTTACACTTAGCAAATCACTAAACTAATCTGACTATAGCTTGATGTTATATATAGATTTTATACTATAAGACTCAACTCAAAAGATAAAAGTTATTAAATAGTTCATGCTTATAACAAGTAACTACGAGCTTATGACAAAAGAAATTGAGGGTTCAAGCCAATAAGTATGAAGCTTGTAAGACAATCGTAATTTGACTAATACATACGGGAGACTGCTTTCCCTTAAAGGACGAGGCTGACTCAAAAAAAAAAAAAATTGAGGGATGACTACTATTTAATGACTTTAAGGAGAGGCTTCACATCCAAAACGACGACGATTCCAAATAATAAAATGACGACCGTATAATAAATTCATATGAAATCTCAGTACCAAAGAATAAGAGAGTACTAAAAAAGAAAAAGATGTCCTTAATTAAGAAGTATATTGTCACTTTATGACGAGATGTTATACTTAGGTGTGCATATATTCATGAAAAAGAGAGAGATCTCTTAACTACTAGTGTATGAACTCGAGTCCAAACTTTTTACTTAAAAATGTGAAGTCTCTTGTAAGAAAGGAAAATGTGAGGCCGCTGATTATCTTCTTCTTTCTTAAACTGCGTGCTAAGAGCCTGTTTTGTCAATAATGGTTCTCCTTTCATAACACATTGCCTTTGATAGATGTTTTCAAGAAGTGATATATCATCTACTTCATCTTCTTGTTCATCTTCTGACTCAATCTTCCCTTGAGCATTGATTACTATAACCTTTTTTATTTAGGTATTGGGTAGTTATATAACCATTTTCTTGACATTTAAAATATTTAATGTCATGATTTTTGAAAGTAGTAGATTCGGTATTACCTTGTTTTGGTATTACAACTTGTTTAACATCTTCGGAGGATTCGAACTTAGGACTAGTTGAAGAAAACTTGTCCTGTTTAGGGGTTGGTCTCTAAGAATTTGTAACAGCCGTGCTTGTTCCCCTCAAAGCTATGTTCTTCTACTTCAATTATTATTCAATTTTGATGGCTTGGTGCATCATATCCGTCAACTTCGCATATTGTTGCATCTTCACCTCGTCTGTTATCTCACAATTTAAACCATTTAAGAACCTAGCCATGATGGCTTCTCTGTCTTCCTTTATATTCGTTCAAATCATAGTAACTTCTATCTCTTTATAATATTTACCTACGCTCTTAGATCCTTGAGTTAGACAATATAATTTGTTGAACAACTTCCAATGGTAGTACCTTGAACTCCTAATAGTAGTACCTTGGAATGAAACGTCTTCTCATGATTATCCCTCTACTTCAATTATTGCTCAATTTTGATGGCTTAGTGCATTATATCTATCAACTTGACATATTGTTGCATCTCCACCATATCTATTATCTCACAATTTAAACCGTTTAAGAACCTAGTCATGGTGGCTTCCTTGTCCTCCTCTACATTCGCTCGGATCATAGCAACTTCCATATCTTTTGAGTATTCATCTACGTTCTTGAATCCTTAAGTTAGACGATACAATTTGTTGAACAACTTCCAATGGTAGTACTTTGAACTCCTAATGGTAGTACCTTGGGATGAAACGTCTTCTCATAATTGCCTCGTCTCGTCTCGCGTTTCAACAATACATTCTTGATTTCTCCTCCTATTCTTCTACAATTAATCCCACCAAATAATAGCATAATCAGTGAATTCAATTACAGCAAGTTTTACCCTTTTGATCTCGGAGTAATTGTGACAATTAAAGACTATTTTCATTCTTTTCTCCCACTCTAGATAAGCGTAAGGATTGTTTCTACCTTAGAATGGTGAAATTTTTGCCTTAATGCTTCCCAAATCATCATCTCGCCTAGGTCTACCCATCATAGCTTTTCTATTCCTATAACCACGCTCAAACCTGCCCTGGTTCATTGATGGTTCATCCAACTCCTCTTCATCTTCAACTTCACCCCATTGTGCCCCTAGTTGCACACGCCTAGGTAGTTGTCTAATGAGAACATTTTGATGCTGCCTTTAGTTGCCTTCTCTTCCAATCTATTCATTCTCTCATGAATTTGCTCTAATTTATATCTTATCATCCGCCTCATCTCCCTCAGTAACACCTGTTATTGGAGGTTCAGAGTGGTTGTTTTCGTATCTCTCTAATTGAGTTTTAATCTTGATTGTGTGACATATTAAGAATTTGCAAAAACAGAGTTAGAGACTTCACAAGTACTCTCTCACGTGTTTCACTCAAGAAATATTCACTTACTCTTGTGTTTGACACTCAACGGCTTTTACTCTTTTATGTTCTCACTATTCTTTTTTTTTTTACTCGTTGTGTCTTTTTTTCACTCTTAATTAGACTCAAGAACAATCGAGATTCAAGCGGTAATTAAAGATGAGGAGTAACCGAAACAAACAACAATATTCAATAAGCAATTCTTAATAAACTTGATGAAAGCAATTAAAGTGACAATAACGGTTCAAGAGTAAGGAATACTAGATCAACACTACAAGAAATTATAGGAATGGTGAATATCAACAATTTTGAATTTATTTTCTTCTTTCTTTTGTTACTTTTATTTATTTATTTATTTATTTATTTTTTTCTTCTTTCTTTTCTATTCAAATTTTTTTTTTTTACCAATTAGAAATGAAGAGTATGAATTTAAGACAAACTAAAGTAAAGAAAATACAAAAATTCGAATCAGACTAGTCAAGAGAGAATTCGGCCAATCTAACAGACCCAAAAGAAATTAGACTCCAAACCAAAAATAAAGAAACCCTAATTGGATTCAATTAAGAACAAAAAAAAAAATCAATTAAAAGATAATCCAAACTTACCTTGAAATTTAAGTTTTGATATCAACTTATATGAATTTTGTCAACAACGTGACAAAACCAAATATCAAAATTAATATTGAAACCAAATATCAAAATTAATATTGAAACCAAATATCAAAATTAATATTGAATCGTAAGATCTTCAAGACGCAAGTTTGTTGAGTCTTAATCCGTTACCTAACAAGATAAGAATTAAGAGTTACGATAGTTGAAGACACCACATCAAAAATTTCAAAAATCACTCAACGAT
The DNA here is from genome assembly GCA_035584115.1 of Cedrela odorata. Lineage (NCBI taxonomy): Eukaryota > Viridiplantae > Streptophyta > Magnoliopsida > Sapindales > Meliaceae > Cedrela > Cedrela odorata. The sequence goes on along the minus strand of JAXCLQ010000009.1, from coordinate 10,043,967 downwards.
TTAGGTGATAAATTTGGTTGTTTTTTAACGTCATAAGAATAAACTTAATAAGTTCAAAAATCATTTTAAGAATGAAAAAAAATACAAAATAGCTCTTTAATATTATTATTGACTAATAAAAACGTACAATATTTGTTCCTTTATATAGAATTCCAAAATTGTAATATTTGTGACATTCCATCTTTGAATCAGAAAAGGAAAACAATTAAATCATAAATTTGACTTAAAAAAGAAAATTATTAAATCGAAATTTTGACTTAGAAAATGAAACTACAAAATCAGAAATTTAATTTATAAAAAGAAATTACTAAATTAGAAATTTGACTCAAAAAATAAAATTTATTCTAGAACCTTAATCATAATAACTAAGTTCTTTTAATACTGATTTAAACTTATACTGGGCTCCTATATATTTACCATTTCATCAACTTATTGAATTAGCTCATTTAATGTTTCTTTAAAACATTTGACCTTAAGTCTTATGCTCCACCCACTTGGTAAACTTAATAAATTTTATGACTGTTGTCATTGAGTCCTTCTAAGCTCACATGTGAGTTCCTCCTTTAAAACGTTTGACCTTAAATCTTGTGACTACTATCCTTGAGTCTCTCCAAGTACACGTGTGAGTTCTCCTCTTGTACGTGTGATTGTGTAAATTAGTTTGCAACATATATTATTTATAATGTACAATTCTCACTAAATATTGGAAATTAACTGCGCACAATATATTATTGGGTTTAATAATGGGTGATGCTAATTAGTCACATTGTTTACGAAGAACACAACACTCCCATGAAGGATTATTGGAGTTAATCTCAACCTGTGTGTTTACAAATTAAACGACATCTCATTCTACAGTCGAATGCCTTACAAAAAAAATTACAAACAAACTCGCTAAGATTTATCTCTTTATCACAGTAACATGCGATATAATGGACAATTCATTAAATTCTCAATACAGTAGTAGGATGGATTACTAAAAATATTTTACACTTCACTAAATGACCAATGGACTATGACTATACTAATTATACTATATCTTCAAATTCTTCGATGGTGGGTTCATTAGGTTAAATGAGTAACACGGTTCAGGTCGTGACTGCGTGGTCTGTTTCTCTTCTGGCTTCCAACTCCATGGCGTAAGAAACGAGTCATCTTTTTCCAAAAAAGATGTCAGTCTTGAGTAGTCGACAGTGGATTCTTCTGCAAGATTTTCTTTCACTTTCTTTTGTTGTACTAGTAGTTGTTCTTGTATCTTGAATTGTTGTTCCATCATCACAGCTTGTTGTTCTATTTGTACTTCTTGTTCTTGTATCATGAGTTGTTGTTCCATCATCAGAGCTTGCAGTTCTAATAGTACCTGTCGTTCTTGTATCATGAATTGTTGTTCCATCAATACAGCTTGCTGTTCTAATAGTACTTCTTGTTGCAGCATCACTAAGCGTTCCATTGAAGCTCGTTGTAACTGTAACAATGCAGATTCAGAGCATCGTGTGTCGGGATAATACCCAACAGGTATCTCTCTTACTATACGATGTGCTTCCTTAAGACTGGTCTGTGCTTCCAGTTCTTCCTGCCGAAGTTTGAGGATTCGGGGAGGTAGATTTGATCGCTGTTTAAGAATGCGAGGAGGAATGGGCTGCTGCTGCTGCTGGAGAAGTCTAAGAATGCGAGGTGGTATATTTCTCTTCCTAATTGCCATATTTCTCTAATTCTCTTTAATTTTGTTTGTGATGATAGATTATCGAACTTTGGTGTTTATAAATAGACTGGATGTCCTGTTAACCAAAGGATTAAAAATTATCTTTTACCTTTAAGGAAAAGGATTGGAAAATGTATGTTTCCAAATTAATATTGTCCGGCTAATAATTAGGAATTTGTTTTTGATGAGGAATCATTTCTATGGAAGAAGAAGACTGTTGCCGAAGAAACTAGAAGAGCAGTTCTATCCAATATCCCTGGGAAATCCTAATTTCTCTAGGTGCTCTTTCCAGCTTCCTGGCTCTGGCTAGTTTATATTTTATATTAACAACAATTTTTAAGCTTCACAAAATGCTATAATAGGCAAATAAATTGATCCAAATTAGAGTAATTCTAACATTATTTACCGAATATGAAACATTTACTGTGTGTGAGGTCTTTCTATTGACAAGAAAGTAAAAATATTCAAAAGACAATAGTGAGTGATATTGATTCAAGGGTTTCAGAGGATATCATTATCCTTTATTGGATCATAGTTTAGATCAAAAAAGAGAAGAAAAAAAATGCATAAATTTAATAATGTGACATATATAATTGTTTATAAAACTAAGTATTGAAAACCCAATAGGGATTAATAATGGGTGATGCTAACAATTAATGACATTGTTTCTGAATAACACAACACGCCGAGGCAAGAGCATTGAAGTTAATCTAAACCTAGTAGTAATTAAATAACATCTCAGTCCTTAGTCGGATGGATGCCTTAATTAAAAAAAATACAAACAAACTCAGTTAGATTTATCTCTTTATCGTAGTAACATGCAATAGACATTCATTAATATCTCAATACAGTAGTAGCGTGGATAACTTAATATAACAGATTTTACACTTCACCAAATCACTAAACAACTATGACTATAGCTTCAAATTCTTCAATGGAGGCTTCATTACGTTAAATGAGTAATACAGTTCATTAAATCGACTGGATGGCTGCCTTCTAAATTAATTATTTTTGTTTTGTTACTTGGCAGAAGAATGGTTATGTTGTCTGTCGCATCAATAAACTAAAGAATAGAGGACTGACTCCAAAAGAAGAAAATAATGACATTAACGTTGTCAACAGTACCTCATCAATGTTTGTATCTTCTCGGCATTTTGAATTTGCTGGAGAGATTAGTATGGAGATTGATAGATTTGCACGTACGGAGCAAGAAGTTGGTAGCAGTGACACCACTGTCAACAATGCTACAATTGTGTCCGCATCTATTCACCCTCTTGAGCACACTGAAGGCACTTGCAAGAAATGTTGCACAAGATGATTCGGCGTACCTCCGTCCATCAGCCTATGAGTCGTCTTCACCGCCACAATAAATTCAGATGTCTTCAATAGATCACGGGCTGTTTCAAGATTGCGAATCAATGGGCAACAAGAACATGTTTCAAGAATCAAACAATGAGCCATTTCAGTAATAATATCAAGGTTTACAGCAGATGGAGCAAGCTCGTAGCAATAACACTATCAAGAGTGCAACAGTGGAGTCTGCATTTTGTCACCCTTTTGAGTACACCGGAGAAATTAGTAATAATGCCGCACAAGTTGATTCGACATACCTCCATCCATCAGCATATGACTCATCTTCATACAGACAAATTCAGATATCTTCAACGAAAGATGAGTTGTTTCTGGATTTGAATCAATGGGATTAGACGATGAGCTATTTCATAAACACTGTCAAGATCTAGAACGAGAACTTGATGATTGCATTGCAAGTTCCAAGTAGCAATGATCCGTATCTTGTCATGATCCTTTTTGCAGTTCAAGTTCTACTATAGTACTTAAGTTTCATTCGTTTTATGCTATTTTAAAACTATTTACATTTTTGGTTTTTTAGTTATTGCTGATAAACAGAAGTGCCGTTGTGTAATTTAACCAGAAAGGTCACTTTTCTTCAATGAATACGAATGAACTCACTGAAATGAAAGCCATTTCTGTTTTGTTAATGAGTAAATATGTTCATGATCAACCTCGATACTGATTTCTTGAGCCTTCTGACATGAGCTAAATGTTTTAGTGTGACAATGGGGTGAGAATGAGAATTTTTTTTGACATTTAGGAATGAGATCAGTTGGTTTCACTAATGGTAAGATCGCTCAAATTCACATGGAGTCAATTGGAAGGCGAAATAGGGGGATTCAAAGCTAATGTTGCAATTATTACACTACAGTCTTACTTATCTAGAAGATATATTATGGCTCGAATTCATATGGAAACTGTAATTTGGATACTTCCAAACGTTATTTGGCTACTTCCAAACGTTATTTGGCTGATTCAATAAAGGTTCAAAATCCCAACATACCATTTTGACGTGAGCATTGTATTAACACATTCGTACTTCCTGCACTTAATGCAAACATTAAGTAAAGAGAGTTACAATATGATGGTAGCCATCACATTCAGCGGCCATTTGATATTCTTAACAGCAGTAATTTTGTTCAATAGACTTTCGAGTCTAATTTCAAATAATAACAAAAAGAAGAAACCCAAAAGGTTGCCAAAAATTGGATGAATGAATTGCTACAAACGCATAGACAAAAAGGAAAAAAAAAAAATGAATTGCAGCAGCTTCTGCAGCAACCCTCCTTTCTAATCTACAGCTTCCACGTTCCCCTGGATCAGTTGTTGACATAAAGTCTGTCAAAAGCCTAGGCGTGTACATCGCATGCTTATGCAGTCAGACTAATTCGTGCACTGGCAACAATAACAAGGACATAAAAGTCATCATTGCCAACTGTTTATACACCACTTCTGGACGGATTTAGAGTAGATTACTGGAGCCAAAAAATTGTACACTTGGTATAATGCAACCACCTGGTGCTAAATCAATTATTTTTTCACAAATGGTTTTTGACAAACAAGTAGCCGTTGATCACTCCCATTCTGAAGGTCAATCACCCTTGCTTCCCATCGTATCTGTGTAACAAGCATTCTTGCCATCTCTATAGCTCCCAACTTATCACAAAGAACAACCCATCCCTGGCGACCAAACACAATCAAAATTATCAAAATTTCATCCAGATCATTAATAACCATTTACATCAGAAAACATTCATGAAAAAACTTATTGCACGGAAGACCAAATGAGTACATGGGCATGCACCAGCAATTATTACAAACGAGAAAGCAGCCGAAAAATTGCCAAAGAGATTTTTCATTTTTTTTTTTACTTTTGTTTAGAAACAATAAACTAGAAAAATAAAGGAGTGGCAGGTTGCTGATTGGTTCAAACAAGACCACTGTAAGATCAGGACCAAGGAGTAAATGGGACAAAACTTCTCTGAATGTTGAAGTAAGCACCATATCAATTGGAGTAAATAACTTTGTAGGTCACAGCATAATGTTCAAGCATAAGCATTTTGAATAACAAATAAATAGAGGAAATGCAACAAAAATACCTCAGGCCGTAGAATTCTATCCATCTCCAAAAATAAATCCATCAGATCACACCTATCTGAAGAGAGATGTGAAAGGAGCCCATTTGCATGAAGCATGTCATATGTTCGGGGGTAAGTAGGGAAGGGTTCACACCTGTGCCCAAACAGAAAGATCAAATCAGTGAATCTATTTGCTGAAGCGAGATGGCAATCTTATCTTTCAACACCATATTTCAATTCAAAACTAACATATAACAAAAAATTTAGGATATATAGCCTAAAATAAGAAAAAAAGTTTCCCATAACCAAAAAAAAATTTAAAATTTGACTTAACATGCCTTTATTGAGGTCCTCAGAAAATACATACCACTGAAATATAGACATCAAAGAAAGGATCAAACTTAATTATCATTGGACAGATCTTGATTTCTTAAATTCTCCTATTATAGGAGGATTCATTTTTCATTTTTTTACTTAACTTTTATCAATTGAGAGATAGTTAATGTAAGTACAGAAGTCAACAAAAAAGAACTACAGATGGATTGTAGGCAATATAATCTCAACAGGTTTCAAATTATTATCAAATACAGTTAAATCATTCAAAAATAAATAATTTGATCCAAAAACCTTCCTTGGAAAATTATTTAGGAAAACCTATGAAGAAACAGAATTGTTTTTTTATATTTTTTCAACAATCCAAGACAACTTCTAGAACAATCCTGATAACATTTCTTGACCACCCTGCCTCAAAGAAACTTACTAATATCACACTTCAAAAAAATTATTTCATAAAAAATTAAACTTACCAATCATGCAGAACACCGGCAAAACCTTGATCAAGTATGAGAGGAAGTGTATTTCGGGCATTGACAGGCACAACATTCATCGCCCAAACAGATTTTTTCTCCTCCAAAAATGCAGCATTTAAACCCCCATAATGAGCATTCATGTCCATCACATTGCGTATCATGTTAAATGGAGGTAATGGATCTTCATCACCTGGCCTCTTAGGGTGGTCAGAGAAAATTAAGGGTGTAAGCAAAGACCAGTAGTTTTTCAGAGCTGACCTCCAGACCTGTAAGTCTTCAAAAAAATCTTCAGGCTGAACTCCTGCAAGGATGAAATTGCATCAATAAACTAGCACAGTGACAGGATATAAATAAGGAATTAACATACAAGCTGCATGGTAATACAACTGAAACTAAATGTTGGGAAAAAATCATCTTGAAGCAAAACTTTCCATGAACTTCAAGCTCTGCAGGGCTCAGTTGAGAACCAGAGGACCTGTTCTGAATGGAAATCCAGCGTTGGCTGGTTGTCCCACTAATACATGACACAAGGGGCTGATAATATGTTACAGCATCATGTCCTTCTTTGCAAAGTGGTATACCGTACTTGCTATATTAAAGAAAAAATAAAGAACAATCAATACAGTTCACCATAAAGCCATAAATTTGAGAAAGAAATAGGTAGGCCTATCATATAAAGTAAGTTCAAGATAACAAGGAATATAGGAAGTTATTAAAGTTTAAAAACCTACCTAACGGTATACTAAAATATAAATAATAATAGAAGAGTGCTTATTGTTATTACTATCTCACCGAGAGGCGTAACAATAAGCATCAACAGTCTTTTGCCAAATGAAAGTCTCGTCTTGCTGAGCAATAAGACTCCAACAGATTTTTTCAGTGAATTCTTCCATTGGTTTTAGTACACTTTTCTTCTTCATACTTGAACTTCCATGCGGTTTGCTTGCAGGCGAGGTTAAAACAAAGTAACCTCCAGGCTTAAGTAACCGGTCCACTTCTATAAGAAACATGCCATCTGTTTTGTAGTTAGAAGCAGAGCAGTGAGATTCTCAGAAGCAAACAACACACAAACAAAAAATAAAACATAAAAAGAAAAACAATAATTAGGACTTAAGTTTACCAAATGCACATCCACAATAACGTTAATTAAAATTTCAAGCATGCATGCAGTAGAACATTACAGAAAACCTAAGTGTTCTCTAATGCCTTGGAGGTAAGCAATTTCAGTAATTCCATCGCTCAGATGTGTATTCTATATTTTCCAATGTTTCTTTTTCTTTCCTTTTTAGTTTTTTATCACTCAAACTTAAATGCAATATAATGCTGGCCTATATATTTGAATCTGACAACCTTTGATAAGCCACTACTGCACAAAAAACAATGTAAATTGATGTAATATCTATCAAAATCAGATAATATCATACCAGCACCAATTGCATGAATGCAACTAATTCATGAAGGAAACAATTTCCTACATATAATGGCCTAATATTGCCAACAGTGGAATTGGGGATGAGATCTTCAGAGATGGCATGTTTTCAGTACAAAAGTTCAGAACCAGTTCACCAAATGCAATGTTTATAACATTAAAATAATGAACGGGCAAAAGAAATTCAAAGAATTTCAAAGAATTTTGAATATTAATAAACAGTATATAATTTCAGTTCAGAGAAAAAGAATACTGTAAAAAGATTTTAGCCAATAATACAACTGCTGCCAAGCATACTAACAGCCCAAAAATGCTGCTTCCAGTTTGAATGCTTAACATCTGGTCTAGCCAAGTTATCAAAAAGACAGATTTCTTGCCCAATATAGCAGTCTTGTTCTCCCTAGCAGAGGTAAATGGTTACCTTTGATACATCATTCCGATGATATTTCAGAGGGAACATAAAGATGGCAAGGCCAAACTGAAGCAGAAATTCAGTCCAGGTTGATACAGTTGCAGTAATCATACAATCCTTTTCGTTTTTAGCAGAGCAGCGTCTTTAAGCAATGGTTATTCTAAATACAAGTTATACAAAACATGTGTATGTCAATCGGTGGGTTAAACAATAGAGCTGTGACTAACACTTTCAGTCAAAAACAATTCAGCACCAAAACAAAAGCAATAAATTTTAATCAAGCAACAGAAAGCAAAAGGATAAGAATCAAGATACATCCATTTTCCTTTCTCTAAATTATGTTTTTGCATCAACCAAAAGGAAGCACAACAATAACTAATGGGAAACATGCCTACTCAAAAAGCTCCAGATTTACCTTTTTGGTCCCAAATGATCCCGCACTGAGCACAATGAACTATTTCAAATGACAGTGATGGATATGGAAGTTGTCTTGAGATGAAGTTGCCGATCATTGCTGGAAGACCTCTCTCAAGGGCCAACTGAACTTGGCTGCCAGTAGCCTCATATGCCGCAACACAAACAGCCATTAGCTTCAATGATAGTAAATGAGCACCAAAGCTTCCAAATCCGCAGCCAATATCTAGAACAGAGTGAACCTGTATTTGACACGGGACAATTAAAAATTATGATGCAATTGAGAGTTCTACTTTCCTTTCAGAAAAGATAAAGGGGAAAAAGAAATAGACAGAATAGAGATCAACCATATACTCCATTTGCTATTTGTGTTATAAACCATAATTGTTATGACTATAACGTGACACTCCACTTTGCCATTGTGTTGTAAACCATAATTAAGCTCTTTTAAAGCGAAGTTTGCTCCATATATTAACAATTATGCATAATAACTAAGATATGCAAAGAAAACTTACACCAGCTTGAAGAAATTCAGAATCACTTCCTAGCCCTATCATCTCTGCAACCTGGCGAGAATAATCTTTGACGCCATCAAAGATCAATCCATTCTCGGAATGAAATGCAATTTGATTCTCTTCCAGTAACATCAACCTAGAAATTTTATTAAGGATTACAAATATACATCATTATATCATACAAAACTAACAAAAATAAATAAAAGCCAGTAAATTTTTCATGAAGTTATAAGATTCTATTTATTTGAACAAATTATGTAATCGAAGAAGACTAATTTAATACATAAAGCCACCAAAGAATCACATTTGGCATAATTTAAAGATTACCTTTTTGTCATGCTTCCAGAAGAAAGAAATTGGTCTTTTGTTATCTTCACATTTGCACTCCATATCACATCCCTACCAGCTGGCCACCTTAAGGGGATTTTATAATCCTTTGGGGGCCGAACCAAACACCGCTCTACTAGTCTTGACATTTCACAATGCCTATCAAACTCCTCCCCATCTTTAAACCCTGCCAACAAATTTGCTGACACATTGTAACAAGGCACAAAATTTTCCCTTTCTTTGCCACAAAGACCAAACTCCTTTTGCCTACTAGTTCCTAATGAAAGAGTTTTCAGCTCCAAATAATCGAACGCAGCTTGCTCCTTTAGCCTCCTATAGTTTGAATAAATATGGGGTTTTGAAGTTGAAGTTACAGAGTCAAAGGTAGTAGATGTTGATGATCCTAGCACAGCAATTAGTGCAACGATGCTAATAAGGCATAATAACAACCAGCTGAGCGGTGGTCTACGGCCAAAAAAAACAGACAGTTTGTTGAACCAGGGGATTCTCATGTCCAAATTGTGCAACCCCCTTAAACAATCTGAGTTTCAAAGTCCACTAAATAACAAATCTCTTTAATGTAAATATTCAACAGCAGTGAAAAATGTAACCAATCATAACATATAAGCTCATATACATGTTACCGTGAATCCTTACAACTGCTACAAGCATTGAGATACTCTCGTTTAAACTTATCCTCCAATAACATGCACAGATCTTCCACACGTGATAGTAGCATCACACTCACATTACTCAAAACACAAAAATCAGATCACCACACCTAAGTTTGAGTTCCTAATAACAGATCAATATATCACAAAAATTGAACGATGTAGAAGAATCAAAAGTCAAAATCACCCCGAAAAAAAATCGAATCCTCTCAGAATAGTAATGTTGATTGTACACAATTAACGCCAATTGTAGAAACACCAGTCTGAAACAGCAAGTAACCAACTAACCAAACGGATCAACCTGCGGCAAGTCAAAGATCCACCAAATCAATATCGCACAGTTTATTTAGATTCAGTAACGGTCTGTTTAATTGTTGAAAAACAACAAAACTGAAATATCATTAGCTTTTCACTACTTCAGCAACCCACAAGACCAAAATGCAAAAGTTTCCATTTTTATAATCAACTAAAAGAAGCCCAGATCTCAAGAAGGAAACCCATTACAGAAACCAGATCAAAAGCACATAAAGTGATGCAAAATTGAAAGCAAAATTAGGGTTTTCGGGGCGAACCAATTAAAAGGTCGTTGAAGGGTGGAAATTCAAAAGCAAACAGAGCTGTTTTTGTTAAGAGTCCAGTTTTATCGGATTCTAGTTTTTGGGGTTTGTGTTTTGTTTTTGTGTTATACTGTAAATAAATACTATAAAATCAGATCTGAAAAATAAAAAACCTTGAAGGCTCTAACTTTTAGACAAAACACACAGGCATATCATTTCCTCTGTAACACAAATAAGGAATAACTGTAATTTATGATGTGTTGCTGCATACTTTTGCGTTTAGCGGTACTATTAAATTTGTTTGTTCTAGCAAACCACTGTGGGATTTGCTAGAATGACAGATGGTGTTGTTCTAATGGATGACCTGGAAAGATTATGGCCTTGGATTTTATGCAGAGCTGGAATGGGTGGTTGTGATTTTGCCTGTCTTGTGATGCATATAGTATATTCTTTATTTAAGTCTTCGATTAGTTTGTATTTAAGTAACAGAAACTAACAACAATACAAGTGCCGAAGGGTAGTTTTGATCGAAATGAACCCTATCAGCAAAGAAAGAAGGGAAACTCTGCAATTATTTTAGTTTTAAAGCATTTTCTGCATGTCACATCACATTGATGTGAATCATGAAGTTTCTTTTTTCGTTCTTGTTACAATTATTATTACCAAATCTGACCCATTAAACAGAGGATAGCTTACCCATGACTCAATCACCAACTTAATTAAATTTAATTAAATGGGGTTGGCACAGTTTGATAGCCAAACTTGGAAGAAAACCTGTATAATTGATTGAATTCTATTATATTCCATTTAGCGTTAGCTAAAGGTAATTTGATTCCATGGTTTTCGCCAGCTTATGGTTTCCAGTTCCTGATTGGCTCTAATATATAATGAGCCCTGCCCTTGACACAGCCTTCTCAACCACTGCTTTCCTCGTTATGGACCCTTGTCCAACAAAATCTACAGGTTGAAGAATTTGAAAGGAAAATCTTCAAAAACAAAAGTTTATTAAACATTAAAAAATAAATTAACTTGGAATTAATACTAAAATGGTGCCCATTGATAAGAGACACTTTGGTTTTCTTTTGATACCATAGACGATCAAACATGGTGACAAAATTTTATAGACAACAAACTCTCTCACCATTACTTGTTAGTACAAAGCCTTTAGAACTCCAACAAAACCTAGAATGGTACTTGAAAGATTTATTAACCCAAATTCCAGACTTCCCAAATAGCAGACTACATTATCATTAATACATCATCCTTCAAACTGTAGTTTCTAGTTCTCTGTTCAAGTAATCCACAAACATCCTCTTTGCACTGTCAGCTTCAGAGGGTGGTGGTGGTCCACTCAAACTTGTTTGCCCCGTCAATTTAATGAATGTTCTTCGCAGCCTTCTTAGCTCTGGCAGTCCAACTGAACTTGAAATATTGATATTTGGTAAACCCTGCTCAAGAGAAATCCCATTCATAGGCCCTCCAAGTGCCTTAGATTGTGCTTCCACAATAGTATTAATCACCTCTTGTGTTGCTCTGTCCAATTCATATAGAGAATTTGCCTCAGAGAATCGAGTATTTTGTGAAGCAATTGTTGGATGTAAAATCTTAACATCCCGTGATTTTGAATCCACTTTTTTTGTAAGATAAGAAACTGCATCCAAAATGGCGGCAGAAGATTTCTCTATTCCGTCTTTATAGGGGCACAATTCAAACAAAGAGGAATCCCACCGATTTCTTCTATCTGGCTTCTCAAACCTCCTTACCAAATCTTCAAATATGTTATCATCATATGTGGCTTCTCCTTTCTCTCGGCGTTCTTCATTCCATTTTCTACAATGAGCTTCTTCCACATCACAATACAGCACACAGTATCTTATTGCTGCAGCACGAGCTAAGCACCATAACTCGTATCTGTAACCCTTGATGCTGTCCAAAGAATCTACTATGATGATATTATCTTTGGACACAGATCTATCAACTTCAGACCTGAGCACACCACGTAAATTCTTCTCCACAGTCATATTGGCATAGCTCTGATTACGATCAAGATGTAAGGAAGTTTCATCAATTATCCTGTCTGTCTCTTTCGACTCAGATTCTTTTAGAGTATCAGCTAGGGACACCGCAGCCAGTGACTTCCCACTGCACGGTTGCCCACAGACTACAACCAATGCCATCCGTCAAAAAATAGTCCTTCCTGAGATTCAAGTAACACACAACAATAATAATCATTAGCCTCTGATCACACATATAAATTGCCTAACTTGCTTTTTTTTTTTTTCAAATCCTAAGTGCAAAAACGCGAAATTAAGGGAATGATTTGAAATGCGTAGCATTGTATATCCATTTTAGTAAGGGAAAACAAGACAAGCTACAAAATACAAAACCATAGTTGAAGCTTGTTCTTGTATGTCTCATAAGCTATATTTATTACAGTAGGGAGTTAAAGGGCAGTAATACAAAGACACGTAAACATACACAGTAAAGTTGTACAATTCGTTCAAAAAATGCAGAGGCTTGGACCCAAATGAGAGAAAGCCATTGAGAATTCCCAGCTCGCTCGACAGCAATTAATAACAATTAAAAAGAAAAGTTGATTTTAATACTACGGAATCACATCAAGAAATTTACGCGCCATCAGAAAAAAAGAATGTGGGGACTCTACAATTTGCTCTCTTTAAACTTGTACCATTAAAACGAGCATCTTATACATTTGTTTATGTAGCAAAAGCACTGAATCAATTCAGAGATGTAAAGTTCCCATTAACGATCGAGTTCAAGGTAATAAATCTTAAGAGTTTATTTATTTATTTATTAGCATTTAAGAAAATTTTAAATAATGAAAAATACACATTAATTACATTCATATAAATAATAATTAAGTAATTAGTATTTCTTATTAATATTTATAAACACTATAATTCATTTTTATTTTTAAAAATTTTATTCAAAACAAAACTTAAATTGATACAATGAAAGTGAAAATGTCGCATTTGATAAGAGTATGGTTGAGCGAGGAGGCAATAGCATTTGTGGTCATGTTTGGTAGTACGTACATATTGTAATATGAAAAAAAGTAAAAACAAAATCTTTGGAATTTTTAATTTTTTTAAAATTTATATAATAAATAATAATTGATAAAATTAAATTTATTTACAATAAAATTTATATAAAAATATAAATTAAAAAATAATTTTATTATTTATTATATATTTAAAAATTACAAAAATTATTTATTATATAAAATTATTTATTTATTTTTTTATAAGTATTAAAATTTATTTATTTATTTATTAAAAAATAAAATTATAGTCAAATTTAATTAAAAAATAAAATACATATATATATATATATATTTGGCTCGAGGGCTCGTGCCACGGTGCATTTTGTATTGATGACTGACAAATCATCAATCTTAAGTGGGCGCTCGGGCCTTGATTTAAAAAAATTATTTAAAAAAAATTAAGTTGGGTCCATTCGCATTTTCTGTTGATGACTGACAAATCTTGTCATTCTTAAATGGGGAGTGGATAAACTTGCTACCGCTTTCCCATGAAGCATTAAAATTTTGCCACGTGTATTAGAAAAAGTAATATACGTTATCTTCCAACACATGTCTACTATCTAAGTGCTCAAGTCAACATGAGCGTTGACTGTAGTGCCACGTTTCCGGCTATCGCGTGATTGGCGGAACGAAGATGACGAATGGGTCCGCTTAGTATTTATTATGCTAGGCACGAGCGGATTGGGTACAAGCGTTGGACTGCCCCGCAGCCTGCACACTGGCAGCACGCAGGGCGGCTGCCGTTGCCAGACCACACGGCCAAAAAACTATATAAAAAATTAAATAAATAAAAATAAATAAAATTTAATTAGTGATAATTATTAGATTGGGTTACCTCGCGGCCTAGCCAGTATAGTTCAAGAAAAATTGAACTCACATAGCTCGTATAAACAATACACAAGTTAAGTTAATTATAGGTTTGTAGATACGAGTTAGGTCGGATTAAAGTAGAATGAACCAGATTCGACTCGTGTGGATTCAGAACTGATTAAACTCGTGAAATTGTTGATTCAGTGCACCAAATTGGTGGGTTCGAGCCTGTTTGATCATCGAAAAAAATAAAAATTTAAATAAAATTAATAAACAGACGAGGCCGAGCGAAATCGACCCAAAATTGAATTGAAAACGGCCCGGCCTGGCCTAGTAATGCTCGTCTTCATGGTCCGAGCCTATTTTACATTTTAAAAATTGCAATCCGACCTGATCCATTACGCTTCCAAGTCTGAATCCGAACTAAAATAATGGATTATCAATCTAGTTCAAACCAATTTGAACTCATTAGGTTGAACCCGTTAGTCACTACTAATTTTAATGGTTATATAAAAATATAAGTTTTAGTTTTTTTATTTTTAATTTCTTTAGTTTTTTAAAATTTACTTAATAAATAATTTATTTATTTTTTAAAATATAGATAAAAAAATTAAATAGTAATAAAAATAAATTTATTTATAATAAATTTTACTATAATAAAATTGTAAACTTAAAAAATAAAAATAAAAATATACTAAAAGATAAAAAAAATATTTTTTAACAAACTTGAGTTAAGCACCCAAAAGCTTGAATGCTCGTCTTTAGCTCGAATGGTAGTACGCTAGACTCGAGCGTTTGGCTTGAGCTTACTAAAAGATAAAAAAAAATTACTTTTTAGTATATTTTAATTTTTAATTAATTTATTTTTAAAATATACATAATAAATAATAAATAATAAGTAATGAAATTAAATTTATTTATAATAAAATTATAAATTTAAAAAAATAAAAAATTAATAAATTAATAAATTAAAAAAATTAAAATATACTAAAAGATAAAAAATACTAAAGCGTTGCTTTGAATAATCTTTGTGAACTACAGTGAGAGTACTATAAGGTTTAGTATTTAGGTGATCTCAAAAGTAAAAGTGTTTAAATTATGTAAAATTGATTTGTTTAATAAAATTAAATTTAAGTTAATTATAAATATAAAATAAAAATAAAATAAGATTATTTATGAAATTTTTCCAATAACAATTGATGTCCGTGAAGATGACGAAGACTAAACAGGAGAGTTTATACGTAGCTGTCTTAACGTTGTAATGTTTGAACAACACAGTAGAATCTATGATACATAAAACTTGTGTATTACTCACAAATTTATAGCGAGAGTGATTTCACTGTTAGCAAAACTCCTAATTGTTTTCCGCACCATTATAGTTTGGATTGAATCTCAATCTTACTTCAACTATGACTTATTCGTCCAAATTCCTAGTCTTTGCAATCATTTTATTACTGTTTCTAGTTAGTACACTTATTTTGGTAATAGTTTCTTTATTTTTATTTTTTGTTTTTTTCATCCCACTACGGCCATTAGTTTTGGAAAAACTAGTTGAATAAACGTGCATAGACCTATATTCCTCCTAAAATAAGAAATAGTAGTATTAATTAGAAAGATCTGCTCATTGTTTAATAATGAAAATAGGAAACAGATTCCTCCTGTTTCCGTTTAGCTTTTGAACAAAAGTTAAGAGAGATTCAGAAGAGTTTGATGCCTCCCAAAAGCAATAACCTTTTCAAATCTTTACAATGATATACTTTGTTCTTCTTTTTTTAAGTGAAAAGCCAATTCAATAAATTAGTATGCTTGAGATTAGACTGTTACAGTGTTTAATCCCCAGTTATTAAAATTAATGACAAAGTATAATGTGAGAGAGTGTCAAAACTAAATAGAAACACAACAGACCCAAGCATACTCTAAGTCTATTAAACAAGCCAAATGGTTATATTTATAGAATTGATCCATCCCCAACCATTCTAGAGTACAATTGCACATGATTACGTAATGTCTCATCAATAAAGTCGAAATGGTGGATTAACCAAACACCACCACAAGGCAGTATCACTTACCATAAAGTGGGCAACATCACCCACGCAAGCTCGCGCACATGCATATGCACTTGTATTCTACTAGAGGCTTGTGCTCCATGATAGCACTGACAAAACAATCTTTAGAAAGTTGAAGCTTCAACATGACAATTCTGCTTAAAGGTCCTTAAATAAGGATTAACTGCTCATAATTCAATTTTACTCACCATAATTCCAGAAAATTTAGGAGTTAATTAGTTACTGATATGCATGTTCTAAATGAATCAACAAGAATGTCCCTATTCAGATGATGACCTGCAAGGCAAATAGAAAACAAGCAAATTCAATGAGGTTGGTAGGGAAGGGGCTCCAATTTAAATTTCAAAAAGGATTTCACTGAGAATGGTAAGACACTATTAGAGCATTACCTATAAATACTATCTTATTCATCAGATTCTCTTCTGTTCTCCATTGTCGAGCAGGAACAATCTCATAAATCTCTCTTACAGCCTGCTGATTGAACAATTTGGTAATGAGAACAGCATGCATCTAATCAGCAGCAGTGAGGCTTGCTGACTGGAAATAAAGAGAAATTTGCATATAATGGTAATATATATATATATATATATAATGGGCTGCAATACAAGATGAGGATTTTTAATTAAATCACAGACCCCTTCTAATTGAAATTTGAGATCATAAGACAATAATATTTATAGAAACTTGATTTCAACTTCACATTTAAAGAGTACTCTAGCACTAAGTGAGATGAGCAGTTATGTTTATGAAAAAACTGTAATGCAGAGACCACATTGAACTGCAATAATACCAAACCTTTGTGTCCACTTCTGATTTTGGAAACAGAAAACAGGTCATAAAGTTCAGTCAACTCAACAGTACCCACTCCTTGGCAAACCCAATCACAGTTTTTTACATGTGCAAACTTCCCAGCCTTCTTCTACTGTATGAACTAATTTCAAGTGGCTCTGTGTGGCATGTGGTTCAGAAATGTGTCAGAAACCTCCCTTGCAGGAAAGGTTTCAAAAAGATTCTAAGGGAGTTTATAACAAATTTCAGGAATTCAGCAAAAGTTTTACAAGAATTTCAAGACCACCCAAAATCTATCTATATTTTAGTCAGGAAATCAAGGTCCTAGAAATTTACTATTTCAAGATAGAGCCAACCACATAGCAATTGAATTCTTAAAGAAGTTGAGATATCTTATTTGGTGGAAATATTTTATATTGCTACAACAGGTGACAAATAATAAATATTTGCCTGGGTTGTGCATGCAGGGATGCACACAAATTTACGCATATATGTGCATGCGAGGAAAAAATTATGAAAGGAAAGAAAGAAAGCAGGTACAAAGGGCATAAAACACATGGGTACAGTGCGTTTCTTATTCTACATATGCTTCACTGCATCATGTTTTTAACACCTTAAAAGATCAACTTGGAAGACAATTAAGAATTACAATAAGTTAATATTATGACCAGAGCAGCTAACAATCTAGATGAAAGCACTAGATCCTAGCACGAAAAGAGAGAGAGAGAGAGAATAAAGCAGCAAGGTCTCAGGGACAACAAAAGCACAACAGTTTAGTCTAATTCCCAAAGGATAGCATAAGTAAACTTTTCATGACTATCAATCATTGCAAAAAGTCACCTGCAGAGTATGTAGTTGATCAGAGTTTTCAATAGTTAAAACCCCTTTGCATCGATACACATCCATGCCATACTTCTTATCCCAAAGAATCTCCTCCAGCCATAACCGAACCTATAGAAATATATAATTCCGTGCATTATCAAACAAAATAAGCATTTTACTAGCAGAAGAATGCACTTTAACTAGAGACAGATGTTTCAATATAACGAAAAACTATATAAACAAAACACATACTGATGTGAAAATACAAGTTGTATAAGCACGAATGATGTGGCTATCTAACTGATCAGTTGGAAGACATAATCCACATAATCATGAATAATACACTTGTAAGAAATTGTCATAGTCTTTCCGTTAGGACTACCTAATAACAGAGGGCATCATCTAACTAGCAATTTGGAGAATTACCTTATCAAGATTAACTGCCTGTGGTTCACAAATGGATAAGGTTCGCACATCACTATCATGTAGATTCTGTGAAGGTATAGATTGGTGTTCTTCCAACAATGTTTCTAGATGAGTGACATGCTGTGAGCGAGGAGGGGAAAGGTCGAGCAACATCAGTTAAAATATAGATCAGTACAAACCAAGAAAATGAACCCATCATGATAAAAAGAGTTTTATCTGATTAACTGTAGCATCATACGCCCGGCAATCCAATATTTCAGACAAGTCAACTTGACACCGAACAGAGCGGATGATATGGGCAAGGGAGTTAATTTCATATATTTCCTTCTCCAATTTGTCAAGGGAATCTTCAGAACCCTCTGGAGAAACTAAATCAACCTTGTTAAGAATTACAACATCCTACAGGAATAAATGAAACTTATAAACCTTCAAAATGCTCAAGCTATCTAATAATCAATACATACAACAAAATATCCAAATTGAAAAAAAGGAGCACACACTGTTCTAGAAAATACAAAAACTATGCAACTAAATCAATTGTGAGTGTAATGACATGAGACTTACCGCAAATGCTATTTGATGAATTGCTTCAGGAAATGAAGACAAGTGACGATATTTATTTATCTGAAACAAGAGGTTTTTGGCATCCACAACCTATTTAAGTAACAACAAAAGGTCCAAGGTAAAAGCAGTGGTATCAGGAAATGAAATATATCAACTTGAAGAAATAAGAATAAGCTCAAGCTTTCTTAAAATAAATAACTATTACATACTAATATATCAAGAACATAAATGCATGAAGACACGGTATGGTATAATTGTCTTACATTACTATGAGGCATCTAACAAGTACCACGGCATGGACTTAATCAGATGGTCTAGAACTACATAGAAGGGTACCAGGGAATTGTATCATTAAATTCCTAATAGTAAATACTAGAAAAGCTACAGCAGCCATGGCAGGAGATAATTCAAAGAAAATTTTAAATCATGGTGAGAAAAACCCATAAGCAGTATCCTTAGTTCCATCAGATGTACTGAACAATTTAAAACCGTCATGGCGTGATCTGACTGACAAACAATTTGAATAGTCAAGCATAATCCCAAAATATGGTAATTTGAAGTATGAACCAAGCAGACATGTCAAATAATTTTGCTTACAGTGACAATAGAATCAAGCCTGACGGCTGATTCCAGCTGGTCATCCAACCAAAGAACAGATGCCAGAGGAGCAGGATTCGCTAACCCAGTGGTCTCAAGCAATATATGATCAAGTCTACACATAACAAAACAACAATTCACCCCATTAATTTCTACAAGTGACATGATCATTATCCATTTTGGTGAAATGTTTCCACATACAAACTGATAAACAATCGAATTTCCTGTAAGTTGACTCCTACAATGAGTTTTTTTTTTTTAAAAAAAAAAAAAGAAGAAGCATTACCTTTCTTTCCTCTGTACAAGTTGCTCCAGTGCTTGAACTAAACTATGCTTTACTGTGCAACAAATGCACCCATTTGCCAACTCAACCCACTCTTCAACAAGTGCACCCCCTTCTCCTTCATTAATCATCGCCCTCTCCACCCCTATCTCTTCACCAAACTCATTCAAGATGACAGCAATTCTCTTACCATGTTGCGCATTCAAGATGTAATTAACAAGCTGAAATTCATAACCCAATTTGTAAATTTACAAGTAGGCATAAACTCAAAAAAAAAAAAAAAAAAACACTAATCCTTTATAAAATCACATATATAATTAGTTCTCTAAATTGGAACCTTAATAAATTTTTCCAACAAGTATCTGTTATTCCCCATATTCAGCCAATAACTCCCAAGGACCACCAAAACCTTGTCATATTACTATTATCAACCATATTTCAATCCCTTAAAACTTTATCTGAAGATGAAAATCATATTGGAGTTTACAAGATAATGGAAACTTTCACTGAGAACCACTATTAATTAAAACACAGCACTATGAAACAGTATTTGCACGCATATTGGGAGCATAATCACCGAAGCAAATGATTAAAAAAACTAGGCAAAAAAGATAAGGGTTTTAATTACAGTAGATTTGCCAGCTCCAAGAAAGCCAGTGATGACGGTCACACCAACTGCACCGTCACCGTCTTCGTGAGAATGGGAGGATTCATGCTCAGTTTCGTCAATTTGAACAGCCAGTGGCGGATTATCTTCTTCGTCCTCCATTTTCAATGAAAATCCAACCTCCACTCCATCTTACGCGCTACTTGTCCTCTTAAGGATTAGGCTTTTTTGGGCTATGAGCGTGTTGGGCTGGGCCTTATGGTGGCAAAACTACCAAACTTGAAAAGCCCAAACTTCTAAATTATAATGATTTTTTGAATTTTTTTAATAAATATTAGATTTAAAATTAATATTTTTTTATAATCAAATATTACATTTAAAAATTAAAATTAATTTTTTTTTTTTATTAATTCTCATAAATTATAATTTTCATAAATCTTTTCACTCTTCCATCTCTAAGAACAAGATTCAAATCCCATTTTCTTCATGTACTTTTTAAATAATAATGTCACTTTACAACAATGGGTGCCAATCAAACATAGTAGAATGCTAATGAACGCACGTCAACAACTAAAGTGTAAAGTTGGAACAAAATCAAACGTATTTGATTCCCATTAATTTGTAGGGTTTTGGGGGTTTGGATTATATAAATTCTGTCCATTTATTATGGCCCATCAACCTTAAATCTATAAATAAAACTTGTTTGTTCTTTATTATTTTATCCATTATATCACATCAATCCCCAATAATTTGCGTAAAAAGACGAATCTCCTTACCATTTATGAACATAAATTCGTCATTCATAGCATTGCTTTGAAGTTTAAGCTACCTCAATATTCCAGTAATTAATTAATTTAACCACCAAATTTACCCGTAAAAGTAACCATAACAACATGTTTTTTTTGATGTCTTGACGTTAAGTGCACCCCCGTACTTGCGTTCTATTACAGCATTTTGCTGATATTGGAAAAACTTCCAAACCATTTTTCGGACAAGTACTCGAAGACCATCATCAATTCGCACGGCATGCCGTTGTGTAATCAACAAAACTAAAAGCTCAAACTTTGTTTGTCCATAATTTGTCAACTTTGTTTATCCATTTAACACTATTATGTTCAAATGTAAAGCTCAAAATCTAATGATTAGTATTGACAGAGGGGAAAGAAGTGAGCTGATTTAGGTGTGGTTCCACATAATTAAGGAATTGCTTGTGCCATTAGAACTGACCCACGTTGCCATTAAAGTAAAAGTTCATTGCGGGCTAATCCAGTAAAAATGCATAATCAACAAATTTGATAATGCTTTACTCTCTGAAACTGAATAAATAAATAAATAAATATATATACACACACACACGTAAAAGGGTTAGGCAATAGTATGTCAATTTCTCACGACACGCAAAGGGGAAGCAAAGAATTGCTTTATTCTCGGTACTGTGATCCAATGACGGCTTGATGTGACTTAAATGGTTAAATTACTCAAGAAATTGCTAGCTGTGATTTAACTTACGTTGTTTGAATGAGGCCACTTTAGTGGGCATGGGTTTGGGATTCATCAAGAAACAGGAACAATTACAAAGAAGCTTTTCTGTTTGAATATTTAAAGAAGAAACTATAATCTTCTTCGGATATTGTGATCGAAGACAGATAATTAAGTAGATCGATGATATCATCATATTAGTCTTAGTATTATCTTATATTAATTTTGATTTAAATGTCATTACTACTTCAAAAAGTTTTAATAGTAAAAGTCGCATTAAAATTTGTAAGCTTTTTGTATCAAATCAGAACTACAATATGAACACTATATATTATTGACTTTTAAATAGTATTGACAATAAAATCGACTCTAAAAAAGAGACCAAGATTTGATAGATATGGTGGTGCTGGTGCACTCATAGACAAGTCAAAATTGTACTGATAATTCCCACTTTTGCATGCCAAAACAGCCGAACCATGCTGGAATATGAGGATGAGATTAATTATAAAATTTCCGAGAAATTAATTTAAGGTGGGAAAATTCGGTCGGCCAATCAACTGGTTATTGTTCTATCAATAAAACAAAAATACATAGAACAAGATATCCCAAACAAGAAAAAAAAAAATTAAATGAAAAGATAATCTAAAGTAATAAAGTTGGCGCTTATTATACAATGCCAAAAAAAAAAAAGTGTGAACTCAGGACTTCTCAAAATATATCATGGTCACCACCGGTATTGGCTCAGCAGTCCACTAGCATTTTGATTTGTCTAGAAGACATAATCTAGTTAGCCAGCCATTACCGTGTATACTCCACCAAACTCACCACCCTTTTTTTTTTTTTTTTAATCTCAACCACCCATTTCGCATTTCTCTCCTAGACCCTGTCCTGGTCATCTCTTTATATATATAAATCCAAAACCAACTTCCTCTATTGTCTTTCTCCCCGTCTCCGAGAGATTCTTAATTTTCTCATTAAATAATCCAAAACACCAGTCTCAGACTCTTCGTATAGAATACATAGAAAGTGAAACCATGATGTTCAGGAAAGAAATTGCTTTGGTTGTGGCACTACTGGTTGTTTTTGGGATCCAGACATGCGTTTCACAGATTCACAGAGCCAGTTTTCCAAAGGGTTTTGTTTTCGGGACTGCCTCTTCTGCTTTCCAGGTTAGTATCAGTATCATATAATTCATATTAGCATTTGTTCCTCTCTGCAATTTTGTGCTCAAGCATGGAATACAACTGTCCACATATATCTGGTTTTCACGTGAACGTGGTCATGGCCACAACCTAGCTAACTATTTCTCGACAAGACACAATAATGGTGAAATTATAACTCTTGACTAATAATTGTCATAATAAATTAAGTAAATAAATAGAACTGCTTTCCTCTCTGCAAGGCGACAAAAACCTCTACATCTGCCTCTCTGTCATCTGAGTTGTTTCAGGTTTCAGATTGGGAAATAGAGAAAGAGATGAAAAATGGAGAAAGGTATTGCTTTTCTGTTGTTCTTTTCTACTCGTCAGTGCATACAAGGGTATATTTGTCAATTCGAATATATTCAGTTGCAAAACGGCGGGTTTTTATAGGCCCACCACACACTTTAAACTAGGGACATTCTCGACTTGCGGTTACTTTCCTTAGGTTTCAAGTTCCGAATTTTCTTATAGACACTCGAATTCTATAATATTAGAAATTACCCCTGTTATTTTACAATTTTAATAAATAAATAATCGTTAGACATCTCAAAATTTATAAAATATATAACATAAAGTTTATTTAAAATTTTGGTTTTTGGCAGTACGAAGGAGCAGTGAAAGAAGATGGAAGAGGACCGACTGTCTGGGACACATTTTCACACACTTTAGGTAACATATTATGTGCAATTTGCAATGGAATTATGAACACAATTTTAAATATAAAGTTTGAGAAAATCTGGCAATAAATCATTCGAATTATGATAAGTTATAGCTGTAATTGCCTCACTTTCTGCTGCAGGTAAGATAATCGATTCCAGTAACGCTGATGTTGCGGTGGATCAGTACCATCGTTTTACTGTAAGTCCAGAAATTAACAGCGAATTAAACTGTAATTTCCTGAAATAAATAAACAGTAAGAGACTATATATACATATATATATATATATATATATATATATGGTGTTGGAACAGGAAGATGTACAACTTATGAAGGACATGGGAATGGATGCCTACCGGTTTTCTATTGCTTGGTCTCGGATTTTCCCTAGTATGCTTTTCACTCTATGATATCACTCCCTGTTACTTAAACATTAAATAAGAGAAATTCTGACATTTTCCCTGCATATTGCAGATGGATCGGGAGGAGAGATAAATCAGGCAGGGGTTGATCATTACAATAAACTCATCGATGCTTTACTTGCTAAGGGTATATAAATTTTATTCATATTTAGGTGATAGTGATACTGCGTTTTATATATCTCATCCTGTAGATTAACATATATGTACAGGGATTGAACCATATGTGACCCTTTATCACTGGGACCTTCCTCAAGCCTTGGAGGACAAATACACTGGATGGCTTGACCGCCGAATTATGTAACCAAACTTCTCATACTTCTGTAAATACGGAGGATTGAATTTACGAGTTCAAATGATAATTTATGTGACATCACTCGTTTATAGTTTGGACTTTGCTACATACGCCGAAACATGCTTTCGGAAATTTGGGGACAGGGTGAAGTACTGGATCACGTTCAACGAGCCACATACATTTTCTATACAAGGCTATGATGTGGGTCTGCAGGCGCCTGGACGGTGCTCAATCCTTCTTCATCTATTTTGCAGAGCTGGGAATTCTGCAACTGAGCCTTACATAGTCGCGCACAATGTCCTCCTTTCTCATGCAACAGTGGCAGATATATACAGGAAAAAATATAAGGTGAAGTTTAGATCATAGGGCTATTTAGTGCACCTTAAAGCAAGTAAACATATGCAGGAGAGTATTTTCATTATGTTTAACAACACAAGCTGGAACTAAAATCACTCGGTCACTATGCAGGCGAAACAGCGTGGATCAGTTGGATTATCATTTGATGTTATGTGGTTTGAATCTGCAACAAACTCCACAGAAGACATCGAAGCAACACAAAGAGCCCAAGATTTCCAGCTTGGCTGGTAGAAACATATAATCACTTGTATCTTTTTAGAGTATAGGAAGAGAAGTACTTGTGTCATGCCATTTTTTCACTTATATCTTTGAGTAATTATATTTGTATCTGCAGGTTTCTAGACCCTTTGATGTTTGGGGATTATCCTAGTTCAATGAGGAATAGAGTAGGAAGCCGGCTGCCAAGATTTTCCAACTCTGAAGCAGCTCTTCTCAAAGGGTCTTTGGATTTTGTGGGAATTAATCACTACACTACATTCTATGCCGAACATAATGCAACTAATTTTCTCGGGGCTCTGCTTAATGACTCTCTTGCAGACTCCGGTGCCATTACTCTCCGTAAGTAAACAGAATTCAGCATTTGAGATTATACAGGACTAGAGATACAATAATTAGTTAGAATTTTTCTTATTACTTTGGTTTTAAAAATATTACTAACGAGGATAATAAGCTGTATGTTTTCCTATGGTTTTCAGCATTCAAAGGTTTGAAACCTATTGGAGACAGGGTATGCATCCTTTAAAGATGATTTTTTTTTTCTTGCAACACCAATATTTTCTTCTGCCTAATTATATATGCATATTCAATTTCATGTATAATTGCAGGCAAATTCAATATGGTTGTACATAGTGCCTGAAGGAATGAGAAGCTTAATGAATTACATCAAACAGAAGTATGGAAACCCTCCTGTTATTATCACTGAAAATGGTAGTCTTCTTAAAATGTCCTGTTTGATTTTATCAATTTCTTTTCAACAATCACCATTTCTAATGGAAACAAAGAAATTCCTGAAGTGAATATACATTTTTTGGTGGGGAAATTACAGGGATGGATGATCCAAACAGTCCATTTATCTCCATCAAACAAGCTCAGAAGGATGACAAAAGAATCAAATACCACAATGATTATCTAACAAACTTGCTTGCTTCTATCAAGTATGTAATAGCTATATATCTTACTATTTGATTTTATACAGGAAATTAAATCAAAAAAGCTAATATGAATGGGGTTTTGATTAATAATGCTACAGGGAAGATGGATGCAATGTGAAAGGATATTTTGTATGGTCTCTATTGGATAACTGGGAGTGGGCAGCAGGATACACTTCAAGATTTGGTCTGTATTTTGTGGATTATAACGACAACCTGAAGAGATACCCAAAAAATTCTGTTCAATGGTTCAAGAATTTCCTCACTTCATGAAATTGAAAGGGAATTGTGAGGACATTGGTTTTTAATTATGTACTTGTGTTAGTGGTTATTTTTTGGCATTGTTACGTGTGACAAATTACAAAAATAAAAAGAAAATACATAACACAGAATCTGCAATCACCCATTATAAAGTTAAATTAAAATCGTATCTTTTGGTTCTAAAATTAAAATAATTCCTTTTAACTCTTGTATAAATTTCTTAAAATAAAAGTATTTGCTTCCCCCTTTCACTGTTGATGGTATGTTATTAATTATACCAAGATTCTATCTTTGGGTAAATATTTATTTTTTACGAATAATATTATAGATACAAAATATATATATATCTTAATTAATAATATTATTATTATATATTATTTTTATTTATTCCTGTAAAAATATTGAATATGTGATAATAATATAACACTATTATATAAAAATCTGTACACGGTACATTTACTGATAAAATAATAAGCGAAATAACCGAATCACAAATGTTTTTTGATAATGTTATTTGAGTTAAAGATACAATATTTTTGTAGACATATTCAAATTTTATTCCAATTGTATATATTTTATATAATTTATATGTATATATATTGCCATCCGAATGCGCATACAAGCAAATTAATTAGCACAACACAAGCAGTTCTCAATTAGCTAGCCAGTTATCAATCCCAGGAAACTTCTTGCCCTCGTAGATATCACCAAATTTCCAGCCAGCCGGTGCAACATTATCAGATTGCACCATTTTTCCATCACTAGTAGTCACTTGAAATGACAAACTTTGCCTGACTAACTGTGCAGAAGTTTGCCAGTTTTGGCCTCAATTTCTCGACTTTGACCCTTTAATCTTCTGGCTTATCACATCTCCAACACCCCCAACATTGTACACTAAAACAAGTGTCCATTACGGATTCCCCTTAATTTCAAACTTAATCCCTCCAGATTTAAGACACACGCAACTCTTCGATTAAAGACAGGAACATTGCTAGATCTATACTTTGCAATCTTTCGAATCATAGATTGTGATAAATCAAAATGTCGAGGATTGCACCAATTTTCTTCAGGTTGACTGTAATTCGGAGGGCAGAAGTATGTCCCAATTACGTACGGATGGTACCGTTTACGCACCATTGCTGGGAGTTATGGCACACGATTTGATAACAGGCTCGGTAGGTTTGGCCATTATTGAAGAGAGCCGTGCTTAAGGCTGTTGTGTCGAGACCATACCATTGTTTAAACAGATCGCCATGGCCACAAGCTCCTTCTGCGCTAACCCAACAGAAAATATATTTTTAAAATTTGATATGAATAATGAATTTTGGCAAGTCCAAATAGCTAAAAAAGATATATATAAAACAACATTTATTATTATTTGGCCATTATAAAACAGTCTTTACAGTATCATTTGGTCATTATAAGTAGAACGTAATATTATTTGGTCTTAAAAATGTCTCATCAAAATTTTAAAATATTATAAATGATATATTAAATTCTTATTCAAATTCACTATAGTCTAGATAGATCACGTTTTAATATTTTCTAAATCCATAGGCCAACACTTTAAATATTTATAAACTTTTCTTCGTATAGTTAAAAAAAATGAGTTAGTAATATCAGCTTCTAAAATAAAATTATTTTAAACTAAAATCAAATTCTTAAGTCATAAAATTTATCAACTATTAAACTAATAGATAGATTTATAAAATTTGCTAGTAAATTTTCAAACAAAATTAAAGAAAAAACTTAGTTACAAAAGTTCTTAAAATCATTCAATTATGTAGTAGAATTCTTTCTAAACTTTAAATAAATTTGTTAACCCTTATTCAAAAGGCTACAAAAGAATCATCTAACATGGGAAAAATAACATACCCAAGAATAAAACAAAATGTTAAAGTTCTTCTTTGAGTTATTCCAAATCTTAGTGCATTAATGATAAAAATAGATGCATCACATATAGGTTATGAGAAATACTCAAACAAAGGTTATAGAAAATTCTCAAAATGAATCTATAGTTAGATATTATTTAGGTATATGGCTTGGTGCTAAAAAAAAATTATTCAACTAATAAAAAAGAAATTTTATTAATTGTTTTATGTATCATGAAATAACAAGATGATTTATTTAATAAAATATTTTTATTAAGAATATATTGCAAATCAGCAAAAGAAATTCTTTAAAAAAGATGTTAAAAATTTAGTATCCAAATAAAATTTTGCTAGATAGCATGTTATTTTATCTATTTTTAACTTCAAAATCAACTATATAAAAAGGAAATGTCACTCTCTTTCTGATTATCTCATAAGAGAATTTATTTAAGGAAAGAGTGAGTTGAGTGAAACATATCAAACACTTTCTATTCAACAAATTCCATAGAATCACGGCGGATAAACATAAAGGCTAGAGATTATGTAATAAATATTCAAACTTCTACTCCAAATTCTATCAAAGTACCATGATACGGTCTTATATTGGTATCTAACTCATATACAACCTTAGCATAATACCTCTTTATCCTTTAGGCAAGCAATAAAAACCGAGTCACTTATCTACCCAAAATAAAGTTGAGTCATTACTTAGTCATTTTTTCTACCTACTCAAAAATCTACCTACATACCAAAACCCCCAAAAATCCATATACAAGTAACTTCATATTCCAAATCAATTAATCTTAACGAACTTAAACAATTGATTCAAAGAATATTTCTTCCTCAATGTCAGTATACTACTGACAATCCAAATAAAAATAGAACATTCTATGAGCTTGTGGTTATTTATTCAAATTTTATCAAAATTACTCATCATAAAAATCTAAAAAATCATAACGAGATTGCTTATTCACTATGCAAAATAAAAAGAAATAAAAATACTAGAGACTTTGGAGTTTTGTCCTTATCAACAATAATTTTTTCAATTCCTTTTACTTTAAGGGTCCGTTTGGTACGCGTGATAAGATATGAATAATTTGATAAAATTAATAATTTAAGATATAATATAATAGGGTAGAATAAGATAATATTATATGTAATATTATATTGTGTTTGACGTTGGATAAAATTATATATATAATTTTATTTTTAGAATTATTAAAAATTAAATTAAATAAATAATTATTTAAAACAAAATAATAAGTAAATATTTTAAAATATTAATTCAAATTATTTATAAATTATTTTTTTAACTTCAAATACTTATCTTATCATATCTTATATTATTCTAAGGGTAGTTATGATATCAAAATTTTTACATTTCCTTATTAAATATGTGGGTCTCTGATAATTTATGTGGGTTCATATAATTTATCACTTCTTGTGAGGTTGCTTCCATATTAGACTATTTTAATCCAATTACATTCTTATACCATGCATCAATGAGTCTTAAATGGATATAATTTCATTGATTATATAAACAAAAACAATTGGTTTAATATGTTTTATTTACAAATGTTTAAAAAAATTGCTATCATAATTTCTCAAATTATGGTATTATTTCGAACCTACTTCAATTAATACTAAATTTTCTTAGCATTGATCCTTCAATCTTCTGGCTTATCACATCTCCAACACCACACTAAAACAAGTGTCCATTACGGATTCCCCTTAATTTCAAACTTATTCCCTCCAAATTTAAGACGCATTCAACGCTTCAATTAAAGACAGGAACATTTTCAAATCTATACTTTACAATCTTTTGATGTTGTTTTGGTATAAAATTTTTTATCATTTTCTTACCAAACATGTGAGTCTATCATAATTTATGTGAATTTTATATAATTTATCACATCTTGTGAGGTTGCTCCCAAATATGGGATTAAATTATTTTAATTCAATCACATCCTTATACCATGCACCAACAAGCCCTAAGTAGATATAATTTCATTGATTATAAAAAAAAATTGGTTTAATATATTTTATTTATAAATTTTTGATCATTTGTGATTTACTTCTTTTGATACTTAATGTTCAAAAAAATTGCCATTATAATTTTTCAAATAATGGTATTATTTTAAACCTACTTCAATTAGTACTGAATTTTCTCAGCATTGACCCTTTAATCTTCTGGCTTATTACATCTCCAACACCACACTAAAACAAGTGTCCATTACATATTGCCTTTAATTTCAAACTTAATCCCTCCAGATTTAAGACACACGCAATGCTTCAATTAAAGACAGGAACATTGCCGGATCTATACTTTGCAATCTTTAGAATCATAGATTATGATAAATCAAAATGTCGCATAGGAGGATTGCACCAATTTTTTTCAGGTTTACTGTAATTCGGAGGGCAGAAGTTTGTCGCAGTTACGTACAGATGGTACCATTTACGCACCATTATTCAAGTCATTTTTTCCGCCTATTCAAAAATCTACCTACATACCAAAACTCCAAAGAATCCATATACAAGTAATTTCATATTCCACATATACAAGTATCTAACTAATATACAACCGTAGCATAATACCCCTTTATCTTTTGCCCAAGTAATAAAAACTAAGTCATCTACTCAAAATAAAGTTGACTCATTACTCAGTCATTTTTCCTACTTACTTAAAAATCTACCTACATGCCAACACTCTAGAGAATCCATATACAAGTAACTTCATATTCCAAGTCAATTAATCTTAACGAACTTAAATAATTTATTCAAAGAATATTTCTTCCTCAATGTCAATATACTATAGACAATCCAAATAAAAATAGAACATTCTATGAGCTTGTTGTTATTGATTCAAATTCTATTAAAATTACTCACCATAAAAATCTGAAAAATCATATCAAGATTGCTTACTTAGTATACAAAATAAAAAGAATTAAAAATGCTAGAGACTTTGGAGTTTTGTCCTTATCAACAATAACTTTTTTAATTCATTTTACTTTAAGGTCCGTTTAGTACGCCTGATATGATATAATATAATATGATAAAATTAATAATTTAAGATATGATATGATAGAATAAGATAAAATTATATCTAATATTATATTGTGTTTAACATATGATAAGATAGGAAAAAAATTATATATATATATATAATTATATTTTTAGAATTATTAAAAATTAAATAAAATAAATAATTATTTAAAACAAAATAATAAGTAAATATTTTAAAATATTAATTCAAATTATTTATAAATTATTTTTTAATTTCAAGTACTTATCTTATCATATCTTATATTATTCTAAGGGTTGCTATGATATAAATTTTTTTTTATCATTTACTTACTAATATATGTGGGCCCCGTACAATTTATCATATCTTGTGAGGTTGCTCTAAATATAGGATTAGACTATTTTAATCTAATCACATCCTTATACCATGCATCAATAAGCCTTAAATGGATATAATTTCATTGTTTATAAAAAAAAAACTTGGTTTAATATGTTTTATTTACAAATTTTTGATCATTTGTGGTTTATTTTTTTCAATACTCAATGTTCAAAAAAATTGCCATCATAATTTTTCAAATAATGGAATTATTTCAAACCTACTTCAATTAATACTGAATTTTCTTACCATTGACCCTTTAATCTTCTAACTTATCACATCTCCAACGCCACACTAAAACAAGGGTCCATTAGGGATTTCCCTTAATTTCAAACTTAATCTCTCTAGATTTAAGACATACGCAACGCTTCAATTAAAGACAGGAACATTGCCAGATCTATATTTTACAATCTTTCAATATTACTATGGTATAATTTTTTTTTTATTTCCTTACCAAATATATGGACATATGATAATTTACGTGAACCTTATATAATTTATCACATCCTATGAGGTTGCTCCCAAATATGAGATTAGACTATTTTAATCTAATCACATCTTTATATCATGCACCAACGAACCTTAAGTGGATATAATTTTATTGATTATCAAAAAAACTTGGTTTAATATATTTTATTTATAAAATTTTGATCATTCGTGATTTATTTCTTTTGATACTTAATGTTCAAAAAAATTGTCATTATAATTTTTTAAATAATAATATTATTTTGAACCTACTTCAATTAATACTGAATTTTCTCGTTATTGACCCTTTAATCTTTTAGCTTATTACATCTCCAACACCTCACTAAAACAAGAGTCCATTACGGATTCCCTTAATTTCAAACTTAATCCCTCCAGATTTAAGACACGCGACTCTTCGATTAAAGACAGAATATTGCCAGATCTATACTTTGCAATCTTTAGAATCATAGATTGTGATAAATCAAAATGTCGCATAGGAGGAATGCACCAATTTTCTTCAGGTTTACTGTAATTCGGAGGGCAGAAGTTTGTCGCAGTTACGTGCGGATGGTACTGTTTACGCACCATTGCTTGGAGTTATGGCACACGATTTGATAACAGGCTCGGTAGGCTTGGCCATTATTGAAGAGAGCCGTGCTTAAGGCTGTTGTGTCGAGACCATACCCTTGTTTAAACAGATCGCCATGGCCACAAGCACCTTCTGCACTAACCCAACATAAATTACGTACACAATATAGAATAAATATATCATTAAAAAAAAAGAAAGATTAAAATGGTTAATTGAAATTAATGAATTAAGCTCAAGTGTAAGCCATGCAATTTGCTAGACATAGTTCACTTAATTATGATTGTCTTGTGTTAATAAATGATATTTCAGAAAATGTATTTTGACATTTTTTGCGTGAAGACACCAAACTTTCAAATAAAGTCTAAAGCTACATCAATTAAAGAAAATGTATTTCATAATTTGTGTATAATAATATTTATAATATATACTTAACGTGTCACTTATTAATCGATATTACGTATTTATAACATTAGCGATGATATAAAAAAAATTATTAATACTACCTAACACATGACAACAAATAATTAGTGATATATCAAGCAACATACAAAGTTTATATCATTAATTTATTGTGTTAAGCATTATTCATTTGTATGATGTATAAAATATTATTTTTCAAATAAAAATACTTTAATAGATTAGGCTGTAGTGAAAACGGAAGTATTACCCAGTTAGGCTTTCGACTGAAATGGGCCTAATTCCAAAAGCCGGCCCATCTAAACAAATATCCACTGTTATAGTGGGGATCAGCCGACAAGTCGGATTAGAATCAATAAAAATATAAATTAGGAAATCCTTAAGTGGGGAGGATTCCAAATTCTTTACCTATAAAAGCAAATCCGAGTAGGTAAAGAATTCATTTTAGCGAGGAGTCTGCGCGTAAACGAACCCTTATTTTAGTAAGTTTTCTTCTACGATAGTGATAACTCTGCCCGCCTATAAATATGTAATAAAGTTTGTATTGTGATTCTAGTACTCATTCTCACAAACACCTTCTAGGCAAGGCAGCACTCGGCAGTCAGCGAAAGGCTTCTTCTTCTTCTTCTACCCCGCGATTCAACACCCAGAACATCTCAACTTCAGCTGATAAAAATATGAATATGAAGATCAAAGGGAAGACGCTGAAAGAATACAATTGTTCGTCCAACGAAGAGAATACGTTGAGAGAATATAGCCGTGCTTCGTCCGATGAAGAGAAGACGGTGCAAGAATATAACTGTTCGTCCGATAAAGGGAAATCGTTGAAAGAATACAACCATTCGTCCGACGAAGATAATAAGAAGAGCAAAAAATTAGAAGAAGAAAAAGAAAAAGTATTGCGATCCTTCAATGCAAGAGTGCAAGAACGTGAACGTAAACATGGGACATATTTACCACATGGATTACCACTTGGGTATCGTTTCTGGCCTTCTGAGCATGAATTAATCAAACCCTATCTTCATAGCAAAATCTTGGGGAAACCGGTTCCTCCACATCCGATCAAAGATATCAAATTGTCAGATTTTGATCCTAACGAACTCCCATTCGGTAAGCCACATCTTTTATTTATTTATTATTTTGTCTTGGTGTAATGGTAGTATTTTCTTTCTTTTGGAATGTAGACGAGAATTGCAAAACGAATGAAGCTTATTTTTACGCATGTTTAGAACATAAATGTGTAAAGGGTTTGGTGTCAAGAGTAGTTACGAAGAGTGGTTATTGGGAAGCTACCGGCGGTGATGTGCCAGTGTTTTCTGATAAAGAACAGAAAATAATGGTGGGGTTTAAGAAAAATTGGGCATTCTTCTGGGGAGAAGCTCCAACAGGGAAAAAGAGTCTTTGGAGCATGAGTGAATTTAGAGTCAATCCTCGTTTAATTCCTACCGATCAACTGAATGACAATCTCAAATTCAAGGTATGTACAAAAGCAAATCTCTTTTCTTGTCTTTTGATTTGATTTTTAACTAGTTATTATTACGTCGTGCTAATTTACTTTGCTCTGTTTTGTGCTAAATTTGCCATGCCCTGTTTTTGCAGGTGGTGAATTATGCTGTATGCAAAATTAAAAAGCAGTCGCTGTGAAAGGATGGATTTGACTGATTCAGCTTCTTTGCAAGAATTTGGAAATCTTATATGAAAATGAACCAGAGTCACTGTGCTATAGTTTTTTTTTTTTTTTTGAGTTTTATGTAAGAATCATTCGGATTTCTATGCTATAATTTGACTGTAGCATAATTGAATTTAGATTTTCAGTTTTAATAAAACGTACAGCTGAGGCGGTGTTGGATGAATTAATTCTTTTGCATGGATGCATATAAACAAGTTATGACTTTAAATGATGAAAAAGGAGAGACTCTTCCGTTGCACTCACTTTCTATATTAAAGGTGTACTTTTGATTAATAGGTCCTATTACTATTAGGTCGATGATTTTGAAACTCAAATATTCAAATAATTAGGTTGATGTTTTCAATTGTTGCTGATTAGGTTTAGGATTGGGCATTTTTTAACCTAATTGATACGATGGTTTGAATCAGTATAAAAAATTATTGATGCGATTTTTATTTTAAAAAATAAAATTAATAAGTTTTTATTCAATTTTTTATTTAAGTTAAGCCCAAATCTATAAAATAGAACTGATTTAATTATTTTAATGAATAAATAAATGATCTAATTAAATTTAATTAATATAAAATTTTATAAAATAATTTTTATTTTTGAGTTTATAAATTATAAAATTAAAAATACTTTTTAATTCAAACCAATAAACTAATAGTTGTGTCAAGAATTGTAATGTAAAATATAAGATGAAAAACTTGAATTTTATAATTAAATTAATATTTTAAATTTAAACTCAAATTAACAAATTATATCGAGATTGATTATAATTTTGGATCAAAATTGATTCAAACCAAAATTTACGCAGGGAGACACATAGAAAATATAAGAGAGTTAGAAACTATAAAAGTTGAAAACTTGGATTTTTTAAATGGCACATAATTGAAAATCAAATCTCTTCCATCCCTACTGATTTGAGTGAAATTTTCAAACATCTTCATCTATTACTAGATTGAAAATAATTAGTACTCGTAACAATTCCCATATTGCTAAATTTATCTTTTATTAAATAAATAATTGTAAATTTCAAAACAATTTAAATAAGGTCAGGAGCCTATTTGATTTTCAATTCCCATACAATTCTTTATATTTTTGAAACAAAAGAGAGAGAGAGAGAGAGAGAGAGAGAGAGAGAGAGAGAGAGAGAGAGAGAGAGAGAGAGAGAGGTGTCAAGGTAGTCGGTTTATTTATTTTGATTATCCTGTAATCAGAATCCTTCAGAGACACGGAGTACTGGACTTTCAGACAGCTAAACATAGTCCCATTAAGAATAGGATTCCTTACTAAAAACTAAGGCAAAAAGTTTCCTGTATATAAGAAAAACAGAGCTTTTGTCAATTACAACTTCAGGACAGCAAGCAGACGCTTACCATCTTGTGTTCATTGCAGCTCTAGACATGGTTGTCTCCTCCTCGCTGCATACTTTTACAGCTGAAGAGAAAATTCCTAGGCAATTTGAAGCAGGAGAAAGTAAACTGTTAGCTCATTCAACTGTTTATGGAAGCAATCAAGATAAAATGCTTAATTTACCTCCGGGATATCGCTTTTCGCCGCATGCTAAAGAGCTAATTATGCATTACCTTATTAATAAGATCTTGGGGCAACAGCTTCCTGTCAATATTATCAGAGAACTTGATTTGTATAATTATGATCCTCATCAACTTCCCATCAGTAAGTTGCTTGTTTCGACGATTTTACTCAAAAGTTTGAACCTTTTTTTCTTGTCAAATGTGGCTAATTTTGAGATATGCAGGGGAATTCAAGTATGGCAAACCAGAGGAGGCGTATTTCTTCACTTGTCTACGAGATTCAAAACGACAGAAAAGAAGGACGAAGAGTGGTTATTGGAAGACTTCTGGTCAGGATAAGCCAATCCTGCATGGCAAAACGATTGTTGGATTCAGGAAAATTTTAGTCTTCTACGAGGGAAAGACGCCAACTGGGATAAAAAGCTCCTGGGCCATGCATGAATTTAGAGTCAATCCCATGTATTTTTCTGCTAATACACTGGATAAAACCCTTCAAAGCAAGGTAGATTGCAGTCAAAACTTGTAGTGAGCATATTATAGGGGGTTTCAATTCTCAAGCATTTGAATTGAGTTCTAAGTTGCAGTTCCGTTGTAATTGTAATTAACAGTGTTTCGATTTTACTTGTATAATTTCAGGTAGAGACTTATGTAGTATGCAAAATTCGGAACAAAAGAGAGAGTGTCAACAAGCATAGCACAAGCAAGTATTCAAAAGCAAAGAACACAAACAAATTAGCAACAGATTCGGCCCTTAAAGGGATGAACTGATTTTATTTTTCCTGTTTACTTGGGGAGTTCAATGATTTGTTTGCCTTTATATGGAGATGTATATAGCAAATAATGAATAAAGCATGAAGCTATTAACAGTTGAAGGATGAATTTACTCTTTTGATTTCTTAGTACCATTTGTCTGTTAACTTTGGATCTCACCTTGAAGAGATGTTCAGTTCAATTAGCTAGAATGGTTGGGGCTTGGAGATTTTTGGACAATC
The DNA here is from genome assembly GCA_035584115.1 of Cedrela odorata. Taxonomy (NCBI): domain Eukaryota; kingdom Viridiplantae; phylum Streptophyta; class Magnoliopsida; order Sapindales; family Meliaceae; genus Cedrela; species Cedrela odorata. Next base: position 10,006,915 of record JAXCLQ010000009.1, on the reverse strand, counting down.
TGAGTGAGTAGACATCTTTTTCCTATTTTAAACAGAATTAAATATATATAAATTTTGTATATAATTGACTTTGGGATACACTAATTTGCTAAAAAGTTATCACATGATACAATTTTATAAGTAATGTCATGCATAAAATTAAGACATAAAAATTGAATCTCTAACACCAATCAATAATATCGTATCATATATAAAATAATTATTAATTAATTAAATTATATTAATTAATAATTATTATGTCATATGATGCAGAATATTTATATGTTACCATGTGCAATTAAGGGGTCATTTTGATTGATTATATAAATTTTAAGAATTTTTTTTAAAAAATAATCATTAAAATTTTCAAAGAAAGGTAGAATGTAAATCAGATGTCAAACGATAAGTGAAGGAAATACCTTAAAAAGCTGGGGTGCGGCACCGCGCTGAGAAAATTAAAGAAGAATCTCGAGAAATCTGATTCTAGAACTTAAACGGTCAGGCGTTGAATCTTCCCACCCTGAAACTACTCGAACTTTCCAGAGAAAGAAAACAAACTTCTATATATCCATCAACACCAACCCTTCACTATCGTCAACACAAAAACGAAATTAGAAAAAAGAAACACCTTAAATTACTTGTTTTCCAACGAGATGATGATGGATAGTCCATTTTACGGCAGAAGCTACTGGAATGTACCGTCTCGCACTCGCTCTTGTTCTCACCACTCGCCGACCGTGAGAGAGATCCCGGTCCACTACACCGGGTCGGAGCAACGCCCGAGCAGATCCGATTCGGCGGTGAAGATTCAGAAGGTGTTCAGAGGATTTCTAGTGAGAAAAAGCATTAAGAAGATCGCGGAGATAAGAAGCGAAGTGGAGGAGATCGGGAAGAGGATTTCGAAGAAAGAGATTATTGATTTGATCGGCAGAGATTCGAAAGAGAGATTAAAAATTAATGAGATATTAATGAATTTGTTGTTCAGATTGGATTCTGTTAGAGGCGTGGATTCTGGTGTTAGGGATTGCAGAAAGGCAGTTATTAAGAAAGCGATCGCGTTACAGGAATTTCTGGACGCTATCGTTTCTTCTAATAACAAGAATGATCAAATTTTAGAAGATGATGCCGGTGATAACGCTGAAAAGGTCGAGGAAGCTATTGATCAGAATCAGACGGTCGAGGTGAAGTGTGCGGAGGATGATGAAAATCGTGATGATTCAACGCCAGAAGAAACTGAATCTGTGGAAGATAAAGAAACCGTCAAAAGTCAAATAGACGACGGAAAAGACCGGGAGCTTGTTGAGGATTCTGATGCGATGCCAACGGTGAGCGATTATCCGAAAGAGAGCGTCGGAATGAGTCGAAATGAGAGTCAGGCCGATTCCTCGACTAGTCCTGAAAGTTTGATTGAAGCGTGCGAAGAAGATGATAATTCGTCACCGAAGCAAGAAAACAATGATATTGAAATTGATGATGCTGAAAATAAGGAAGAGAACGTGGAAGAAAATAGTGCCCCAGGAGAGGAGAATAGGAGGAACAGAGAGCTGCTGGAGAGAATGATGGAGGATAATGAGAAAATGAAGGATTTGATGGTCCGTTTGTTTGAGAGGAATGAAATGCAAACTAAGATGTTGAGCTCGTTGTCGCAGAGGGTTGAGCAGTTGGAGAGGGCATTTCTGTGCGAGAGGTTGAGAAGGAAGAAGAAGAGGCATGATACTGGGATTGATGATGGTTGTCAAACGTCACCGTATAACAATAAATGCGGGAATATATAGTGAAATTATGTTAAGTTTGTGGGATTTTGTTTTGCTGTAATTGTTATTTTGATGTTTATAATTTCAATGCAAGTTGCCATGATTGTAATGGTAACTGAGAATTCTCCCTTTGCTTGTATATTTTTTGGATTTCTATTTTCTTATTTTGCAATAATATTATAAATATAATTTTTTTTTACAATTTCTTTTATAAAAATAAAAATAATTCTATAAAATATAAATAAAAAATGATTAAAATATTAACCAAACAAGAAAATACGAGTAATTAAAAATAAAAATTAAATTTAGCAGTATTTTGACATTGATACGTAGAGGCAGGTAGGCCTAGATACTGGTACGGTTTGTTTACGAGGATTTGGGCTGAGTCCTAGAGCCACCACACTAATATTCGCATTACACCCGTCAATGGAGTATTTACATAGTTCAAGTGGGTGGGTATGTTGGGCCGGCTAGTATTGTAGGTCGTTATGTATTGTGGATATTTTAGGGTACAGACGTGATGGCCTGAGGTCGTATCGGACTTTAACACATACGAGACATAAAATAAAAGCATCCAGTGAAAAATCAATGTGTACAGTGTACTGTGTACCAGTGAACGAGCGTGTTTGTGTATTTTGGGGAATAATTTTTCCCTATTGTATTATCAAAATATCTTTTCTTTATTAATAAGTGGAATAAGTATCTAAACATGTATTACTTTATTCGAATTTTGTGAAAGTGTAATGTTCTTTTATCTAATGACATTAAAATAAGTTTTATTCATAAATTTATATAAAGTATTCAAAAAAAAAATATTAATAAATATTTTTTAATTGTTATATTAATATCACGAGGTTACCGCATTATTAAAATAAAAGGTCGAGTTTACATTAATAAAATGACAAAATATTTAATCGCTTCTAATATCTTTTAAAATAAATATTTTAAAAAATATTTTTAAAAAAAGTATTAAAAATAATTTTTTTATAAAATATTACTATTTATAAATTAATATTATTTAAAACTTTTTCCTTCTTGAAATAACTTTTTAAATAATTTTTTAGAAAATAATCTTCAATTCCTTCCTTTTTTTTTTTTTTAATTAAAATATCTTCTAGTGCTTTTATTTATTTATATTTTAAAATACATCATATACGGATAAACACACATGCAAAATATTTTAAATTAATTAAAAAGTATATATATATAATACAACTATAATTTATTTAAAAGAAAAGAAAAGAAAAGCAAAGCAAAGCAAGCTACTGCAAATGCAATTATATAAGTTGATTAGTAGATGTCGCTGTCTCACCACCCAAACCCTCTTTACCCTTTCATTCACTTTCCTTCCTCATATCATATACATGTATCCACCGTCTCTCTCTCTCTCATTGACGAACTATTTTCTTCGAAACGCCAGGATCTCCGAAACTCCCAATAACAACAACGTTAAATAAATAAATCCTCCGTATTGAATCAAGTCTCTTGTTCTTATTATCGTTGGTTGTTGTTGCTGTTGCTGCTGCTGCTGTTCTCTTTTACAGAAGCTTTGTTTGTGACTTTTTTTGTTACTCCAATCACTGTTTGTCCTCTGTTCCTCGTTTTCGATCTTATTTCTTTTTTATTATCTATAACTCTGTTACTTCTCCACCGTTTGATGGCTGAAGGCAAGTTCGATCTACCCGAAGATCTCGTCTCCTTTAAACCGTCCGATCATCCCCGGATCCTCAAAGGTACTAATTTTAATTTTCGCATGTCGACTATTGAATAATATGGAGTCAATGTGAGGTTACTATTATTTATTGATCTTAACTCACCCACCATTAACCACTTCGTTAATTAGGGTTTTATATATATATATATATATATATTTAGACGATTTGTCGATTTTTTTTTTAATTTTCTGTTGTGTGTTCGAGTGAGATTTATTGTTAAAATGTGTTATTGATAGTCGAACCGAGCATTGGGGACTTCAGTATGTTAATTTCAGTGAAAACTCAATTGGATGCAATTTTTTTTTTCTTCTTTTTATTGGGAGGTATTTGTCCGCTTCATTATTGCAATATAGGTAGCTTCGAATGTTTACTTTAATGTTGAATATTATGACAGGGGATGCGAGAAATGAGGATAAGATTCATCTGGGATCACTTGATGTGACAAAAGGTGAAATAATGCGGCCTTATCTACTTAATAATTTTATCTTGTGTGCCTGTGAGTTATCTAATGCTTTGTAAGTTATACGATTAATTGATTAATGATTGCAGATCAATTGGCATCAGAAAGCAGCATACCGTTATCTCCCCAGTGGCTTTATGCCAAACCAAGTGAGAGTAAGGTGGTTCATTCAAACTTTTTCTAGAATCTTTATGTATTTCCGTGTCATATCTTAACTGTCACTACTGTATTAACCCCATCTTGTAGGTTGGCATATTGGCACTATAAACTATTAGTAATCTGGATGAAACATATTGTCATGCAAGTTTGTTGATGTTTCTTAAATCACTGGGCAGAAGATATATATTTCCATCCCCCTTTTCTCCAATCGAATCTCATGTGAATGTTTCACTTGTTTAGTTGCTGAGGAAATATGCATATGCTTTGTTGTCATAAGGGTTGTATACAGGCAGTTAAAAATAAATTGCACTTTGGTTAGTTTGCAGGCATATGTGTTAGGTAATAGAGTCATTCACACTCTTGATATGCTTACTTTACATTGATGCTTAGCTGAACTCTCCAGGTTTTTACATTGACATTTGATACTATGGGTTATTATGTTGTAGATTATGACATTCGATGTTGTGTCATGGACTTGCTTCTTAATATATGGATTATCTCTATCTTCAAGCACCCGAATTAATCAGATTATGCTTGCATGTTATTTTTGAAAATGCTTAGAGGCTGATAAAAAATGCTTTTTTTTTTTGCCTCCCTCGGTGAAATGGCGAGGCTTCAACTCATTGGTATCACCAGTGATATTCCTTACATTAAGATCCTTTTTGAACTTGAGAATCTGAGATATTTTCTTGTGTACTCCTTCTAGTAACTAAAACTTGGATGGTAAGAATAGCTGTTGAGAGAGAGCTTTTGTCCTTTTTTTAGTTTTTATTATATTTCCTTTTTCTTTATGTTAGGAAAGGGAGCAGACCACAAGAGGTAGGTGAGCTGAAATTTCTTAAATTTAGGAGAGAACATAAGGCTTGTCTAGGGGAAATTTTAAGGTGTAAGCTTCTTTGTTTTTTTTTTTTTCTCTTCCATGTTTGATTATCAGGATACAGACTCCTTGCACATGCTAGCTTTTCGTTGTGCTAGAAAGAAACTTTTCTAATTTAGAATTAGTGATGTTGCTGTTCTAGGAAATTACTGCTTTTTAGAATGGTAATGCACTTGTTCTACCTAGTGTTCCATTGTCTGATTTTTTTCCCATGAAGGATAAACAATTCTATGGAGATAAAAAAAAAAAAAAAAACATGTTTTTTTTTCTTTTCATGGTATTGGTAAAATGGTTATAGCCAGATATGAATTGAGCAATGCTTGATACTTTTTATTTGTCAAAATAGACTCTTTTTTTATTTGTTAATGTTTAAAGGACTGCTAGGCTTAGCACACCATCCTAGTTTCTTAAAAAGAAAAAAACACTATGGCACCATCTTCTACTGTTAGAATTACTTGATGGGTCACATGCACGGGAGGCCATCGCACGCTACTGAACCTCAAAGGCAGAGCACTTTTTTTTTTCTTAGCTTTTTGTTTATAGTACTCTGTCAGTCTCTTCTGTTTGTGTGTGTGAGTACCATTTCATCTTTTACATTTATACACAATGTCGGTTCATAACCAAAGGAATATTTGAATGATGGTTTGTGCGGCAGATCAAATGGAGTTCATTTTATGAGTATTTCTTCTGCTCTGCATTGTATAACAATTTCACTAGCCCTAGATCAATTTAGGCTATATCTTAATGTCGAAATTTATTTGGTAATTTGTTACATCATAGACTACTAGACTTAGTATCAAAATTAGTCATCTTTGAGTATAAGTTTGAGATATGCTCCAGTTGCTGTTAGGTGACGCTACTTATCAATGGAACTGTTTTCTTAATGTTTTTTCATGTATGGCAGGATGTGCGTGCTCCAACTTCTGTCTCTTTTGGAAACTCTGCTGATCCTAACCAGAAAGAGAGTTGGCGATTGGAAGGATCAGAGGAAAAAAAAGAATGGAGGAGGACTGTTGCTGATAATGAAAGTAGCCACCGCTGGCGCGAGGAGGAAAGAGAAACTGGCTTACTTGGTGGTAGACGAGATCGCAGGAAAGCAGACCGTCGCATTGACAATGTGCCAGCAAGAGACTCAATTGACAGCAGAGCTTTAACTTCTTCTGATAGGTGGCATGATGGTAATACACGGCGTGATAGCAAATGGTCATCTAGGTGGGGTCCTGAAGACAAAGAGAAGGAATCCCGAACTGAGAAGAGGTTAGATGTGGAGAAGGAGAAGGAAGATGCTCACAGTGACAGTCAATCTTTTGTAAGCAGCAACCGGTCAGCTTCTGAGCGTGATACAGATTCTCGTGATAAATGGAGACCACGCCACAGAATGGAGGTTCATTCTACTGGTTCATCTTCCTACCGTGCTGCACCTGGATTTGGACTTGAAAGAGGACGGATGGAGAGTTCAAATTTGGGATTTACTATTGGACGAGGAAGGACAAATGTTATTGGGAGGTCCTCGTCTGCTGGTCCCATTGGTGCTTTCCAAAGTGAAAGTGTCCCTGGGAAACCTGGCCTCGCAGCTGTTTTTTTTAGCTACCCAAGGGCTAAGCTTCTTGACATTTATCGCAGGCACAAGATTGATCCATCCTTTGCTACGATGCCTAATGAGATGGAGGAATTGTCCCCTATAGCGCAAGTAGAATTTATTGAACCATTGGCATTTGTTACTCCTGACCCTGAAGAGGGGGTAAAATCTGAGCATTACTTGTTTGTCATGCCCTATTTTATCAAAAATCTTTTTTTTTCCCCTTAATTGATTAAGTTATTTTGTTCCTCAAATTGGGTTCATTGGATGTTAATAGGCTGTCCTTGCCGATATATGGAAGGGAAAGGTTACCAGTAGTGGGGTGGTATACAATTCATTCAGACAGGGGAGATCAAATGACTATATTTCGGGTATTGAAATATTTTGAATAATTAAATTATGATAGCTTTGTTCTTATACTACCATATTAGCTGAGTCTACCGTCTTTGTGTAGGTTCTGAAGAATTGGAATCCACTGATGGTAAACAGGGTGTCCTCCACTCAGTTCTTCCTGATGAGATTGTTGAGACTTTCCAAGAAGCTGAAAATGTTGATGCATATCAATTTGATGACAATGGTAACCTGAGGAATCACAGTTCACATATGAATGTGTTGGATGGTGAGTCAAAATTGTTTGCTGTAGTTTTTGAACATTGAGTTCCATCTATCAAAGTGGTAACAAGGTTAATTACGCCTGTTTTATATTTGAAAGAAACTGAATGTACATTTTTTCAGGAAGAGAGGTTAATCATGAGGAACTTAAAGTTACTGCAAAGAATCTTGGATTGGACTCAGATGGAAAGGCCTCAACTCTTTCAAAGAGCAATGGTGTCAACAGTGCCAAAGATATTGATCCCACTAGTTGTAATATTGGGGAAAATTGGCGAATGCCAGAGCCTGCTTTTACTAAATATCATCAGTTAGATAACATTGGGTCTGCTGCTTCTTTTGACATCGAATCCAAGCTTCCTGATGATTCAAGCTCTCTGTTGGTTACAACCTCTTCTGAGCAAAAACAGGGTAGCAATGTGCAGCAGCCGGGAAGGGATGCTACTATGAAAGACTTAGAAAGGGTTACCCCACCTGAGCAACTAATTTTGTTGTACCTTGATCCTCAAGGGTCAACCCAAGGACCATTTCTTGGTGCTGATATCATTTCATGGTTTGAGCAAGGCTTTTTTGGGATTGACTTACCAGTTCGCCTGGCCAATGCTCCTGAAGGAACACCATTCCAAGATTTGTGTGAGGTGATGCCGCATTTGAGAGCTAAAGACATGAATATCTGTACTAATGACCCGCATTCTGATTTAGAGCAATTTTATGCTCTGGGAGGAAGTACGGAAACTACTTTACATACTGCTTCCTTTTCTGCTGCTACTAATGACATGTCCCAATCATTATCATTGTCCAAGTTTGATGGACTCCCAGCTCAGCATCTTCAGACAAGATTGTCAGAGCCTGAAGCTCCTTTACAACTGCCTCATTCCAAGGATCAAATAATTCAAGCTCTTGTTGCACAAGATGAAGGTTGGTATTTTTAATGATAGCTTTTGGTTTGCTGTCCTTTTTCCCTAGACATTATGCTAATGGTTGATTCTATATGTGTAGAAATTTTGTTTCCAGGAAGATCTGAAAATTCTGGTTATCCTAAATCTTCTGGGAGCATTCACGATCCTGTTCCTCAGCCCTCTCATCCAATTGAATTGACAGTGTCTGGCATGTCAAATCAGAATGATAACAAGTTGCACCCTTTCGGCTTGCTGTGGTCTGAGCTTGAAGCAACTCAAACAAGGCCAACCAATGTGCCTCCCAGTATGGGAAGAGCTGCTCCATTCAGTGGCATGGCTGATCCAGTTCTTGCTGCTGAGACATGGTTGGATGTTTACCGGAAAAATACGCTTGCTGACCCCAATGTATATCAAGATCCCATGGCTGCTCACCATACGCGACGCATGGAACAGGAAAAAAGCCATTTTGATCAAGCAGATCAGCTATTGTCAAAACAACTGCAGCATCAGCAACTCCAACAGCGGAATATGTTTTCCCCTCATACACACCCGAATGAATCAGTTCTAGAACAAGTGCCAAGTCAGAATGTGATTCACCAACAACAGTTGGCAAACCATCCTGCTGCAGAATTGGAACATATTTTGACACTTCACGTGCAGCAGCAGCAGCAGCAGCTTCAGCTTCAGCTTCAACATCATCAGTTGCAGCAACAACAGAAGTTTCATCAACAAAAGCTTTTGTTGGAGCGACAGCAATCTCAAGCTCGACAGGTGCTTCTGGAGCAGTTGATGCATAGTCAAATACCTGATCCCGGCCTTGCGCAGTCACATATTGATCCTATCAGAGCAAACAATGTTCTTGATCAGGCTTTATTAGAGCAGCGCCTTCTACATGAGTTGCAACAACGGTCTCAGCATCCTCAAAAACATTTTGTTCCATCCATAGATCAGCTTATTCAAATGAAGTTTGGTCAGGCACCACAGCAAGAGCATCAAAGAGATTTAATGGAACTAATGTCACGTTCACCACATGGACAAATGCAAGCTTTGGAGCATCAGATTCTTTTTCAAGAGCAGATGCGGGCAAGACAATTATCAATGGGATTAAGGCAGCGACCCAATCTGCAGGAAGATAGACATATTGATCCTATTTGGCAGGCTGATGAATCTAATCAGTTGCTTAGGACTCTTTCTGGTGCTCACTCTTCAGGGTTTGGCCCTCTAGACATTTACCAGCAGCAACTGCGGCCATCTCATGATGAGCGGCTGGTTAACCTAGAGCGAAATCTTTCATTACAAGAGCAACTCAGACAAGGAATTTTTGAGCCTGGTTCACTGCCAATTGACCGGTCAATGTCTTTGCCTGCTGGTGCTTCAAGGATGAATCTGGAAACTGTTAATGCTATGCCTCATCCTCATGGTCTGGACATACAGGTGTTGAACACCCATATGCAATCTGCTGGTCAAGTGGCGACATTTTCTGCTGGCACCCATCCCCATAATCTTCACCACCCTTTAGTTGCTAACCAGTCCAATGTTTCACACTTGGATGCAATAGAGGGTCGTTGGCCTGAGAGCAATGGGCAGCTGGTAAATGAGTGGATGGAATCTCGAATGCAACAGTTGCATATTAATGCTGAGAGACAGAGAAGGGACCCGGAAGTTAAAATGACTTCCGGAGATCCGAGTTTATGGATGTCGGATGGATCCCATGATGACAAGTCAAGGCAATTGTTGATGGAATTACTCCATCAGAAACATCACCCTTCTGAGTCATTGGACATGAATATGAATGGAGTATCTCTTGGGAAGAGGTCACTATCTGGTGTCTACTCCGGATCATCCTCTTCCAATCACCCATTCAATATTCTTCCAGACCGAGAAGCAGGTCCAAACAGTTCATTTAAAGTAGGATCTTTTGGTTCTAATTCGTCTGAACCACATCAGGCTTATGTAGCTGACAAGCAGGTTGGCAATTTTGAAAGCAACGAAAAACTACGACTCAGATCTGAATCTGGGGCATTGTCTGAGGGAGAGTTGCTCTTCCCAGACATCAATGAGAGTGCTCAGGCAATTTACAAAGATTCTAACATGATCCGTCAGTCATCTCTGAGCAGAGAGTTTTCAGAGATGGAGGGTAGGAAGCGTGGATCCAAAAGTGAAGGTATGACAAAAGGTTTGGTTTTTGAGGTGCAAGATGGCATAGCAAAGCAGGCAGGGTTGGCTGCTCTAGATCGGGTGGAGAGTGCGAGTAATGTGCCTAGCAGACATGCTTCACAAGTTGCTGGTAATTTTCTCTCTGTTTATTTGTAAGCTTTGAATTTTGTACAAGTCATATTGACATTTTCTGACTTTTTTCAGGTAGTGATGCTGGTTTTTACGATTCCTTTACAGAAAATTTTGCCAAGGATCAGTAAGCTTCTTTGGTTTTTATGATATTTTTCTGAATTTAACACTAGCATGACAAGTAACCATTGTGGTTGGATCCAAGGCTTATTCTAGGAATTATTCTTTTTATAAGCATCATTTAGGATGTTAGTGAATAAATGCATTTTTTCTTTATGATACTGGTTCCACCCTCTTTCAGATGATCAAATGGGCACAATACACCTCATTTGGCAACCATAATGCCTCTGTTCATGCACAGTTATATCAGTTAATGTATATGTTACATACAGATCGTGTGATCAACAGCAGGTTTTTGTATTTGATAGTTTATAAGGTATTTATTACCTTGAGCTCCTCTTAATAGGTTGCGGGTTGCATGCAGGACTCAAGAAAATATCTTGCTGAGACACCCACATTCCTTGCGTGTTTCATCATCCCAGGAAGGATTGTATGACCTTAACACTAATCCAGTAATCAGAGGGAAAATTTTGTCGAGTACTGCTGATGGTATGATATCCCTAAAATTGCTTTATTTATTCATTTTCTTAAGGGACAGAGCAAGAGGGTGTTGGTGGTGATTTTTCAATCATAATTTTGTTCTGTGTATCACTTTTCATGGTACCCTGTGGTCAGTAACTTTGCTTGAAGCAATGGTAGAGGATTTGCTTCTGTTCTGTTGGGTGAGAGGAGGGGCACTTTGAGAGTCTGAACATAGTTTCCACTAGAAATCTTGCTAATAACGAAAGCGTATTTGACAATTTCAGGAAGGCAGGATCCAGGGGGGAATTCAGGGGGCCAAGATCCAGACATGACATCCGGGAAGAAAGAACCGTGTTTCCGTACTTCATCATGCAGTGATTCCGATGTGTTGGAGCCATCATTCATAGAAATGTTGAAGAGTAATACCAAGAAAACTGTTGCGCCAGAATCCCATGCAACTGTGGGGATGACAGAGTCGGATGGAACACAAGGTGGTCGAAGTGGCAAAAAGAAAGGAAAGAAGGGGAGGCAGATCGATCCAGCTCTCCTTGGTTTTAAAGTCACAAGCAATCGCATAATGATGGGTGAAATCCAACGAATAGATGATTAGCCCCCTATAATTTTTGGAATTTTTGCGGAATGCCCATTTATAGCCAGCCAGTTGTATAGGTTCGGATGAGAGTTAAATGTCTTTTTTTTCATACATTTTCTTAGTGATACAGAAAGAACGCCTGGTCTAGGAATCCATACGGTGACAGGGTAGAGTCTTTGTATAAGACTAACAATTTTTAGGAGACAAGATTATTGCTTCATAGAATTGTGTACAAAATGTAGTGTTCTTCGCAGTGCTCAACTGAACAATTTTAAATTAGAGCTGGCCTTTGCATTTCAGCCGCTTATAATTGTTGTGAACTTTTGAGGTTTTTCTGTAACTTGTAAAGCCAGACAGGAAGATCAATCAATAAGCTCTCAATATCAAATCCCAAAACTAGATTTTACATTTGAAGAAACTTGTAGTATGTTGGACGTTTAAGCACTTTAGTATTGAACACTAAACAAAGATGTTTGCTGCTATATTATTAATATTATTATTAACAGGACAAATTACGTCTGAGGATATTGTTCAGCAAAAACACCGGCCTTTGAAAAGCTGCATGATTGTTCCACCCATGATCCACTCCAAGTCAGAAGATGACAAAGGTACTTGCTTGGCAATGATAGACACTGCTTCTTTTCCTCCTTTATAACCACATTCAGGAACAATGTATGGAAAATCACTGTTTTCAAAAAACAAACGTTGAAAATCACCATCCAATGTTATCCCTGCCCACTTCTTTGAATTATGTAAATGCCTTCTTTTGTTTGAAAGAATAAACGAAAGGCTGTGTTACCTTCCCCACATGACACGGTTTGCGCCAAAGCTGGAGAATACTTGGGAAAGAAGAGCAGACAGATCCTGGTAGGGGAACGGCATTCTTGACACCCTAAACAGAGCACTGAATTTGACATATACCTGTAAAAAATTTACATATCACAATTGAAATCACAGATTCTTTACTTTTTTATAGTGCAAACAGTGATAGTCATACAGGGGACTACCTGTGGGAACCTGGATAGCTTTAAGAGATTAGAGAAGGCTAGACTTTCCTCGTCGTTTCTGCAAGATGACGTGTACGAAAGTGTTGTCATTTGCACAGGTAAATGTTAAAATTCTTCTCTAATGAAGTTAAATAATGACAGCTCACATTGGTGGTTTGCAGAAAGCCAAATGATCAAGTAATACTGGTGTTGAAGGAAATTCAGTGCATAGTTCCTCAATTTCTGTGATGTGTAGATTGAGACCCTGAAGAATTCCATTGTATCATTAGAACAAACCAACCCTTCATCTTTATAACTAATCTGGCATTTATCAAGTGGGTCACTATGAATTTAATCAAGGGTACTAATAGCTTATTAGTATACTTTACCCTCCATATAAAGATGTTCAGGATGTGTGATCAAGCCAAATACATATTTTACCAAGTAATTCACTATTTCTCTTTTTCTTTTTTAGTTAAAATAGAGTAAGTGAAGATCCGTATACCTTCATACACATGAAACCCACTGGCACTCCAAGCTCTCCTGCTTTAGAAAACATTGCCTTCCCAATTGTATTTGTCATCTACATAAATTAATGAGAAAATGGCATCAGCATTACTATGCTTCCCAACTTGTATCCCAAGTGATGTGGAAAATGACTTCGACAAATTAAAATTACACCCTTCGTTTTATTATAATAAATACGTGAGGTGTTGTGGTAGTAACAAGTCAATTTACACATCACTTCGGTTACGAATGTTGGGAGACAAGTTGGAAATCGTAGTAATATTCAAAATGGCATATATCATCACTATTATTTCCCCCCTATGCCATGCACCTACTGAAAACGTGAGGAGGAACAGAACCCATCACTTGATGGAAATTGCGCAAATATGCTAACAGCTAAATGAATTGTTGTAAAATTCCATTCACTGGCTTAATTAGAGCTACACAACCATATCAGTATATTACCCTATTAAGAATGATAATTTTCAAAACTAGTGTTTAACAGGTTATTTATTGCACATGTTGTCTCTACAAAGAACCAACTAGCTGCAAGAAGTATGTTTCGACCAGAAATGACATTTTCCATTTATCAGTTCAGTGGAAGGGATACGTCTAGACAAATATTTTGCTTCATCCAAAACATGAACTAGTTTCTCCAATTAAAACTTTATAAATGAACAAAGTTTAAAGAAAATAACATGATGAAACAAAATTGAGTTGAAAATGCCAAGCCATGATGAAAAGCATTGACAAATTTTACACCAAGATTAGTACCTGTTGACCGGATGGCCACAAGTATGGATTAAAACGAACAGCACGGAAACCATCCTAGCATGAAAAGAGATTGTATCAGAATGATTTCTTTAAGAAAATAACAGGTTATGACTTATGAGATAATGAACAGTCAATCAAAGACCTTCAAAACTAGCTGTTCAAGCTGCTTAATCCCATTGCCATCTTCTGCAGGATTTGCAAGGCAACAACCAACAAATTTGGATGGGTACTTCTTCAGGGCACTGTCAACAATAAAAATGGCATTACACAATACCACAGTGAAGACAATAAACAGAACCAAATAGATAAAGGAAAAAATATAAGCAACTATATTCATCTTTGAGGTCAATTAATCATCCTCTTGCACCCTTTGACCAGCAATTCACTGTCAGGACACTGTGATCTAAAGACAACTTCTTGGGTTGAATACAGCTTTGACAATGTAGAAGCAACAACCAGAACCCAAATACCCAATCTGATACTTTTATTCCAGTTTTAAATCTTAAAAAAATTGGAAGTATAGAGGAATGAAAAGACCTCCAGATTGAGTATTATGCTAATAACCCAGACATCCCATAAGGTCTATGATTGATTGATCACTTAAGATGCTAGATCCTATGTGTTGTATCACCTATATACAGGACTCATATCAACTCCCCTGCAAGTGCAAGATGCCTCACTCCTGCGAACCCCAATATTCACGTGGCTATGCAGCTTTGTGAAATGTGGATTCCTTAAACATGGAAAGAGAATGAAGAATGAACATTTTGGTAAAACTGAATCTCAACAGACCTTGTCACTAAAGAATGATCAAATTTGTGATTAATGGGCTGCACAATGAGTGCACCATCCACGTTAGCTTCTTCCATGCACTGCAGTGTCAAAAGGAAAAAGAGAAATAGGAAAAGAAATGACAATAAGCATTTGCTATCCATAATGTAATTGTTATAAAGAATTTGACAATGTGATCAGGAATCCATTCCAACTTCTAATATTGAATTTAACAAAAAATTACTCATCCTTCAAGTCAGAGTATTTAGGAAAACTTCTAAAATGAATATAATGAAAAGAGTGTAACAAAGTGAAGAAAAAAAAGTTAATTTTTACATACATATTGCGATTCAGTGAATAATTATTGCAGCGGACATTTGTACAATTACATAAGGCACACCAATTGAGTATTTATAGTACCTCAATCTCAAAAGATATTTACTATGAGCTAAAATCATTGGACAGCTAAATTCAGGCTCGAGAAATTTTAAGGGAGAAATACTGTACAATAATTGAAGGAAGAAAATTATCAATACGAATACTATCATCCTGAAACATCTTCATATTACAACAAGATATTGAGTTCTGAGTGAAGTCATCAAAGCTCAAAAAAGTTTTACCAGAATTACATTTAAATTAATAGAGAATCCAATGCAGCCGAACATTACAGCCATACATACTACAATTCGATCATCTATACATGCTAGGGAAGAAAAAAATGAGATGATCAGCCAACCTCATTACAATTTTATGGTGCATCAGGCGTATAGATTATTTTTATCACTTCTAAATGAAACTAGCCAAAAGACTCGGTAAATAATCATGCAGTTTCAATTCAACGCAATCCCACCCATATAACATAAGAAGACAAATAACATAAAATGTACAAAGAGGCGTACCTGGAGCAAGAAATCGACATTTCCAGGTAAGGTTGGTTCTTGGCCAGGAAAGTAAGGATATTTGTCTGAAGCCTTCATAAAATTCAACACTTTGTCAGCATTTTGAAAGGCTTTTTGTTTCTATGAACAGGTAGATAATACAAAAACAATATCGCACCTCTTCAGGAGAAGCCCATATGTGGAGATGTGAATCAATGGTTTTGGTTTTGGAAGGAGTTGTTTTGATTCCAGATTCACCGGCAGTCGCCATTTTAGCTGCAGAGACTCTGAATGACGGCTTAATATTGAAGAATTGACATGGGTTTGAACACTGAGGAATGACCGAAGCTGGAATTAGTGGCTTTAATAACTTCGCCACTGCCATGCCCATCAACAAACTAAATAAAGTTGGGGCCTTTTACGTAAATAAATAAATGAGCAATTTTTATCTTATAACAAAAAAAAATAATAATAATCCATTTTTATTGGTTTTTGCATATTACCCCTTAGGTTTTACATAATTGTACTTAATATGCACTGAATTCAATCCAAAAAGGTTAATTTTGTACTAACCCCTTCATGTTTTAATATTATTAATTTATCATTAATAATTTTAAAAATATACATTCCAATCTTAAATCGTTATTTAAAAATATCTTTAATAATTTTAAAGTTAGGTGTAATCTCCGGAGGATATCCCAGAGTGGATAGTGGACACCATCATTGGAGGACATGTATGTCATTTCAACTAACACCGTCTCTCCATCTTTTCGTTACTTAAACTTGACTAGTCACTTGGGATAGCAGGCCCGTTTGGGCCGGGAAAGGGCTACATTTGGCCCCTGTTATTAAAAGTATTTTAATCCGTTTTCACAAACGGATCGAAAAAACGGGGTTTAGCCTATCCCCGTTTACAAAAACGGACGGATATGACAATAGCGGCCTGTTGTCAACACTACTAATCACAACTCTCCAACAATGGCGGCCGCAGCTCCAATTACCGCCCAAGTACTTCCGCCTCTCCATTCAATCCCGTTTCTTTTGCCATTTGAAAATTAAATTTAATATGGTTTTGCTTTATTCATTTGTGTTTTTGGCAGATAAATGTAGGTTCGGTCTCAGGTTCACGACAACAAAACAAAGTTCTGAGTCCCACTTGTAATGCAATCAAGATTCCCACAAAGTTCTCAGTGCAATCGAATGCTTCATCCTGCTCTGGCTTCTTCTCCGGTTCGTTGCGTCCAGTTCTTCCTCTCACATCTTTTTCTACGAGGAAAACCGGTATGCTTGGAGGGGTCCGAGCTAGTGCTGAGGTGAGGTTTCATTTATTTTTTGCCTTTTTTTTTTTTTGGATACAAAAAGCTAAAAATAATGTAATTTTAAATGTCTTGTGCTTTATTTTTCTTGTTTTCCATAATTTTTTTTTTAAATTTGAAATGGTACTGACGAATAATGACAGCATCTACATTACATTTGGCCAATCTTTTATTTTCTGATTTTTTCTCAATGCATACAAGTTCTTATGTTTGAATTTGTGTTTCTGATTTTATCGATGAATTTGTGTTTGGGATCTAGAGTCACTTACCTGGTACTGCACTGGATGAATTTCCCAACTTTTGGTTTCTCTAAAGTCGGTTACTGAAAGGTTTGATTTGAAAATTTGTGCATTCTGAGTGTTTTTCTGTGAACATAGCTGTGGTTTTGAATTTGTGTTTCTGATTTGAACTCAGGAAGCAACTTTACAATCAAAAGTTACCAATAAAGTGTATTTCGATGTAGGCATTGGTAATCCAGTAGGGAAGCTAGCTGGAAGAATTGTGATTGGATTGTAAGGTGATGATGTACCCCAAACGGCGGAGAACTTCCGTGCTATATGCACAGGTTGTGACATTTGATTTTTATTTTTATATAAAACACTTGTTCAATGTACTTGTTTCTGGTTTTTATTTTTGGATCTAGTTTTAGAGTCTGTTATAATTTGATTTAATATGTGTATCTGACAGGAGAGAAGGGTTTTGGTTACAAAGGTTCCATGTTCCATCGTGTTATTAAAGATTTTATGATTCAAGGAGGGGACTTCGATAAAGGAAATGTTGGTGCTCTCTCACACTTTTAGATTCTTCAGTTTCTAGTTAATTGTTTAGCATAACTATTGTGGCTAATGTACCCTTTTCAACAATATATTTTATAAATTAATCAATTGAGCTGAAAAGCCACATGCTTCTCTAATTAGGTTACCACATGGAGCTATCAATGAGTTCAAAGTTAGAGTGGTTTTCAGTATTCTAAGAGGCATTATGACTTTGTTTCCTTCCTTTTATAAAATTTAAAATATCTGAAACGAAAACAGGGCAAGAATTTAGTCACAAATGAAGAAATATTTAACAAGGACAGCTGTTATTGGTTTCCCTTTTTATTACACTCTCATTGGAAGCAACTACCAGATCTCCTTCGAATCTGCATATATAGGCCTCTTGTCTAGTGTAATTTTAGTTGCTGAACTAATCGATCATTATACAAACTATATTTCCTCCATAAGAGGATAACTACAAATAACGGTAGTACTATGCCCTCGTAGACATGCATGAGCCATACACCTTGTTTGGGAGCATTCAGTAGCTAATGATTTTTAGAGGTGGGAGGCAATTAATAATGTTGATCATGAAGCTACTGATGACGATAGACTTTTTTATTTTATTATTATTAATGGGTGGATATTATTTTCCTAGAATAGGAATACTAATTTGGAGAAGATATTTAATCTTAGATTTTTCATAGATTGTTTGTTTTATTGGTTTTGAGCCCACCATGATGGATTTTACTGTCTTCTGTCAAGTATGCATACTGTTGCATAAACCTAATTTTGTATTCTCTCCATTTAAAATTGTGGTAGTTATCAATATATCACACTAGTGTCCACCCCCATGCACCCCAATAAAGAAAACGAAAGTGAAGCTCATTCTGGCAGCATACACATGATGATCTGTGTGTTTTACTTGTTACATATATTTGAGAACAAGAAATATGAATGACATGATGGAAAAAAGCCTTGTCAGTGTCTGCCTAGCTAAATCTATCTGAACATTGAAGTAGGATCTGTTAGTTTGCTTTAGGTTGTTGGATACATTGTGGGGCCAACGTCAATAGAAGGAAAAAAATCTCCCTCTAGCACCGGCATCTTTTTGAATAACTACTGAAAATTTATTTGATGTTCTCATTAGAATTTTTGGAGTTGGGGCCTTTCTTGAGTTCAGTCATTACTAACTTTTATATTCTTTTGTCAGTTTTCCCTGTCCTGAATGTGTAATGATTTCTAATATATTTGATCAACTTTAAGGATGTCTTAACCTACTGGAGTTCTTTCAATCTACACTTTTTTTATTTGTTATTTCTCTTTCATTTCCATCACTGTATTAGAGTAGTTGTCCGATTTGTTTGATTTGGCATATTGTTCAACTAAAATTGTCTTTGCTTAACCTGTTATTGTCAGCGAACGAAGAGTACCTGTACTGTTGCAGCATTTATTTGTTTTTTGTCGTATCATTAATGTTTGAACTTTTAGAAGATTTGTGATCGGTTTCTAAATGAAATTTTGAAATTTTTGCAGGGAACTGGAGGTAAAAGAATATATGGCCGTACATTTAAAGATGAGAATTTCAAATGTAGGTTGTTCCTTACTTCTCATGTTGCTCTTGTAGGCAGTAGATGTTGCATCTCGAGAGACCCCATGTAGATTATTTCTTTGCATTTGGTTGGGGGATGAAAATCTAATGATAAGAACAATGTGTTATTTTAACTCAGCCAATCTATTAAAAAATTCTGCTCTACACCTGTGACGTTAATTAAACAAGTATATATGGTTTCGGTGGGTTTACTGACAGGTTCTTCAAGATTTCTATCTTATGGTCATTTTTTGTTGTTAAACTGGTTTTATGTGCACACCTGGTCCACCTTTGTACGTTCTATCTTTCTTCAATCAGTATATGACTCTTAGTTTATTCTCACCATATATGTACGTGTGTGTATGTATATATATATTTCTAAGGTGTGAACGTCCTCAAGAGAGGATTATATATATATTTTTGGGAAAAAAAAACCTGGTTTGACCATATATCTCCAGTTGTATTAGCACATGTGATTCTGAAGTGTAAAATGTCTTGCAGTGTCGCATATTGGACCAGGAATAGCTAGTATGGCAAATGCAGGTCCCAACACCAATGGCAGCCAATTTTTCATTTGCACCGTCAAGGTATGTTAATGTCTTTGCTTGTAAAAGGAAAAGTTATGGTTAAATGTTGCTGGAGATATTTCAAATTTACATTTGATGTTTTCACAGCTGAACTGTAACATTCTAGTTTCTGGAGAATAAAAATCTCCCTAGATGAATGGTTCAATGAAAATAGGCTGAAAATACTGCGCCTCATTTCAGCCCTTGTAAGAAAGAGAAAAAATGGAAAAGATTATTCACTGATTCTTTGATCTTTTTGCCTGGTCATCTTCCTTACTGTGTCAAACAAGAATTATATCTACCACCTTTTGCCTCTAATGCCTGTTGGATAATTGATGTCAAACTTGGTGTCATTACATACGTTAAGAGTCATTGACGAGAAATCCCCTTGAACACGAAGCCAAGGAAACCCCACGAAAGAGAACTAAGCCCAAGAACCTTGAATCATGATTTTTTTATAAGAACAAAATCCTTCCAAGATCTACGCAAACCTCCAAAGAATCTACCCTTGAAAACCCTTGTAGAATCCCGATAGTCTTTTGTTGGCAAGAACACCACAAAAGTCGCCACTCTTTTGATAAATTATTTGTTCAATCATTGAACAAGAAGAATTACTCTTCTCATAACACACGAATTTACTTAAAATTAGGGTTTTTTTTCATTAATAACATATAATGTGCTTAAATAGTTTTTCACAAAAAACCTAATAGGATGCAAAGACTAAAATAATCCTTAAGCCAAAATAACCTAATCTTGTGCATGAGCTTTAAAAAATAATATTAAAGTTCAGCCCATCATACCAAAACATGAAATAATTTAAAACATAATACATAGATTGGACTCTTCCTCACAGCTGGACTTGGTCTTCTAATATTTGGGTTAAATGAATCAGTCTAGAACCCTCTTTTATGAAGTTCATATGTTGCATGCCTGCTCCTCCCATCTGATTAGTATATTTGGCCATCATGTACTGAGCTAGGTCTGCCATTGTCTCCTTAATCTTTTTTATTCTTTGTCTTGTAATAGACCCAACTGGAACATGTAATGGATTACTCCTTTTGTCCCTATCTCCTCCCTCCTTAGGTTCTCCTTGTACTGTCTAGATCACATTAGTCATTCATTGTTTAAACTACAAATTTTTTGGAAGACTGCTAGCACATAGGGAATGCAAGTAAACGTTTACTAGAAAGAACAAAGCTTTTTGATTGTAATGGATTTAAATGCCGTGTACTGTCCATATTCTTACAATATTATCATAGAGTTAACCACCTTAAATTGTCATATTGTAAATGACTTTACCAGCAATGTACCATAGTTGCATTTCTGTCCAATTAACTTTCAGTTCTTTTGTGGTTGTCATGATTTTGACTAGTTGAATAATGGTAGTGAACCCTTAGAGATTTTAATTTTAGCTTTGATTTTCTGTGCAATGTTTACCACACTGCACTTGAGCTAGTAAGCAGTGCATTATGTAATGAATACATAGATGACATATTTTGCATTGCCACTACTTGACTTGCAACATGTTGTTGCGTTTGTCTTTGGCAAATGACAGACACGGTGGCTAGATCAGAGTCATGTTGTCTTTGGGCAAGTTCTGGAGGGTATGGATATTGTTAAGCTTATTGAGTCACAGGAGACAGACAGGGGAGACCGTCCTAGTAAGAAGGTGGTCATTATTGAATGCGGTGAGCTACCAATGTCCGAAGTCTGATCTGGTGAACTCTAGCTCTTTAGTTGATGTTTTCAAATTTCGGACTAGTAAGTCTACCCGGGGTTTATCCGGCTTTTGTTGAATGAGATGTCTAGTTGGAGCTCTTCTTGGAAGTTATTTATCTGTCTCCCTTGTATTCAACGGAGAAACTAAATACTTGGAGTTAGTTCATTACCAGTTATATTGTTGATACTTGATATTATTCATGTGGGTAAGGGCATACAAGCATAGCTTCCCACTTTGACCTCAAATTTTTGTGTTGTGCGAAACTCAGCTTGTTTACAACAAAAAATAAAAAATGTAACTGAGTGGTGGAAATTCCCTTTGTTTAGCCCTTTTCTTGTTTCCTATTGCTTGTTTGTAAATGGAAAAGGGCCCCAAAAATGAAACCTTGTACTGCTGGCTAATGGGTCTGAATTCGTGAAGATTGGGAAATGTGAATAGATTTAGGAAGTCAAGCACGCAAAATAACTTTCCACTTTCAGCAGAAAATCAAAAACAAACCAAGGGGTGATGTGGGCATGAAGTCGAAGATCATCACAATCCACATTAAGCTGAATTTTGGAAGCCAAGTGGATGTTAATGTTATATGACGCATTTCTCCACTTGCACGTCCAAGTAGTTGATTGTTGTCTCCTTTTCAAATTCCAAATTGAGCATTGAATCCTTACAAAACAAATTGCAAATCAAAAGCACTTCCGTTTAAGATCAGAAAAGCACTTCTTGTATTTATCTATATTATGTAGTCATGAATTTCGAATCTAAACAGAAACAGCTGGGATTTGGTTCAGGAAAAGGCTACCGAAAAGTGTGAACTAACAACCCTATCAATTGGTGAATGATGAAGGTCGATTGAAACATCCTTGTCATATTAATTATGCAATATACTAAATAAAAAAGAATGGTGTTATTTAGCTTTCCCTCTCTACTACGTCTACTAGCTTCTGCAGCCGCAGTTTTACCAACCAAGTTGTTCACTGTTTGATCCCAAAAAGTTGCCTAATTAATTCCTTTACTCATTCATACCACTACGGCAATGGTCTCTTCTCCCAATAGACATACTACTCCAACAACGTGTGGTCCCTTGCAGACATACATATGCCCATGAAAGTAACTTAACATTTGCTTCCTCTTCTCAATTAATCATGGTAGGGTCTGGATTGAGACCTTTCAAACTAACATACCCTCTTAAGTCAAATTCACTCCCTCGCTCTCAACACTTTTCCTACATTTAATTCAAAACAATTATTATATTTAGTCTTTGGTACTTCTACTAAATTTTAGAAGTAATTATTTCTACTGAAAATATATATTAAAAAAAAATAGACTTTACACTTGTATACGTAAATATTAACATGAAATCATGGGTAAAATGTATTTTTTATTTGTTTTGTACGGACATTCATAATACCATGTAATGTAATTCAATGCTTAATGAATTATGATAAGACCGGGAACTTTTGTCCGAGAATTCTGCGTAGCACGTGCACCGAGGTGGATTTGATTTCCAATCCATTCTAAGCACGTGATCCCTTCCCTTGTGAGTGGACCATCAAACCGGAAGGTCAAAGAAAACTGAACCGGTGTGTGGTGGTCCCCCAAATGTACTGGCGGCTGTTTATTTTTGTGTGATCCCTGTGTTGCCACGTGTACTGATGCATAGCTGTCGTCACAACCAGAACAAAAAAACGACAAAGGAAAGTGGAAAACGACGGGTCATTTGTGGGCTTGGAGTTGCGTGACGACCCCTCTCTCACTTAAAAAATTATTAAACCCCGTTTAGATTCTGTCGGTGAATCTTTTTGCAGGATTTTGTTGGATTCATATGTTGTCTTCCAAAAATTAAATCGTCATTACATTATCACTATTAATTAATTAATTAATTAATATTATTTGTCATAATCATTGCTATTAATTGCCCCTTAATTACTTGTTATGATTTTGTATTCGATACTTTTCACACCGTCCGTTGATTTGTCACCTTATCAATCATTCATTTTAAAGGGCATATCAAAAGACTGAAATACTTAAATATAAACAACTTGACAAAGCAAAGGGGCACCATTGTTGTTGTTACCCGACGTTTTTAATGCACTAGGAGAAAGAGAAAGAGAAAGCGCAAGGAGTTTTGCTTGCGTGGAATTTGTTAGTGCGTGAGCTTACCTAACTCAGAGCACTCAACGATACATGTGCAAATGTTTGTGTATAAAACAAATGAATCAAAATTGACAATACATTTCCAACCTAACTGTTCTTTGTCACAATTCACAAATCACTTCTTTGATCAACCAAGTCAACCTCGACGGCATGATTGTTTATAATATGGGTTTTTGGGTCTAGTTTATTTTAATGTTACAATCATCACTTCTTCATTATCTTGGGATTTTTGCTTGGATTTTGAAAATACAGAAGTATGATTTTGACTTTTAAAATAACTATGCAAGACACACCCTTTACATTTTCATGCTTAATTTTTCATCTCATCCAAACAAGGAAAAGTAATACAGGAATCTTGATGATCAATTTTAGCTAATAAGCCAATTTCTACTTCGGGAGAAAATGAAATTGCAACATCAAATTGGGACAAGTTGATTCCTGTCTGGAAAACCATTGTTGTCTATTATACTATGCTCTGCTGCTGTCATTTTTTGAATTTGTCCCAGCCAATGAAACATAACATAACATAATCCCAAAGTGCAAGATAGGCAAAGAATCAGAGTGGGAATCCTATTGAAAAATTCCTATTTGTGAAGACACATCAGGCACAGGGAAAATAGAATAGAATAATAAAAGCTTTGCCGTAACATTCTTGCTTACAAACTCTTCCACTTTTGAAATCCTGACTAATGCTATCGTGTTAAAGATTGACTATCAATGACAATAGTCAGAAAAAGAGCTTCAACTCTCTTCACATCATTTTCACCTATTGAGAAGGATTTTGTGCCCCTTAACCCGTCGTATATCATAGTCTCTATGGTTTAGGGAACCTTAATCGAAATTCAGCAACTTCATAACCATACAATGATCGGCCACATTAATTCTCTCATGACCACATTTGCTTTATCTTCTTGTTTGTTGTCTTTTAGTGCTAAGAATTTGAAATCAAGATTCTACAGTACTAGAAAGGGTAATGTATGTATTTACAATATCCTTAAAAGAGAAGCAAGTTGAAAACGTATTTACATGAAGCTTTACAAGTTGAAATAAGTACTGACCCAAGATCAACAAGGGATTGACCTATAAGCTGTGCAGTGTGCTTCTGAAGCACATCCTACAACTAAGGCAATCTAAACCAACATATACAGGTTCTGACAAGATCAAGTTTACCTAGTGAACTCCTCAAGAACAAGACTTTATCAGACCCAAGTTGTAAAGGAACTTCTCTGATCTAGTTCTGAAGAGATTACCCAGAGAGAATCCTCCACTCTCCTGGGGAGGAGATTTTGAGTAAGCTTCGTCCTTCACTCGAAGTATAGTCAGACCAATCTCTTTGCGAACTGATTCAATTGTTTCACTCTTCACTTGATTCCCCGAAGCATCAATCACATAGAAAACATTCACAGCTTGGGAACCCCTGGTAGTAACCTCAGCTCGGGTGACTGAAAGACCATTTTCTCTAAATATGCGAGTCACATCAGACAAAAGGCCAACTCTGTCTTCACAACAAAGTTCTAGTCTTATACCCTGTTCAGAAAACAATGCAATGTCATTAAACATGAATCAGAGAGAAAAGAAATGGGAAGGAAGATCTAAATTAAGGTTTCCAGTACTGCACCTCGGAAGTTCGCCTCATAATAGCAGCCTCCAAGCAATTAATTACCCTTTGTCTCTCAGCTTCAGAACTAATAGGGTTCCCATCTACATGCCTGATGTAATACTCCTGTTGAACAGATAGTAAGACAAATGGAAATATGAGACAATAGAAATTGATACCATATGCTGATTCTCAATGACTGCGTTCGCTACTGAAGTACTATGAGATGCAGAACCAAAGTTGTGACTCAAATCAAAATAAACTTAGTCAACCAGAAATGGCAAAAAAGCAACTTGAGACTTTAAGGACTAACCTGATAAGCCTCTGGACTTTCAGCTATGACAGTTGCATGGTACACCACGTATTGCATATCTGTTAATGTGCATACTGTATCAAACAGTAGCTTAGCCCTGTCTGTGCACCTCAAATTCACAACAGTGTATCCCTTATCTGAACAGTTTTCTACAGTTACCAAGGGTTTGCACCGATCACTTATTGACCCACTTTCTGTATCATTCATATCATAATCACGATCAGCATACATCATTTGATGCAGCCTCCTTTCCTTATGGGTGGAACCCACAGAAACAGCAGTATTTGCACTCTGCTTATCTCTATCCCCTTTCAGAACATATAAAAGAAGCTGTTTGATCTTAGCAAGTGTATCAGGATCATCAATTGGCAATCCAGTAGCTTCACTCATAATATAAACAACTGATGCCATTCTTGAATTATGGGTCCAGACTTCTGCGCCTATTACATTACATTTTAAGTCAGCAAGAACCGCAAAAACCTCTGAAAGCAAACCTGGTCGGTCTCTTCCAGTCAATTCAATAGTTGTGTGCTGCGGGGCAGCTTGGACACCCACAGACCTTCTCAAGGACCGAAAGCTGCGTGCCCTTGGTCCTAATGACTGTACAAACGTACATTTAATCATTAACACAACTAGGAATTTGCAAGGCTCTACATAAAATGTAGCTAACCTACTATAGAGCAATCAAACAGCAACCACTGCTTCTCCTTAGTCTATTCCTTTTATTATCTACTCGTTCAGGTATTTAATTGAGGAATGTGATTAAAGTTGAACACGTTGTTAGCTAGATATTTGAGCCACTACCAAATAAGTGTACAGTGACTTATTTTCTTACCTTATATGTATTTATCTAGAATTGGACCAACCATGTTCCTTCCATGACATTTAAGCATCCCGGAAGTTTATTAATAGGGTTTTGTCCCGTATTAACAAATTTCATATTCATTCTTTTAGGCAAAGGATTCTGTCATCAGTTTAGAAAAATATGCAATATATTTTCTAGTATGAAATACTCTATAATCAAGAATAATTATACTATAAATTTAAGAACTTAGGCAGGAAAAGATTTCATAAAACGTACAAATAGCTATAGCAACAATTGAATCCATAATAGTTTTGTAGAAGATGGTTACTCGGAAGTGTCTGTAAATTAAAAACCAATTCAAACTCTAATATGAATTCCAATTCTACATGGGATCTCAACGTAATTATTTCCCAAACTTTATAAGAGAAATCAAGAAAAACTGGAGAGTGGTGTTGCAGATCTACCTGTTGAATTCTTTCAGCCACATCATCCTCAGAGAGCTTATTTCCATTCGGATCTGTTACATGAAACACTGCAAAGAAGAACAGGAGAACAAGAAAGTCAATCACAACTGATATAAATAAAGGACATAATTTATAAAGCTAAGCATTTCAGACTCAAAAGCTAACCATCCATGAACCATTCCCCATCCGAAGAAATGTAAGCTCGACGAAT
The DNA here is from genome assembly GCA_035584115.1 of Cedrela odorata. Taxonomy (NCBI): domain Eukaryota; kingdom Viridiplantae; phylum Streptophyta; class Magnoliopsida; order Sapindales; family Meliaceae; genus Cedrela; species Cedrela odorata. The sequence goes on along the minus strand of JAXCLQ010000009.1, from coordinate 9,980,019 downwards.
TATAAGATCCAAATCATTCAAAACCTGAACCACCTCTAACAGACTCCCACGTTTATTCGCACTATCAACCTGAAAATATATCAAGAAAGGAACATTATAACATATACGGGAGAATTGCTGGTAAAAAAAACCTGAAAATTCCGCATAATTCAATCAAATACCTTAATCAAAGTGGCTTTCCTGCTTGAGGAATTATCAACAGTAACCCTGAAAATCCCACATCAAGAAGAAAGTAAATCAGATATACACATACCAAAAACCATTCAAGGTCCACCGTTTTAGCTAAAGAAAATGAAAATTTTAAAGAAAAATAAAAGAATCCACATTAATATAAACAAATGAAACCCAATTAAGATTAAAGAGGATTAAATGGAAAACCTTGGAGGGTTCATACGAAGTACAAGTTTTTCAAACTCATCATCGACAGTAAGAGGGGAAGACCAGCAATCCATATTATTAAGAAAAACAAAAAAACAGTTTGAGTTAGAGAGGGAGAACTGAGGGTAATCTAATCTGGGTTGTGTCGTGTTTGTGTTTTTCTTTTTTTCTCCCTGAGTTTGTTCTGGCACTTTCTTTGTACCTATGGATTCTGAATTCCGTTGTGGCTTGTGTTTGTTGGGTGGTGGTGGTGACTGGCTCTTAAGTTGGACGGAGAGCTTTGGAGGGACATTAAATGTACTACTATTATATCAAAATTTATTTACGAATTTAACAATTATTAATAATTAGTTTTTTAATTAATAAATAAGTAAATAAAAGGAAAGGAAGAGGAGAGACGTGGGGACCATTCAATTCGGGTTTGTCGGCTGCTTGAGTGGGGTCCACCCGGTTTGGCTTCCTAACACTTGGTTCTCTCCTGTTAGGGGTTGGTTTGCGGCTTAATGTTTTGTTGGTTATGTTCCCTTGGATTCAATTCAATGGTACAGTTTTGGGGTACCCTTTGTAGCCCTGGTGTCGTTTACAAGGTCTACATATCCTATGATCATATCTCATCGTTTTCATGCATTGCTCTATGCCTATGCCTATGACCACCTCGATAATGTTTAGGATTTTCTTTTTTCTTTTTTAAATAACATTTGTTAGTAAATATTATTGTTTTTACCAATTTAACATTGGGAGCAAGCATTAGCAATAAGGGTGCAAGAAAAAACAGTCCAACATGCCTTAAAGTTTGAAGTCACCCACCCCATGGCCATAGGGAATAAATAAGCTTTTCTTTTTGTCTAAAATATAGCAGGACTTTGCTGTGCTTTAGGGGTTACATAATCAAATGAAATCTTGTTGGATTTTGTCGATTTGGGTTGTGGGTTGCTTTAGGTTTATGGCAAGTGACCCCTTTAATCCTAGGGTTGAAGGAACCAACAGTCCATCGATGTCAAAGCTCATTTAATCCTAGGGTTGAAGGAACCTGCAGTCTATAGATGTCAAAGCTCATTGATGAGCTTTCCAAATCTAGTAGGATTCTTCTAAGCCGGAAGGAGATGCTCTTGACCAAGAACATCTAATGGGGTTTAATATTGTATATTCAAGACTACTTTCCTTCACAAACCCAGAATTTCCAAGCCGTTGGATCAAGGCCATTCGGGGAAGCTGAGTCGATTAGACGATATTAACCACTCGTACAAACTGGATTGGTGATAGTCAAATGAGGTATGTTGGACCAAATATAAGCTATAAAATAGGCCACAGAATTACGAGAGAATGATGAATTGAAGGGCACAGGCGCAGGCACAGCACAGAGAGCCAGGCAAATAATGCCGCTTGCCATACCTTAGTGTCTTGCACATGATACGCACATGCATATTGTTTAGTTTTAAAGGCCGTATTTGCCACGTGCAACAGCAATGGGAGATGACTATAAGATAACATTTAATACAGATGCCACGTGTACCACGACTAAATGGTTGTAGGTAGTAAGGTAAAGGGCACTCACTAGCACTACGGTCTATGGCAGGCGAGGGGCACGTACCACAAGTTTGTTGGTTGGTTGGTCAAACTATTTTCTTTTCTTTTTCTTTATTTTGAAGCATTGAACCAATCACATTTTATCTGAAAATAAAAATAAAAATGAAACGATCGGACCCTTTTCTGCTGTTGGGTGAGAGAAGTTGGATCTTCAAACTTCATACTCCATTCCAAAATACTAAATGGATTGGATTCAAGAGAAGTTTTAGCATTATATCCAAATATGTGTTCATGTTGATGTTAAGTGGTCCAAAATTCACAAGGCAGGGGCACGGACCACTTACTAACAATATTATGGCCACTTCTGAAGATTTGAAATCACCCTACTCAATTACTTACCATCCCCAATATGAATATGAATGTGAATATATGTTTATTTGGTCCAATTTGAATCTTAGTTTGGAAGTTTCCAACCTACAAAATATATTTCGGATGATTCAATTCAAGTTTGCTTTTTTCAATGCATGGTATGATATATTTTCGTTTAAGACTTGTGGGTTATTCTATTTCTACTGTATGCAGTACACAGGTTTAGTGATGGCATGGCCGAGCCGGAGATGGCAAAATTAGTGGTCTTGGTTCAGTCATGGGTATGGGCCAAATTACCAGAGATTGGCTAGTCCAAGTCCAATTCCAGCCAGAATTCATACGGCAATGATAACTCTATTATATTAATGGAACCCATAATTCCATCATAGCTGAAACTATAAGAAAGTTCGGAGTTGTAGTGAGATGAATGTAACATATTATCCGGATAGTACATTTATTTTATAAAATATTATTACATGATGTTTATTTCATTTTAAAAGTGATCAGATATGATACTTGTTTTTTAACAACCAAAATGTGCAAAAACTCTATTTATCTATGCCATTCTATAATTATTTTTCTTTTTTACATATGGCATTCACTAATTCGAGAACTTGACGAGTTAATATGTCAACACTCTTGCTTGACAAGTCAATTTGTCAATACATCTTGTTTTTATTGTTATATTGAGAGTTGAAAAATTAGTTTTAGTAAGTATTTATCAACTTTAATTAATTCTACTAATTAATTAAATTAACAAATCACAACTATAAAAGAAAATGGTTATAATTTTTCAATCCTATATCTGTAAGGCCACACCTAGAATAAACAATTCATTGAGAAACAAATTATTAGAAACATTAATAGATTTATATAAAATAAAGACTTCCTCTTATATATTATCGTCATTGTGTTAAATTTTCTTTGGTGACCTTATTCAAAAAGATTCTTTTGCTTTGATGCATCGAAATTCCTTCAACTTAATTTAACAAGATCTCCTTACTAGATGTCATTGAATTCCCTTCAATAAGTATAAATCATTCTCTCGAATAATAAAAACGTCTTAACACATTTAAAAGAATACTCTTTAAATTTATGAAATTGAAAATTACTAACTCATAATATCCACCAAGTTATTTTTACTTTAAAGCATTAAAAAAAACATCAACAACTTGAAAAATAAAAAGAACAAGAGAAAAATAAAAACTCAAGGCCGTCTCTCTCTGTTAAGGTCGTCTCTTTCTTTTTGATATCCAAGAAGGCTACTGCACAATAATAATAAATCAAGTATATATTAAGAACTCCAAACATTATTTAATGTGAATTTTGTTTCTTAATCCAAAAAAAAAAAAAGGATCTTATTAAATAGAAATGATTTTCACCTAAATAAAAGATTTCTTTCTAAATAATAATTCTTTCTTTAAGTTGTAGAATTACCACACAAATTTATTAATTATGTTTAAAATCCAACTTTACCTAAAATAACTAGTAAATTTAGATTTTTTTTATGTATAAGTTAAAACTTGGATGAACAATAATACGTTCAATTTTGTTGCAATATAAACTTGTAACAAACAAAAGTATATTTTCAGAAAATGTCAATTCTATAAATCTTAACAAGAGTTTCTCCGCATATTGTATAACGAAAAACAAATATAAATTATTTCTGTTTTGTTGAATTTTTTTTCCAGGCGACATAGATCATTTGATAAGTCAAAGAAGAGGAAGTAGTAAATAGATACATATTAGTTATGTTTAATGAGACTTTTCGTTCAATGTTCTGTGTGATACTGTTGTGCTACAACTTTTAAGCAAGAGTTATCCCAAAACTAAATTATTAGTTGTTAAATATAAGTATATGAGTGGTTACTAAATAAAAATGGGTGTTTATCTACTACTTTTGTTTTGCGTTTTATGTGAGGACTTCGTAATTTGAGATTTCCAGGGTTACACACTAAGATCTAAGCACAAGGAAATTAACTTGTCATAGATGGCAATAGCTGGATGTTGTAGTAGCAGTTGAAATCAAAAGTAGCTGTTGCCATCAAACATGATATAAAACAGTGAATTGCTGCATTTTGAGGTGTTAAGGGCAGCAACCGTGACCTACCTTTTGGGATTTTGCTGCAAGAGAAAAGTAAAAACTTACTAGGAATGCATGAATTTTCTGTGAAAGGTATGACTTGTATGGAGCATATCCGGGCAGAAAAAATGGTAAACAACAAAAGTGCAAAGGACTCTATTTTCTAAGTCATAAATTCCAAGCTGTTGGTTTTAGACTTTGCTGAGCATGTATGCTCTTGAAGGGATAAGGGATTTGCTGAACCACTATTCACACACCCAACTCCGCCTATCCATTTTGAAGATTTATAGCCATTCACTAATATGCGAGAAGCATTTGTACCTTTCAAACTCTGAAGATTCTTTGTGTCAACTCTCTCTGATTTCCCACCTTGATTGTATTTTCACTCCAACAACATAGTCTGAAAAGAGCCTCAAGAGTAGAAAATCTTTTTGCCTGATATCTCTCAAACATCTAAAATTGGGTGCATCTCACAACCGGCAATAACCCATATGATTAATGTTGTCATATATACTAAATTTATACCAACAAGCATTCTATAATCCGGATGTCTGTATGCAAAATTGCACATTGCTCATAGTAATTCAGAGCCAAATTGCTACGAGTCATATACAAGTCTGAATTTTGTAAATTATGCAAGTTCGGATTTGAGAATAGAAACAATACAACATCACTTGGTGTAGCGAGAGTTTCTTCACTGATTGTCTTCTAGGAAAGAAGGAATCCTCATGCAGGGCAAAAAGAAAAGATTCACAAAGATGATGGAAAAGCAAGAGATGTCCAAGCAAGCATGCAATTGATCACAACTCACAAAACTAATCAAATATTAAATGTCAAATGACATAAAATGTGTATGCCAAGTATTTCTGTTAATTTGCATTGATGGGAAATTTTGTGTTTGTGTTCAAAATTGATACTTATCTTTGTGTACATGTATAACATTAGGCATGGATGTAGAATTCCCAAGCTCACTTTGAGAAACAAATCACCACTGTATTAAAATATGCATAAGTGAATCATGCATAGCATTGTTGGTATTAATGACAACAATAGCACGCCTCAAAATATTTTTACAAACAAAATCAAACCCAACCTCCAGCTCCAAGCCTCTCTTCTCTTGATAGATAGATCATCCTGCATATAACAAACTTTCTTACAAGAACAAGATAAGTCTTTACCTTATAATCTAATTCATGAGAAATTAAAAAAAAAATGACTTTCTTCTAATTTCTTTTAACTCCAATTTCATGTCAACAGCCAGAAAATATGAGAGACTAATCAGCTTATGAACTATGCTACTCATCTCTGACCAAAATTATTACCAACTCTTCTATTTTAATCCAACTACTGTCCTGATCCCGATCCTTGAGAATCATCCTTATCAGAAAGCTGTTGTTGCTGCTGATGTTGATTCAAAGAACCAGGTGCGCTTCTGTGGTGCCCCATCTGTTGATGTAACTGGCTAACAGCTTGAGAACTCAACACCCCAACATGCCCATCCTGAGAGAGACCGAGCTCCAAACCTGGAATTTGCTGGTTAGCACCACTCAACATCGAGGAGAAGCTCATCAAACCCATATTCATATACGGAAATTCAATCCCATGTAACCCAAATTTTGGAATGTTATTCAAATTTTCGCTTCCAAAATTTGATGTCAACTGACCAGAATTTTGAATAAACCCTGACCCAGTTCCATTTAAAGTTGGCCAAACCCCACTTGCTAAATGAGATCTTCCTAAATTTGCACTCATCATTGTCCAATTGGCTCTATTCATGGACCCAACACCTGGTCCCAGCCCTTCTATTTTTGTATGCACACCTGCTGAAACAGAGTTCCCCTGTTCAGAAACAGAGGCGCCTGCGGCTGCAAGCATAGAGGCTGGAATAGTTCCAGTTCCAGTGGCAGCAATGATAGATGGTTCAGCTTGCTGCAACAGCCATTGAATTGTCTCCCCATCAGATTTATGGCCCAGTTCTTTGGTCAATTGAAAAATCCTGGCTGCACATAAAGCGGGCATCCTGATTCTTCTTCCTCTGCCATCAACTTTTTTGTGTCTATCCTTGTTTGAGCTTCGTTTTGGTGCTAATTTCTTCGCGCTATCGTCTTTGTTTGCAATCATGGTTTGGAAATCTTTGATCTCACCAGGCTTCTTGTTGTTCTCACCAGGAAATCTTTCTAGGGAAGACTCAAGAAGGTGAAATTACCTCTTCTAGATGGTGATAAGCTTTGGATTCCATGGGAACAGAAGAAAACTAGGCCTGGTTTTGATTGGTAAAGGTCACATCATAAAGACATGGTTTTTTGACCTTTCCATGTAGCGTCAACATTTCAAAGTTTGGAACCACAAAGTTTCAATTGAATTCACTACTCATGATTTAACTTAATTTAACATTTATAGCAGCTAACATGTCACTATTGTTCAGTAAAGAAATAGAAAATATCCTTCAATTCAAATCTAAAATTTTTGGATGGAGCAATGCTAAATAATTAAATAATAGGAAAAACAAATGGGAAATTTTATAAATTTTCTAATTGACAAGTTATCCATCTTTTAGTTTCAGATAATAATAAATGACATGTCATAAGTCTCAAATATTCCCCAGCTGCTTTCTTCCATAAACAAAAATCTAAACTTATGCCAATCAGGCGTCTACTGTGCCTCAAATTAGTTTTAGCTGATGGATTTTCATGCTTGTCTCCATGAACGAAGCATCTGGCTTCACTGATTTATACTAGAAGATGATAAAGATAATGTATCTAATGACCATGGGTTTGTTCCAAAGAACAAGTGGGTTCTTGAACTTAGGGATTACATCACGTAACAAACAGTTCTTCTATATTTTGGAACCAATTATGAAACATGGGTCACTCATAGACAGTCCCATCTTCTTGATAAGCAAATATGATCAGATATGTTTGTAAAGTAGGTATGGCAGAGTGGGAAAAGCCAAAAAGTAAAAATAAAAAATCAATAGTAGCCATGGCCTCTAGTCTAATTGATCTTATCTCCAACTCTCGTAAAATCTCTGCAATACTCTAGTTGGAATGACTTATCACAAATAAGTAGGTGAGATCAAAGTGTTTGGTCCTCGTATTTATTTTCAAATGTGTTGTCATTCATGGAAACAATATTGGCTCCCTTGAAAAGTTTGCCCATTGACATATTACCCAACATCACTTGAATTTGAAGCTTTTCTTTTTCTTTTTCTTTTTAATAAAAAAGTTACCACTTTTTAGTATATCTAATTAGACCTAATATCTCTCAATTTGAGTCTCTATTATTAGTTTTGAGTAAATGGTAATCAAATTCTATGCAATGCAATCGATTGCCATTTCTCCACCGGCTTTCATTTCAACCATTGGTTGTGTTTCTAATCAAATCATTGCTTGTACTTTAATTGTTTCTCTTATCAATATTTCATTACTGTAATTAATAGCTTATCCAACTTATTTGTTCAGAATCATGATATAGTCTTTTAATGTTTGTCATTGACTCAACAAGAAACAGTAAGAGAGTGACATATGAGAGTTAGGGATGGTAATGGAACGGTTGAGTCGTTACAGTTTTTCCTATATTCATACTTACATCTTATTGCAGTTTTCATATCTCTATACTTGATAGGATGGATATAAAAAATTCTATATGGGAATATTTTCATACTCATTTATTTATTTAAAAATTTAAAAAATTAATTTATTTGCGAAAAGTTAAAGTACGTGCATTTTTCTTGTTATTATATGTTAAAATTTATCTTTTTTTATTTTAATAAATAAAATTATAAATACGTAATTATAAATTAATTTTTTATTTTCATTCTAATTAAAAATTTAAATAAAAAATTGTGAATAAAAATATTTTTAACAAGATATAACTATTTATATGTATCCGTATATAGGTAATATTATGTAATTGAGTGATGCTATGATTGTATCACCAAAAGTTTGTTCTGATAATAATACAACTCACTCATTTATTTCAAACTTTTACAGCTTTAAGTTGAACTTAATCCAATGTGTAAAGAATTTTCTCCCACAACAATTTACAAGATTCTTAAACCTTTGGGTTTGTCTGTCTATACTTTCCTGCCCATCAAACAAACCAACTTTGTTTCTCTGGCACAAAAATATAACATTGTCTCAGCCCTGATGCCAAGCGGCTGGCTAATTATAGATTGACTGTAACCGCTTAAATCTTCTTCTACGGTTAGAGAATTCGACAGAAAGTTAGACATTGGATCAGAGGATAGGAACAAAAACACATAAAATCATATATCAAATTTGCAAATGAAACCACTTTGTCCGGAACTTGTTTGCTGTTACTAGTGAATTTCGAGGTGTGGCTTTCAAAATCTATCTTTTAAGAAATTGATACTCACTGTAAAGATTACTCGTATTTATTTATTCAAGGTTAATTAGTAAGCTCATAATCATAAGTTGGGAAGAAACCAGCGAAGTATTGTTGTGTACTTCTCTATTCTTGAATTAATGAAACGAGTTACTTGCATTGATTGTTCGATATTATTTGTCCAATATGTTGTGATGCTTGTTTGTTCAATGTTTGTTTACTCATTGATTACTTATATGTTGTTTGCTTACTTGTTGCGTATCTTATTGATATTGCCTCGAATTGTGTTGGTATAAGATATTTGCTTGTTTCCGATTATTGTCTTTTGCTTGCTTATGTTTGTAGACAACTAACCTACTTGTACTTGCTACGTACAGACTTGTTTAAACTGACTTACTAGTTCAACATACTAGTGAGTGCCGCACGAATTCGAATTTCGCTTAAGAGAAAATTGGTTCGTGACAGTTGGTATCAGAGCATAAGGTTACGATAATGATGTCTACAAAAACTAGCTTTTCAAAAACAAACCTATTGAATGCTCTCGAAAGAACATAGACAGAATTAAAAGAGCATCAACGAGTATTGGATGCTCTTAAAGGAAAATGGACAAATTTTAAGAAACATCAATGAGCTTTAGAGGCGACATGAAAGAGAATGGCCTTACTTGATACCGAGGACTTAAGATGGGTTGTGATGCTATTAGAGTCCTTGAGTTCTCCAGTGGGTGTATTAGAAATGAAAATCGTTGGCTCTAGTTTCGAGTCATTTAATGGGAGACGTCTCAAAGATTTGGAAATATATCTTGCAAATATGTAAGAGACGATATCCGAGATTACGGAGGAGTGTTGCGGCGTAGTGGGTGTGCTGTGAAAACGACTGAAGGAAGTGGACTCAAAGACAAACCTTACTACCTGCATCCTTGCAACTCAGCCAAGAGCTGCCCTAAGCTCCGAATATAGCTAGCCAAAGGTATTGGAACCGAAACACTATAGAGGGGTTCGGGATACCAAAGAGCTCAAAATCTTTTTGTTTAATATCAAACAATACTTTCGGGCTATAAGGACAGATTCTAAAGATACCAAGGTGACCATAATGTCTATGTACTTGTCCGGGGATGTCAATTTGTGGTGGAGGACGAAGTACTAAGAGTTCCAAGATGGACGCTGCACAATTGACAACTAAAAGGACTTAAAACGAGAGTTGAAGAACCAATTCCTCCCTGAAAATATGGCGTACCTTGCTCAGAGGTATATACGTGGGTTGACCCAAACTGGAATAGTCTGTGAGTATATAAAGAAATTCTCATGTTTAATGTTAGATATCTGGGCTATGAATGAAGATCGATTGTTCTACTTCTTAGAAAGCATTCAACCTTGGGCCCGAAATAAACTTCAACGACAAAAGGTATAAGATCTCTCATCTGCACAAACTTCCACTGAACAGCTATCAGATTATCCATGTGATGGCCCCCAAGTAAAAAGGTCGTTACCTATGTTAGGAAGGAACGGTAATTGGAACAAAAAACCTAGAAATTAGGGCCTCAACAAAGATAGGGAAGCGATCAAGAGGCCAGAGCTAAACTACCCAAGAAAACTAACATTCTTCAATAATGGGGAAGCAGGTAAAAGACCGTTTGGATGTTGGCTATAATAGCCCGCATAAAGCCTCAGAGTGCCTCAAGAAGACGAGACTAAGTGCCATGATAGCTGAAAATCAATCATAAGAGGCACATACGGGTGATCAAGAGATAGAAAAAATTGGTCACATGGTGGCATTGAGGATTTTGAATGCCCTGAAAAAACAATCAGTGGGAAAAAAGCCCGCAGGAAAGGGTCTTTTGTACGTTGATGGCTTAATCAATGAGATTATGGCAAAAAATGTTATGGTGGACATAAGAGACGCTCATAACTTCATTTTCGCTTTAGAAGCGAAGCGCCTTGGCCTGAAGCTTGAGGTGGATGTTGGCCACATGAAGGCGGTCAACTTTAAAGCCTTATCCACGTGCGAGTTGGCAAAACAAGTGCAGATGAAGATTGGCACTTAGAAAGGTCAAGTGGACCTTGTAGCCATGCAGATGGATGACTTAAATGTCGTCTTGGGAATGAACTTCTTGTTGGAGAAGGGTGCAATCTTAGTTCCATTTGCCAGTAATTTGTTGATAATGAGAGAACGACCCACAATGGTGTCAGCTAAGGTTAAACAGTTGACAGAGGCAAAACTTTTATCCGCTCTTCAATTTAAGAAGGGGATTAAGAGAGCACAACCCTCCTTCATCGCCATTTCGACCTAAGTGAAGGAGAGAAAAGGAGAACAGACCTTATCGGAGATTACGGATGTATTAAAGAAATTTGCAATAGTGATGCCAATTCAATTGACTAAAACCTTACCCCAAAGAGAGCAATTAATCATCAGGTTGAGTTGGTGCCTGGGTTAAAACCACTTTCGCGTGCCCTTTACAGAATGACTCTACTAGAACTAGCCGAACTCCGAAAATAATTAGATGAATTGTTGGAGGCCGGCTTCATCAAACCGTTGAAAGCACTATTTAGAGCCCTGATGTTATTCCAAAAGAAGCAAGATGGGAGCCTATGATTGTATATCAACTATAGAGCTCTCAACAAGTTGATAGTCTGCAACACTTATCCCATTTTGTTGATAGCAGATTTGTTTGATCAGCTGAGCTTAGCAAGTTACTTCACTAAACTAGAATTGCGGAATAATTACCATCAAATGAGGATTGTCGAAGGAGATCAGGCGAAAATAACATACATCACTATATATGAATCGTATGAGTTTCTAATGATGTCATTCGGGTTAACAAATGCTCTTGCAACTTTCTGCACGTTGATTAATGATGTATTCTATGAATATTTGGATAAGTTTGTAATGGTCTACCTTAATGATATCGTGGTTTACAACATAACTTTGGAAGAGCACCAAGACTACTTAGTTAAGATATTCCAGAAGATGAAAGACAACAAGTTCTTTGTGAAGAAAGAAAAGTGTTCATTTGTTCAAAAGCGCATCAAATTCCTTAGCCATGTGATAAAGTAAGGTTGCATATGAATAGATTTAAACAATGTGAGAGCTATCTAAGACTAAAAGATGCTGACAAGCATAAAAGAGTTACGATCCTTCCTTGGATTGGCTAACTATTAGCGGCAGTTCGTAGAGGGGTACTCAAAGAAAGCTGCACTATTAACTGAGCTATTAAAGAATGGCGTAACGTGAAAACGGTCTGACCAGTGTAAAAGAGCCTTCGACAGCTTAAAGGAAGCAATGATGAAAGATCTAGTTCTTAGCCTTCTGGATATAACCAAGTCATTTAAGGTGCAGATCGATGCATTTGATTTCACATTAGGGGAGTTTTATTATAGGAGGGCCACTTGAAAGTTTATGAGAGTTGAAAGTTATCAGACCCGGAACGGAGGTACACTGCCCAAAAAAATGAACTCTTAATTGTGTTACACTGTTTGTGGGTATAGAGGCATTATCTACTAGGATCTAAGTTTGTGATGAAGACAGACAATACAGCTATTAGCCATTTCCTTACACAGCCGAAGTTGGCCTCAAAACAGGCCCAATGGCAAAAGTTTCTTACTGAATTCAACTTTTACTTCGAACACAAAGTCGGAAACTTGAATAAAGTGGCGGATGCTCTAAGTAGCAAGTCAGAGCTCATGAGTTTAAAGAGGATGACGATTATGTTAGCTATCACAATTTTGATACCACTCCGAAAATGTATTAGAGAGAACCTAGGAAAAGATCCGGTTTGTCAGACAATCATGAAGTTGGTGGAAGAAGGGAAGATTTGCCAATTTTTGGTGGAAGACAAACTTTGGTGGCTAAGGGTAGTCACCTATACGTTCAAAGAGTTGAAGATCTGTTGAGAACTCTTACGAAGGAGTGTCATGACATCTTATGGGCAGGTCATCCGAGATGGCAGAGAACGTACGCCTTGTTGAAGTAAGGGTATTATTGACCACAGATGCGAAATGACGTAGAGGAGTATACTAAGACTTGCCTTGTCTGGTAACAAGATAAGGTGCAGAAGCTGAAGACCCTAGAATTATTAAAGCCACTAAATGTGCCCAACCGACAATGAGAGAATGTCTCGCTTGATTTCATCACCAACCTTCCGAAGATTGGTGACTTGGCTTATATTTTAGTGGTTGTCGACAGATTTTTAAAATACGCCACATTCATATCAGCCCTAGAATATTGCGGAGCAGCGAAAACGACAAAATTATTCTTCAAGCATGTGGTGAAATATTGAAGAGTACCACAACACATTGTATATGACAAAAACTCCAGATTTATCAAAACATTCTGGTCTGAATTGTTTAATCTTCTTAGATCACAGTTGAATATCTCCTCGAGGTATCATCCCCAAACTGATGGTCAGATAAAAAGATTTAATGAGATGCTGGAAGAGTATTTATTCTATTTCGTAAACACCAACTAGAAGAATTGGGTGCAATTACTGGACGTAACATAGTTTTGCTTCAATAAAAGGAAGATCTTATTAACAAACCAAAGTCCCTTTAAAGTAGTGACGGGACAGCAACCACTTATACCTCACACAGTTACAGAGTATAAGGGAAAGGTCTATCGAGCCTTTAATTTCACCAAGGAATAAAGAATTAACACCGAAATAGCTCAAGCCTATCTGAAGAAAGTTGCCGCTAAGATAAAGAAGTGGGCAGACAAAAGTAGAAAACCACTTCAGTTCAAGCCTGGAGACTTGATGTTAATTAAGTTAATTCTAGAACAAATTCGCTTTCGAAAGAGCTGAGACCAGAGACTAGTGCTGAAATATGAAGGTCCAGTTCCAGTCATTGCTAAAGTAGGGAATGCTTCATATAAGATCAAGATATCAGCCTGGATGAAGATACATTCAATCTTTTATGTTAGCAAATTGAAGTTATACCACACCAATAATGAGGATTTTGCTCTCAATCAACTAGTAAGAGAAGAGATCAAGGAGCAGCCACGAAAGAAGACTATCAAAAAAGTTAAAAAAATTCTAGCAAAGAGATAAGTGAACTGGGGGGGAGGAAGACTACGCTACGTGGAGTTTCTCATAAAATGAAAGGGCCTTGGTAAAGAAGAGATCAGTTGGGAGAAAGCCAAAAAACTAGAGCCATTTCAGCAAAAAATTGAAATATTCAAGAAAGCACAATTGTCGATGACGTCGATAGATTAAGTTAGGGGAGGATGTAAGGGTTATCCGCATTTGCTCATCCAGGGCCAACTAGTGAACCCATGGATGCAAGTTGGAGAGGCACCAGTAGGGTATTGTTGTATACTCCATAGATTAATGAAACGAGCTACTTGCATTGATTATTCGATATTGTTCATCTGATGTGTTGTGATACTTGTTTATTTAATACTTGTTTGCTTATTGATTATTTGTATGTTGTTTGCTTGCTTATTGCGTATCTTATCAATATTGTCTCGAATTATGTTGCTATACGCTATTTGCTTGTTTCTTATTATTGTCTTTTACTTGCTTACATTTGTAGACAACTAACCTACTTGTACTTACTGCGTGCAGACTTGTTTAAACTGATTTACTAATTCAACGTGCTAGTAAGTGCCGCACGGATCTGAATTTCATTTAAGAGAAAATCGGCCAATGACACTCAGCCACAACCACAAAAGACAGTATACATTAATGATTTTTTTGGACGAAATAGTCCATTTTATAAGCCCAAATAAAAAAAATTTTGATATTTGAATCAAAATATTTATTTGTACAACATTTGGTTAAAATAATTTATCAAATGTCAAAAATCTTGATGTTTGACTAAAATACTCAATCAAATGTCAAAAATTTCATATTATAATATAAAATTTTGAAGATTTTTTTCATGTCGACATTGTCAATTATACAATTAAAAATAATTATTATATTAATATTGTATTCTAAAGTAAAAAATTAATCATACATTTTTTTACAATGTGCATATAAATGAATTGAATATATTACAATTTTATTATACAATTTGAATATTTATACAATTGATAATATATTTATATTAGTGTTACTTGTTTTTGGCAAATTAAAATTTTTTTGGAGAGAATACACCAAATGAGAACATTGTGGAAAGTCTCACAAGTAAATAATTTATTAATTTATCAGAAAGAAATAATATTAATATAAATATATTATCAATTATTTAAATATTCAAATTATGTAAAAAAAAAAAAAAAACATAATATGATTCGTTCATTTATGTCCACATTCAAAAAAATATATGATCAATTTTTTTTTAAAAAAATGTAATATTAATGTAACAATTATTTTCAATTGTATAGTTGACAATATTGACATGAAAAAAAATTCTCAAAATTTTATGTTATAATTTAAATTTTTAAAATTTGGTAAATATTTACACTCAAATATCCAGAATCTCAACGTTTGGTCGAATATTTTTGCTAAACGTTGAGAATCTTAACGTTTAGTAAAAATTTATTTACTTAATGTCAAGATTTTTGAGATTTAGTTAATATTTTTGGTCAAAAGTTGAGATTTTTGACTTTTAATAAATGTTATTGGCCAAACATTATAAATAAGAGTTTTTAGTCTAAAAATCAATTTTTTTGTTAAGATAAAGTTTTATTTTTTTCTTGACCCTAAATAAGTTTAGGCTTAAAAAATGAGTTCTTTTATCCAAAAAAAAAAAATCCATACATTAATGGATAGAGCATCAATATTGTTTCAATTTATTAAGATTTATGTAAACCCAAAAACCCAACAAAGAAACCAAAAATCAGTCGATTTCAGGGATATATTAACAATGCAAATAAATGGGGCGGTGCAGTTGTTACCTGCTTATATTATTATAGATGAAGAAAATGTGAATAAATCTTGCAAAATTTGGTGATGACACTACGTAGATGTACAGAAGCTTATTGCCGATGATCAAAAGGCAACCGTAGAATTAGATAAATAGAAAGTCCAATGACCATTAAGATCAGTCAGCAGCGGTTTTACAAAAATAAAATAAAAATAAAAATTATATTTTTCAATAATTATATTTTAAATATAAAAATACATTCGGTATTATATTCTAAAAACTATATTATAAAAATAAACAAAATTTAATTTGAGTAAAAAGAATATTTTATGATATATTTTATAATTTATTTTGTAAAATAAATAAAACAACTTTAAACTATTTTATAATTTTAAGTTATAAATATATAATTTATATTTTTTATTTTATGAATTTAATTTTAATAAAATAATAAAAAATTCAATGACAAAAAATAATACGGAACAAACTCTAACATTCTATGTTAACAAATTGGGGCTTCTTTAATTTCACCCCCAAGCACATGCAACTAGTCCCATGGTAGCAAGAAGCACTTGTGAACTTGTCCCAAATTGTTTGTTCTTTCATTCCAGCTGAAATGTTGGCATTTGTTAGGCTGCTAGATTGTTTTGTAGTGTTTTTGAACTCTTGTAGAAAATGCTAGAGATCAATAGCTCAAACTCACGAAACACAATGTTTATGAGTAACAATATCAAAAAACACCATCTATTTGCCTTTCAACTTTGAAGCAAAAAAGAAAAAGGTAGGAATAAGATATTATAGAAGCAGACCTGAAGAGGAATGAATAAATCTCACAATAAGGAAACCACAACGCTCTTCCTTAATGGCCTCTATAAGCTTTACGTACCTTCCTGCTCTTTAGTTAACCACGAAGTTAAAATATCAAAGGCGCTATCTTCATCTAACGAGATGGATATTAAAAAATTAATGCAGCCTAATAAATATATATATCGGGAAGCTTCCGGCTCTCCTAATCTGACTCTGGTAGTAGTTATTGCTCTAGACCCATGTCACCCCAACGGACATTGTATCTTGCGGCAAGGTAGTGAGCCCCAACAGGGCCACGACTTCCGTAAGGATAGTACTCGGGGATAATCTTTTTCTCTTCCAGCTCCTTCAAAAAGGGAGTGAATAGCGACCAAGCAGCATCTAGTTCATCACTTCGGATAAATAGTCTTCTTTCCCCTTCAATAGCATCCAGCAGAAGCCTCTCATACGCATCTGGAATCTCCTTCGAATATCTACAAAGTGCATGCCAACAAGTTTGGTCAGAATAAATTCGTTTAAGTAGAATTGAACCGGAGCAAAATATGAATCAGATGCAAACGTTTGAGTATTTTGAATGTTGCCAAGAGAAAACCAACCAGTAACCAAAGATGACTAACCACTTCAAAGTCAACTAACAGTTAAATAGGTTGTTCTTCAACAAGTTTAAACAGTAAAGGTAAACTAACCACAGTATGTTCTCCATTTAGATTACAGTACGACTATAAAACCATGAAGATGTTTTAAAGGAAAAATTCACAAGCAATGTTTAAATCTTTACCTCGCAGCATAGTGAAGGTTTAGATTACTACGGTCCAATCTCATTCCCAAACCAGGGACCTTGTTGTTGATCTTCAAATAAATAGCTTCATCAGGCTGCACTCTGATAACAAGCTCATTTGTAGCTCGATCAAGATCTGTTCCAAAATTTTGATTATACAAATTGCCAGGCACATGCCTGAACTGCACCCTTATCTCTGCCCTGGAAATAGAAAAAGAAAAGAAAATTAAGTCAATAACATGCAGGTATTGATTGATTGATATATTCTAAGACAGAAGATTTATGATTTCAGATATCATTCTCAACACCATATACCTCTTAGTGTGTAATGCTTTGCCAGCTTTCATTAGAAAAGGTACCCCATCCCATCTTGCGTTGTCTATGAAGAGGGCAGCTGCAGCAAAAGTTGGAGTCAAGCTGTTTTTCGGCACAGTCTTGTCATCAGTGTAGCCTGGGTAAGTAACTCCTCCTTTTGTGTGGCTTTTGTACTGTCCTACAACCACATCTTCAAGTTGTAAAGCCCTCATAGAACGTAAGACTTTGACCTGGCACCCAGAAAGCAATTATACATTATAACTTGCATTAAAATCTTAATATATAGCCCACTTTAGTTTTTTTATTTTCAGTAAAAACCTTTTCATTTCTGACATCTTCTGCATCCAAACTGACAGGGGTTTCCATGGCAAATAGGGCAAGAATTTGAAGAAGATGATTCTGCATTATATCTCTTATTATCCCATAATGGTCAAAATACCTATCAGACCAATCAAAGAAATAAATCACGAGCTCTCAATGCATGTTGGAAACAAAGATGTCTATAAAAGAAAGAAAACTTACCCTCCACGTCCTTCAGTGCCAAAATCTTCAGAGAAGATTAACTGGACATTTCTAATATACTGCCTAGACCATAATGGTTCAAAAATGAGGTTGGAGAAGCGGAGAACAGAGAGGTTTTCCACAAGCTCCTTTCCCAGGTAGTGATCAATCCTGTTGAAAATATATCAAATCCAACAAGATTAAAATCTATCTTCTTTTGCATAAAAAGAACCAACCATGGTTACAAAGACTCCACCTAAATATTTGATCCTCATCTAGGTATTGCTTGAGGGCATTTGTCAAAGCAGCTGAGGATTCTGAATCTCGGCCGAAGGGCTTCTCAACAATGACCCTTGTCCAGCCGTTACCAGATGATGCTGACAAGCTTGAACATTTTACTGCATCTATAAAAATATTTGGTGGGATGGACAGATAAAAGAGGCGATTAGAAACCCTCCCACCCTGCAGAAGTAATTTCTCATCATCAAACAAAATTGAATCTGGAATTGTAGTAATAATAGCTGCAGCAAATCAAAATTGAGAATAAACATCCCCTGCAAAAAAATAAGCTACTATAACCAGAACCCACAAAGCTTAAAAGAATTTATCTGCACATAGTTGCCTTGGGCAATAATTTGAAAGTGAAATGATATTATATTTTGAGATTACCACCAAATGCCCCAAATACTCATTACCGCTACCAGACATTATACTCGTCACTCTAGCAATCAGCCAGTAAATGGTAAGACCATCATAGAGATATGAAGCAGGTAAACAAAAATTCTGGAATTTAGAAGACAAGTGAAGATATTTACACAAAATTTTTAAGACTAATGTATCAGGACTACGTATTCAATATTCAAGTCCATAAAACTTACAATCAGATACTCATTACCACTAGGTAATGATATTAGTCAAACAAAACTTACTGATTGAGGTGCAGTTATTGGAATTTATAACCAACCACAGATGTCGGTTGATAGGTCAGAAAAGTAACAATTCAGGTATTCCAACTTTAATTCAAGTTAAAGTCTTCATTTTTTCTTGTCAATAGTGTCAACAGTCCAAGCCAATTTTCAATGATACAAATCTCTACGACTACCAAAAGTCCTTTTGCCATACTCCCATTCTATATATTGATCGATAAAATGCTAACAGTACTAATGAAAGGACAGAGGAATATAACATTGAGAGCATCATTGACGTCTTGTCAACGGTCTTAATAAACAACCGATACACATTCCTATCAAAAGAAGAACCAAATAGGAAGCAAGTATTGGCTTCAACTTAAGACCAAAGCAGTATGAATTACCAACAAATAAACTACTTGTAAAGTGAGATGGTAATGCGATCACTAGGCTGGCAACACCACAATTACCTCATGTTCTTTCAGCTTCTTGTCGAGAGCTGCAAAATTTTCCTGGGAATCGTACTGACCAGAATGGTAGAAACATCTTTTAAGAAATTGGTCCATCTTTTCATCACAGTTCTCCCTGAAGCCCAAAGGAAACAAATATCTCATATCTAAACGAACTTGGGCCAACATAAGAAGTTGCATCAAAACAAATTTTGACAACTTGCAGGATGCAGTATATATATTGCCTATTTCCTCCAAAGAAATGGCAACCATCTATCCTATGTAAACTTCAAATCACAAACAAAAGTTCTACCAGCCTCACCTCTTATCAATTCTGCAAGTAAGGGTCCTGCTAACCATGTTTCTAAGTTCTGCATCAGTCATTTTACTCCGAGCATAACCATAAATCGTAAAGTGCTGCAATCACATAAAATCCCCACATATTACATAAAATTATAGGGTAACATAAAAAGTTACAACATTTTTTAGCTGATGTGAATCAAGAAATGACACTTTCTCTGGTTGAATGAACAAGAAATAGTTATAAACCTCAGGGAGAAAGCCCTCATAATAAAGAGCAAAAAGTGCTGGAAATATCTTCTTCTTGGCAAGATCCCCAGATGCTCCAACAACTGTAATACTGACAGTGGACTCATTCTCATTGATATCAAAACCGGCCGCATCTTTGAATTCCTCTAAAGATGTACCAGAAGACATTCCCTTTTTCAATTCTTTGAGAAGTGTTTCGTTTTCAGTTTTGGTTGCTGTTGTAGCCACAGCGCCTATAAACAACTACCAGTTCATATTAAATCAAAAATGAAAACTTTTCATAGGTTTACAAATTCCTAAACAATTTCATGTAACATTCCAATCCAAGCCACCCAACAAATCGTTCCACATTCATTACGTCACTAATGCAATGTAAGCAGCTAAAAATAGAAATAGAAACAAACCCAACTGAAAATAATATTAATAAAATAAAGCAAAAACAATAAAAAAATAATAATAAGAATAAAACTAACCATCTTGCATAAGAACCATATTTTGATGGGAATTTTTGCGACATTGAAGAGAAAACTTAGCTGGGAGAAACCGTTGTGGCAAAGAAGAAGAGAAGGCAACACGTTGAGGTTGCCCACTTACGGATGAAGACAAAGCATAACGAGAATAAGCGTATGAACGACAATGAGTTGAGGAAGAGAAAGTTGCCATCTCTTCCTATTTCTCTCAGAACTCAGAAGTGTCTTATTGAAAATTCTTCAATAAACAAGAAAGAGATGTAATTAAGTTTATTGAAGGAAGATATGTTAAGAGTTGTTTTTGAAGAGAAAGAGAGGTTGAGAAATACTTCGGAATCATCGAGGAGTTAAAAGACTATTGAAATCTCCGAAAGGCTGCCTTTTTCACTTTTCCAAAATGAGAGAGAGAGAGAGAGAGAGAGAGAACAGACGACAAATGAGAAATGGAGTTTGATTCTTTTTGTTTATTATTAATTAGACTTTAATTAATTAATTAATTAATTAGAATATATATATATATATTCTAATTTCTATTTATTGAATACTTAATTAATTATTTTTTCTTATAATAATAAAATACAGATAAATATTTAATTTCAATTAATGAATAATTTATTAATTATTTTATGTATAATAATAATTGATTATATATTTTATTTTTATAAAAGGCTAAATATGTAATTGTGTTAGATAAAAATGTAATAGTAATTTTTTTTATTAAATAGTACAATTTCAAGGCCCATTTATAATTCTATCCCATCTCAAATTCTTTTCTTAATTTTGGTCAAAAAGAAGTCTTCCAAATAAAAATATTCCTACCTACATTCTTAGTTTTGTTCGCTTTTTTTAAGTTCTTTATTTTTTTTTTTTTATGGAGAAAAAAAATTTGAGGAGAGAAACAATTTCTCTTGAACAATCAGCAATCTCATGATTTGTCAATAAAATAATTTGTCTATTAAACAAATTGTTGAGAATTTAAATTTTTTTTATTTGCTTAGAGAAACAATTTTTCTCGACAATATTTCATGATTTTTTAACAAAATAATATGTTTTTTAAATAAATTATTCTCTTGATAATTTAAAATTTTTGTTATTTGTTGAAAAAAAAAATTTGAAGCTTTATTCAGCTAAGGCCTTACAAAACCATCTTCGACCTCAATCATATATTGACATGCATTGGGAAAAAATGTTTTATCTTCTCATTAGACGGTGATATTTATTAAAATATTTTATGTAATATTAAAATTATTCTCGTTTAAATAAGATAAATGCACCACTTTCTTGTTTCCTTAACTTTTTTTAATTTCACGAGACTAAATAATAATTTTTCTTTTTGTTAGTTTTAATTTTTTTAGTAGAAAATACTATATTTTTTATTGGGTTATTTTCTTTATTTTTCTTGGAAACTATAATAATCATCATTCTTTTTGTTATTCTAATTTTAATTGGTAAAGAGACTATTTTTTACTAGATTTTGTTTAAGAAATACTACTCTTTACTAGATTTTATTTTCACCATTGATTTATTTATTTATTTCGAGACTAAAATAGTTATATTTTTCTTGCTATTCCAATTTTATTTGATAAGAAAAATTATCTTTTTACTGCTTTAATTTCATTTGAAAATAAAAAATTATTTTTTTACTGTCTTAATTTTATTTGATATAAATAATTATCTTAACTAGATCTCTAAATATCTCATCATATATATATATATATATATATATATTGATTTACACAAAATTCAAAAAGAATTTAAAGAAAAAAATGAATTTACCTTATTTAAACGAAAGTAATTTTGATATTATACGAGATATTTTAGTAATTTTGTGTGTGGTGTGGTTTAATAACACCACCCATTCTCATTACTCATGATACAATTATTAAATTAATACCATCAAATAATTAATATTGTATTTAGTATGTCAAAGTTGTTGTTGTACATTGAAGATTATATAGTTTATATACTCTTAATTTAATGATTTATGACTTAATTTATGTGGAATAAAATAAACCACTTATTACAATTGAAATACAATAGAAGCATTATCAATTAAATATTAGGGATCTCAATTATCCAAAAAAGTAAAATTATGATTGTAACTAAGCTTTAAACTAGTTGGAACTTGATAAGTGAAAAACCTAGTCGTTTGAATTTTAATATAATTTATTCTAATAATTAATCAACAATTACAAAATTACATTATGTTCTCTAATACCCAGTACAAAGATCTTCTTCAGCTTACAACAATTCTCTTCTACAGCTGAAAATCCATGGTTTTTTGTTTTTTCTACTGTGAATTTACTGCATGATCAAATATATTTTCACGCCCGACAACAAACTAATGACTTGGCTTCAAGCAACCTTTGCTTGTTAACTCTTGCTATGAATTCTTCAACTCTTTTGTTTAGTTCCTCAGCTGGCAATCCTCCCTCTTCTTCTCCTTCTCTTTCCTTCTCTTCTTCTTCATCTTTTTCTGTTTCAATTCTCATCACATCTTTAACTTCATCAACCCCAGAATTCAGGTTCTGTTGTTTAATCAATTTCATCTGAACATGGGGTTTTTTCTCCTCTTTTTGCTCTGGGAAAGTTGAGCCTGCAGTTACTCTGATCCTTCTGCATCTCTCAACATATTCGTCATAAAAATCACCAGCTGGAGATGAGTTTGCAGATGAGCCCAGAAAATTTGATTTACCAACCAGGAAGACGATGATGACATTGGCTACTATAAACAAGCAGTTGGGGTTACAGAAAGAAGAACAAATATACGGGAAATAGATAAACAAAAACTGCTTCATGAAACAACTCAGAGAAGAAATCCAAAAAGGATAAGGACAAAATAAACTGCATGCCAATGCTGTGAGAGAATAAAGCATCAGATTGTAAAGAAAACAACCACCCTTCTTCTGATTCTCCATGGCTTGAAACTTCTCTCTACTCTTTCCTAAATCCATTGTTGAAGTGATTGCTTTTCCAGGGAAGTTTTCGGAAAGAAAAATGAATCCAGGATAAAAATTGAGAGAGGAATTGGTTAAAAAAGCTTACTGCTGATGCTACTGAGGATTTACACATCTAACTGAAAATAGCAGAGGAAGCTACGAATGATTCATATAGTAGGGGAAAAGTTGTGTAGGATATTTTGTGTTGCTTTTATTACTTTATTAAAAGCCACGGCAGGTTGAGAAACGTGCATATTGTTAGATGCTTTTGTTTAATTAGAGTCTCCGTCTGCTCTACGGAGTTGCTGTTCAGGGTTGATGGTTTTTAATTTTTTGCCATTCTAAAATAAAAATATGATCTCTATATGTTAAAGAAAGGTGAGATAGAGTAGTAGAAATTGCCATATACTGTCTTGCCTTTAGTGGGTGCACGTCGCAAGAGACTGATAGTTATGGTGAAAATGTGCCAATTGGCATTGTCAAATCCGATTCTTTTCCACTACCTTACTCTGCTTTTTTATCTCCATTGTTGAAGCAGTACGTATAGCACCTTTGTTGAATGCATTAAAGTTTATCAAGCCATTGTCATATGATTTGATTACTTAGTTAAAACTCCACATAAAAATAAGACAAATCTCATCAAAAATTCAAACTAAGACAAAAGAGAAAGGCTAGTGAGATGAAAAGTTGTAATGGGTATAATTTAGTAATGGGTTGTTTTCGAAAATGAAGGTTCAGTGAATGGGTATGTTGCTTTTTTTTTTATAAAATGGGAGGAATCTTTTAGATTCCCTTTATGAAAAAGATCCTTTACTTAATGTAAGAGAGAAAGGGATGGATGGACTACATATGTTTGGGGGTGGTGAATGAAGCTTCCTTCAAACATAGAAAAAAGATAAGCTTTCGTCAATTAAGTACTACAAAGGCAAGGCATAGATTATTATAAAATAGATAACAATATCTTCATATTTGTTGGTTGACATACCAAAATTATATTTTTACTTTTATTATGTGGCCATTGGAGATTTACCTTGACATAATTATGACATTAATAACAAGTATACATATACAAGGGAAAAACAGAGCACACTAAAACCCAGAGAATGAGATAGCTAATGCGTGTACAAAGAAACAAAATGTCCAGCTGTTGTAGTCCTTTGGCACCTTTGTTTTCTGCACTGAGAGGACACAAGGACTGCTTGCAGGCTGTGGTGCTGAACCTGGTATAGCAGAAAGTAATGCTCCAGCCAAGGTGGCTAAAGGCTGTCAAGGCTGTCAAAAATTTAGAGGCCTTTCATTCTCAACAATCCATGTGCTTGCACCTGGAATTACACAAGGAAACTTAATTAAAGATAACTTTCACTCAAGGTTCCAAGCTCAGCAAAAGCAAGAATTCATCCCCATATACATATATTGCGATTGACTAGTCACTCAATGATGCAAAGCAAAAGCAAAAACCATCCAGTTTACAGAAAATGACAACACTTACAATAAGATTAAACATTTTTTATTTCATGTATCAAAAATGTATTATAGAGCAAAGTGAAAGGGCAAAGCTGACATGACATGTCTGTCAAATTCCAGAATCTTCGAAATTCAGGAGAGGAAGAGTGGTGAAAAGTGAAATAAACTTCTAATGAAAGATTTACCGAATATTGGGCACGTAGAAACATGCCAAGAACTCAAAAGCAGATTAAATGAGAAGGCAATGTGGTTAAGTGACCTTAAGAGAAAAGAGGATTGAGTTATAAACTGCTGTGAAACAGGGAATCAATTATTACAATTGATGTTGGACAATAGAAACAAGTAAAAGAACCAATCAGTAGCCGAAGCAGGAAGGAATTGCTCCAAAATCGCAAGATTTATGAGGGTCATATTGGAAAAGAAATAGGCCAATTTCCCAGACATAGAGGGCCGCACAACATCAAGAGAGATGTACATTCCAACAAGCTGGTGCTACTTGTGCAAGACACTGAACAGTATTCCTTTCTGGTATGTGCTTCTGCACATGTTTTACAAAACAATTTGTCTAACTGAATATACATAGCAAAGACCTGTGAAGAACACGAATTGAGATGGTGAATTAGAGCAAGTGTTATCAGATGCCCACAAATTGAGTGTGGCTAATTTGGGAAACAGGTTAAACAAAATGTTTAGATTCCATAATTGCACATTTGGTGCCACTCATTGGCACAGCAATTGCAAGTGTACTTGACCTCCATTCAATTAATATTTCGAGAATTCATTAACGATTATCAAGAATAGATTGTTTGAAATGCAAAGGTACGAGGTTAATAGTCATAAAGACTAGCACCAAAAATATAAAGTTACCAAAGTGAAAACTCAAACATGTTATGATCCAAAGCTCAAAGCAGCAATCAATTATAATGTGATAAAATTCATAGGTACAATACTAGATCATTGGTGTTAACATATATTGTACATATAGTTTGAACTATTCCTTCAAAATTAATGTCATGTCTTGCAGGACATACATAAAGACATATCATAACAGACTGTGCACCCAAGAAACTTCAAAAACACCATAGTCAACTTGATTAACCAACCCAATATAAAAAGCATGAACTTCCAAAAATCAACAAATTTGAGAAAGACTAATTTCAAAATAAGCAACAAATTCCTGACCGCATATATCTCTCGCTTGAACATTCGATGGCTATATCATCTCCAAAGGCTGCGGCATGACCTTCTCTGTTCTCATCTACAGACAATAAACCGTCCTCAGTATATTGCTACGTGATATACTGAAATTCGCGGCACATAAACAAGAGAGACGACATATTCCTGCCACGTATATCGACTCAAGACATTGCACGTGGAGTTAAAACCACGTGTCACTAAACAAAACACTACACGTTCGAAACCAGCTCAATGTTATTTTTGACACAATCTTCTTAATTTCTTTCTTCCCCACGACTTCCTTGTATTCGGAAGCAACTCTGGTTTTGAATGAATCATTAATTTGCACTGCACTCATTACTCATTTTTATCAGTAAGATCTGTTCTTCCTCTCTTTATTTCTTTTTCTCATTAATTCCACTTTATAATCATCCATGCTTGCAGTTAGTCTTTAATGACTGTTTATTTCCTGTAAAAAAAAAATTATTTGTGCCGTGCTGGTGGTAATTATGATTTTTTCTCAGCTTCTTTCTTCAGTATTCACCTATAACTAGAGTTAAAAACTGTTTAGCTAGTTTATTATAAGCAGGTACGTATTGTCGAAGAGAATGGATCAGCTGGAGCAAACTCAACACAGACTCAAGCCCAAATGATTCTCAACAAAGATCCAATTAAAGCTGAAGCCCAAACAAGTGTATTAAGCAAAGGAAAAATTAAAGCAAGAGAAGACAAACAACATGTAACAGGATACTGCAATTGCCATTGTAGCAGCAATCAAGCACACAACCAAGACAAGGACAGCAAGCATCATTTTGATGCAGAGGACAGCTTGATATATTTTTGATAAAATGTAAATAATTAAAAATCAATTCTTCTTAGGGTTTTTAGTTAGTTTGCCTTGAGTTGTATATATATTCATTCTTTACATTGTAAACAATTTAATGAAATACAAATCAAATACCCAAAACATTCTCTGAAAAAATCGCATTTTTATTTTTTCAACTTGGTATTAGAGCTAGTAACTCTTCAATAGCCTCAAGCAGCAACACTAATCCCTTAAACACTACCTCAATGAATCAAATAAATATTCCCTTAGTCTACACAGCTCCTATCAACCTCACTAACTCAAACTACTTGCTATGGAAGACTCAAGTCCTGCTTGAAATCCGAGCAAACAACTTGGAACATCTCATCAATGGCAGCAAAGAAACACCCAAAAGAATGAACGTGACCCTAGATGAAGACCAAAACATCATCACAGTCGAAAATCCAGAGTACTCAACCTGGGAAACGCAAGACTAAACCTTAATGAGTTGGCTGCTTTCTTCAATGACAGAGAGAGTGTTGGGCTCAGTCATGGAGTGCAAAAACTCACATAAACTATGGGCAGCACTGGAAAAACTCTTCACTGCACAAACAACAACAAGATTAATGCAACTAAGAGCTGAGATTTAAAACACAAGGAAAGAAGGAATGACAATGAATGACTACTATGTTAAAATAAAGGCACTAGTTGAAGGGCTCAGGTCAGCAGGCAACGGGGTCACTGACAATGAACTGGTTTATTCCTAATAGAAGGCTTGGGTCTAGAATATAACCCTGTGGTAGTTAACATCACCTGTAGAAATGAAAAACTGCCACTGCAAGATGTTAATTCGATGCTCTTAAGCCATGAAAGCAGGATTGAGAAGAATATATCTACTGGTCACATGAATCTACCACCAAATTTCTCAGCCAACATTGCTCACTCAAGTTTCAACAACCAGAGAAAAAGTTGGCCAAAAGACAGGAATAATAATCAGAATCACTTTGCAGGGCATCCAAATCAACAAAATCAGTTTAGTGGTGGCTATCAGTACAAAGGCAAAGGAAAAAATATGCCAAAGGGAGGTCTCAAACCCACCTGTCAAATCTGTAATAAGGTAGGTCATGTGGCTCCTTGTGCTAGCATAGGTTTAACAAAGAATTCACTCCCTCAGCAACCACCAAAACAAAACAAAGAGGAGCTTACATTGCTGCACCTGAGAGCACCATTGACTCTTCATGGTACCTGGACAGTGGGGCAACAAATCATGTCACCAACAACATGAAAAATATGAATACAGGCACAAAATATAAAGGCAATGACTAGCTAGTAGTAGGTAATGGAAACAAACTTACAATATTACATGTTGGTCATTCAATTTCACCCACTATGTACCCACAAATCACCAAGCATTTACTCCTAAATCATATTCTACATGTGTCTGCAATAACCAAAAATCTCATCAGTATATCCAAGTTGATATATGATAATGATGTTAACATTGAATTTGACAAAAATGTGCATGTGATAAAGGACAAAAGATATGGAAGAACCCTGTTGCTAGGAATGGCTAAAGGTGGACTTTATCAGTTGCAAGTTTGCCCTTTTAGTTACAGCACAACACCTTCAATTTTAGCCTCTGTAGTTCAAACCCAAAAGTCTGATGTTAGGAGTCTTGAGTCAATGTTGTCTATAAGTTCAAATGTGTTAGAATCAGTCAACAAGAAAACAAATGTTAAATGTGATTGGAATGTATGGCATAGGAGGTTAGGTCATCCATATCTTATAGCTCTTAAGAAAAGTTTGTCAATTTGTATTCCTTCAAACATTAATGAAAATTCAGACCTTGTGTTTTTTAATGCATGTCAGCTTGGCAAGTTACACAGATTAAGCTTCAAGGAAACAAAAACAAAAACCACAGAACCACCTCAAGTTATTCATTCTGACCTTTGGGAGCCATCCCCTATCCCTTCCAATCAAGGATAAAAATATTACATCTCCTTTGTTGATGATAAAACATGCTTCACATGGATCTATCCACTGATCAGTAAAGAAAAGGCTCTTAGCATCTTTAAAACATTTAAAAAACAAATTGAAATCATGCTTGATAAGAAAATCAAACACTTTCAATGTGATATGGGAGGTGAATTTAGAGCATTTAAGACATATCTCAAACAAGAAGGAATAGCTATAAGATACTCATGCCCTCACACTCATCATCAAAATGGAAAAGTAGAAAGAAAGCACAGATATATTATGGAAATAAGACTTACCTTGTTGGCTCAGTCAAGCATGCCCTTAAAATTTTGGTGGGAAGCATTTAGCACAACCACATACCTCGTAAACAAACTCTCAACACCTGTCCTCAAAGACATTTCACCATTCGAAGCCATTTCTCATTCAAAACCAGATTATAATCTAATCAAAACCTTTGGATGTGAATGTTTTCCCTTTCTTAGACCCTACAACACTCATAAATTTGGTTTTCATAGTTCAAAGTATGTTCTAATAGGACTTAGTGCACTGCATAAAGGTTATCTGTGCTTGCATAACACAGGCAGGGTCTATGTAGCTAGACATGTCACATTTAATGAAAATTCATTTCCATTCTCAAATGACACTTCATTCAAAAACATACACAGATTTACTGCATCACCAGAATTGATTAGCCAATTCCACACAATTTCATCTCCACCATACACAACAGTAGTGAACTTAGATGCAACTGATACTAATTCACATAGCCACTCTCCCACAGCAGTAGAAGAAACTCTCCATAGTTATGAGAACAGTTTATCACACTCTCATTTTTCAGGTTCAAACACAAACACTCCACAACAAAACACTGAAACAGA
This sequence comes from Cedrela odorata, assembly GCA_035584115.1. Classification (NCBI taxonomy): domain Eukaryota; kingdom Viridiplantae; phylum Streptophyta; class Magnoliopsida; order Sapindales; family Meliaceae; genus Cedrela; species Cedrela odorata. Next base: position 9,950,496 of record JAXCLQ010000009.1, on the reverse strand, counting down.
AACAAATTCAGCACATGTAACACCAAAACCTCAACAAATACAAACCTTACTTCCCACTCACCCCATGATAACAAGAGGCAAAGCATGAATTTTTAAGCCAATAGCCTATGTCAGCATCACAACAGAAGTACCACCTGATGTCAAAGGTGCATTATTAGACTTAAAGTGGAATCAAGTAATGAGAAAAGAACTACAAGCATTGGCAGAAAACAAAACCTGGACTCTTGTACCCTGCACACCAGAAATAAGGCTGGTTGGAAATAAATGGGTCTACAAAGTGAAACAAAATTTGGATGGTTCAATCTCAAGGTATAAGGCAAGACTGGTAACCAAGAGTTTTCATCAAACACCAGGCCTGGACTATGATGAGACATACAGCCCTGTTGTTAAGGCTTCAACAATCAGGGTTGTCCTCAGTCTGGCAGTGATCAACAACTGGAAATTAAGGCAAATAAATGTGAACAATGCATTCTTAAATGGAGAGCTAACATAAACAGTTTACATGGTGCAACCAGAAGGATTTCTTAACTCAACTAGGCCTGATCATGTGTGCAAACTAAGCAAAGCACTTTATGGTTTAAAGCAAGCTCCTAGAACTTGGTTTGAAAAGTTGAAAACAGCTCTGAGAAGTTAGGGTTTCAATTGTTCAAGATCATATGTATCTTTGTTAAGAAGTGAAACAAATCTTGTGATTGTGCTTATTTATGTGGACGATATAGTGGTTACCGGAAACAATTCAACACAAATTGAAAACACAATCTTTAAGATGAATCAGACATTTGCCTTGAAGAATTTGGGATAACTTCATTTCTTCTTAGGAATTGAGGTCATAGGAAACAATAACAAGATTACTCTATCACAGAGTAAATACATCAGAGATCTACTCAACAGAGTTAGCATGAGAGATTGCTAAGGAATCAAAACTCCACTCAGCACCAGTGAAAAACTCTCTAAGTCAGAAGGTGAATCATTCAGAGATGGTACACTCTATCGGAGTGTAATTGGTGCTCTCCAATATACAACTCTAAAAAGACTAGACCTTGTATTTGCTATGAACAAACTCAACCAATTCATGGCAAATCCCTTAATGCCACATTGGACAGCTTGCAAGAGGATTTTAAGATACTTAAAGGAAATAATAGACTATGGAATTGAGTTTCATGTATCAGACAATCAAAACATAGTAGTTTACTGTGATGCAGATTGGGGCTGTGACAGAGATGATAGAAAATCTATTAGTAGCTATTGCTTGTATTTGGTAGGCAATTTAGTAAGTTGGAGCTCTAAGAAATAGCATGTTGTAGCTCGTTCAAGTGTGAAATCAGAGTATAGGGCAATAGCACATACTTGCTCAAAAATAACTTGCCTGACTTCTCTGCTTGGTGAATTAAAGATGAATGTCTTAACAACACCTATAATTTGGAGTGACAATACCAGTGCTACAATGGCAACTAATCCAATTTTTTATGCACGTATAAAGTATATAGAAATAGACTTGTACTTTGTTAGGGACAAAGTTTCAGAAGGAGAGATCATAATTTCTTACATGCCCATTGAAGAACAAACAGCTGACCTCTTCACCAAAGCACTGCCACCAGAAAAATTTTTCCGCTTCAGAAACAAACTCAAAGTTGAAAGAAGAATCTTGAGTTTGAAGAGGAGTGTCGAAGAGAATGGATCAGCTGGAGCAAACTCAACACAGACTCAAGCCCAAATGATTCTCAGCAAATATCCAATTAAAGCTGAAGCCCAAACAAGTGTTTTAAGCAAAGGAAAAATTAAAGCAAGAGAAGACAAACAACATGTAACAGAATACTGCAACTGCCATTGTAGCAGTAATCAAGCACACAACCAAGACAAGGACAACAAGCATCATTTTGATGCAAGGACAGCTTGATATATTTTTGATAAAATATAAATAATTAAAAATCGATTCTTCTTAGGGTTTCTAGTTACTCTGCTTGAGTTGTATATATATTCACTCTTTACACGGTAAATAATTTAATGAAATACAAATCAAATACCCAAAACATTCTCTGGAAAAACCCATCCAAGCATTTCTATTTTTTCAACTCGTATATATGCTTACTAGCTTCCTATTTAGTGAGAGTTTCAAGTTGATTTGATCCTAAATGCAACCCTTGATGGAGATATGTTACTGAGTGTTGAGTACAATCTGGTTTTATTGATGGAACTAAGTAAATTTTATCTCAGCATCTGTAATGTAGTGACTACTGGATCAGCTCTCTTTGTTTATTTTGTTGGGTCTTTTTTATTTTTATTTAACCCATATATGCTGCTTAATATTTATTACAAACTTTTCGTTCTCAGTCCTGTGATCAATTTGACTTGAAATTTTGCTTTAATTGAAGTTCTGTTAAAGGGGAAAATGATTTTTTTGCATTGCCATTGAGGTCATTTGGTTTGTTTGAATCCTGTAAGTAACACCAGAATTCCTTTATGCATAGCTGAAACGACCTGGTCTTTCGAAATTGGTGGACATTCTGTGAATTAATTTTTTGTATGCTTACACAACTTGAACTTAGCTTACATTACTCCTGCATACTTCTAATATGTGGACCATTTCCAGTATATTGTTTGTCTTCAGGTTTCAATAACACCATCGCCAAAACAGGCTTCTATTTCCACCTTTCAGAAGGTTGACCAAATCCATTGTACCAAATAAATATAGTTAAGTGAAAGCAGAAATGTCTGGTGTATCTCTAGTTGTGAGTCCTCGTGATGAGTAGGACAAAATCGCAACCCCGGATCAAAAAAAACCGAACAGATGCCCCCTCTCAATCAACGGCAGCAACAGACAGTTGGGGGCGATGTAGTGGGATCACTGCGTGTGATAGAACTCCAACTGGTGGCCTTCATTACAGTTTTCTCAGCTAGTGGCCTTGTCCCACTCCTGGATTTAGTCTTTCCAGCCTTTGCCTCAGCTTATCTTCTAGCTCTCTCGCGCTTCGCCTTCCCTGCCCATGAAAATTCTTCCTCTAATTCACAGGAGCTTTTCCAAGCAAGCAGATTCTTTAGGCTCTATGTAGTTGTAGGTACCACAATCGGGCTCTTCTTGCCACTGGCATATGTGTTGGGAGGGTTTGCAAGGGGTGATGAGCCCTCCTTCGCTCAGCAACTCCCCATTTGTTCTTGCTATCATTTCAAATAATAACCAAGAATGTTACAAGCGGGTTATCGTTGTTTTCACCGCCAGTGAGGGCACTAGTACCAATACTTTATACAGTCAGGAGGATCTACCTTATCATTGATTGGGTTACTGATGTGTGGTTTAACAAAACTCTGCCTGCAAATGTAGAAGTTAAGGTAAATTCTAAGCCAAAATTTTCTTGTCATTTATGTAATCAGCATTTTGCTTCTTGACCTCTTCACAATCAGTCTAAGTTGTTTGTGGTGCAGGACATGGTATGGTATTGGTTTGGAAGGATTCTTGCTGTTGCCAATCTAGTTTACTTCTTGGTCAATCTGTTTGTCATTCTGATTCCACAGTTCCTTCCTCGGGCTTTTGAGAAGTACTTCAGGGAGAGGGATGAAATTCACGGGAAGATAATATGAATCCATACCAGAAGATAAGAAAGCTGAATAATTCTACACTTCTCTGTCACATAACTTTTGAGTACTGTTGTTGTTAGAACTTCTTGTTCAATGCATCTAAATCTTCTTGTTATGTAGTAAACTGTGTTAAATTTCTCTTTGCTTTCAAAAATCCTGATTTTCAGCAAACTTTGCAATTAGATAGTTTTGATTTCTGTGTAAAGATCTAATTCTCATAAAGCATTAATATGATTACTTTTCATACTACAAAGTTTGATTAATCATAAAAGCTCACGTTCTCACTAATTATTATGCATAGATTAAAGTTAGAACACTGTTTAATTTACCAAGACATTATGTTTTAAGCATGAATCATGGGCATTCCCTTCTTCGGCATCATTACAATGATGGGAATTATTGTTTCATATGCTTTCATCACTACATAACTTGGTAGATAAACCTTGGTTTCAATGTAACTTCACAAAGGTTTATTTTCCAATTTCCTCTTAACAATAAGCCTTAAAAGTTCTTTAATTGCTAAAGGGGTGAAATCAAGGGACACAACATATAACATTGGAATTCCTTTGTTTTGGGTAGGAGGTAATTTAAGAATAACGTAGGCATGCACCAACTTCAACGTGAAACATGTCTGAAACGACATTAGGTTTTGACATGTCCAATTACAATTAAGTAAACCAGTCTTTTGCTACGATTCAGTAGATATTAATTAGAATGGCTGCAAATGCCGAGGCTAATCGTGATTACAAGTCTTAGTTTTGAGAGCTTGTTAAAACAAAAAAAAAAGTGTAGCTTTTATGATGGTTTATTTGTAGCTAAAAGATTAGTGTATATTAAGTTCTTAATTTATTTTTAATTAGCATTAACGAAAGAATTTGATTAGAAAGATAAGGGGAAAGCAGAACATTGTAAGAAAAAGTCAATTCCAAAAGTAAACACATTTTCGTTTTTTGACCAACAGCGTTCTTACATGTTTTCGAGAGTTCACTTCCTTTCATGCACCTTCAAACTTTCGCACCGTTCTCGGTGCTTTACTGCTTTTGGTAGGACGTCCCTTTCCATAATTTTTAGTTAAAAGACAAATATAACCTCAAAAAATAATGTTTTGTTTTATTTTTTTCCCTTTAGATAGTACCTGTTTTATAGTAAAAAGGTAAAATTACAACCTGTTCGTGTCTGTGCGGTGCGGACAAATTGGCGTAGGGCGGTGAGACTAGACAGAACGGTCATGGCTTCCCTGTCGCCTGAACAGTTCTAAGCCCCACTCCCCAAACAAGTGATTAATAATATAATATGTGACATATGGTAAGAAGTATGTTCCGAGTAGTACTTGATCATGTTAATTTTATCTATTTTATTTTTACTGTAATTAATCAATGGAATGGTATGTATAATTTAAAAATAATTTGTTTTGAATTTTAATTCATAATAATTATAAAATTTTAATTTTAATTATTATATGAATATGTGAATGATAATAATTATAATATATTTTTTATAAAAAATATATATGTACTGTAGTTTTGTCTGAATGTGTTTATAATTTATTTTCCTCCCAATTAGTAATGGCCGTACAAGCTATCAATCATAAAGATGAAAGTGGGACACACGCGCCAACAACAGAACGTAAAGCATTATTAACCTGACCAAACCCTCTCTCTCTCTGCTCAGCTCGACGGTCTTCCCTTCCTCCTTTTTCAAGTAAAAAATTATCCAAAAACAAAACCCTCCCCACTGTTTCTTCCTTCCGTCTCTCTCTCTCTCTCTCTTATCTTTCTCATGAACATGAAGATAAAGAACAAAGGTAAAGTCTATCCTTCTCCGTCTTCTTCTTCCTCTTCTTCTTCTTCTTCAAACGGAGATTATCTCTCTCTCTTGAAGCTCTTGCCGGCTGCCATTTTTGCTCTTGCTTCTGTCCTCCCTCTCGAGGACCGTGAAGTTCTAGCTTATCTCATCACCAGGTCCATCAAAACTACAACCACCACAGCGACGACGAATCCCTCGTCTTCGATCATCCAGAAGAAATCGTCCAAGAAGACTACTGCAAATGGTACCAGTATTGCTAATACTAGTCATAAGCCTCCTCTTTTTGACTGCGACTGTTTTGATTGCTATACCAGCTACTGGTTCCGATGGGACTCTTCTCCCAATCGCGAGCGCATTCACCAAGCCATTGAAGCTTTTGAGGATCATTTGACCAACGGCGAGAGTGAGAAATCCAAGAAAAATGGGAAAGCCAAGAGGAGAGACAAAACGGCACGCCGTTTCGCTGCTGCTGCTGATAATAACAAACAACATGCAGTAGATGTAGATGCTCCAACTCAACTTGAAACACCTGTTCTTGGAAAACAAGTTGAAGCTGGAACTCAGGAATCTTCAAGTTCTGTTGCTGTATCCGAGACTTTGCTGCCGGAAAATGATGTCCCACTTGTACCGGTGAGTTCTCCTGAGAAAGACGCTAGTCAGCTTGAGGAGAATGAGGTCGTGGAGGTCTCCGGTGAGTCTGCCGCGGTGGAAGAGGAGACATCTGTGGTTGTAGGGACTTCTTCAACGGCGGCGAGTAGCTGTAATCACAACCACAAGGGACTGGCCAGAAAAGTACTGCCGGACGTGTTAGGTTTATTCAATTCTCGTTTGTGGTCTCTTTGGAGTCCGAATGTTTAATGCCAAGGGAAAATTTGAATTATTATTATTATTATTTCTTTCCCTTTTAATTTTCTCAGTCAGTCCAGAAAAAAAAAAAAGGAAATTCTATTTTTTGAAATTAGTTAATCATATTCTTCTATATTTATTTTAATTGATTTGATTATTTATTTAATTCACGTGGGTGGGTGGATAATCATAAAATTAAAATGCAGTTAACGGAGGGTGATTAATATTAGCTTAACTTAACAACGAGGTTATGTGATTAGGTGGAGATAGCTTGTGAGGTGGGCCAATGGAATATAAGTGTTGCATTGTTAGTGCAGGGCAATATGGTACTAATAAATAACTGGGAATATAGGATTATATCTACGTGTCATATTTTTGCTTTTATTTTTAATTTTTAAATGTTCTGTGATTCCTTTTGGCGCTTTCGAGTAATAATTTTGTCTTTAATTATAATACTTATATTTCTAAGACCAGTAATTTGGGTTAGGTTCCCTACTTGTCTGACTTCTAGGCCACCTAAAGAGTATGATTATGAATAAGAAGAAGGAGAACAAGGCTGAATTTCCAGAATTGTCCTTTTCTTCATACAGCATCCAACGTTTTCTATTAGGATAACATTGTCATTTGCTGTCAATTTTATAATTTGATACATAAAATGTATACATGTGGTATTTTAGTAGTTGGCATCGTATTTATTTGTTGCTCTTATATGGATGGGCATATGTTCATAACTTCACGTGTGACCTAAAATGAATTGTCATTAAATAACCTTAAACCTAAGGAATATCCATCCAATATGATTACCGGTAACTTTTCAAGACTTGAGGTGAAGCATTGTAATTAATAATATTAAAAATAAATAAACACATTATGTATAAGTGATCATATTTGATGTTATATAATTAAATCGTTAATTAATTATTCATCTTATGGGTTAAACCAAAGCAGTTGTTAGGAGCAACAAAAAGTTTTACCTTCGGGTGGTAGTATAGTGTCTTATCGTCCGTGCAATATGGAGCGTGGCTAACAAACAAGCAAATAACAATTAGCACAGTCACAGTCACAGTCACAGTCACAAGGACAAGGCAGGCAATGCGATGCAGTTGCCTTATCTCGTTGCATGTGAGTGGAGGATGTTTGGATCTTCTGGTAAATGTGGCGAACAATTAAATTGATGGGCACTTGGTTTGTCTCTTTTCATTTTGTTTGGTATGTGACTGGCAAAAACTTTGCGCATCAATTTGAGCAAAAATACATCCCCCATCAGTTATATCAGCCGTAACCACTTCCATATTTTGGGACACAGATGAGTTGGTGATAGTTACAGTTATCGGATCAAAGAGATGGATAAGTATTACCTTGATCTGAAAGCTTAAATGCCCACAACAACAACAACTTACCCCACAATCTCATGGACCTGATTATTCTTGGGCCTGTCATCATGTACAAACAGATGCAGGTCTGATTACATAATCTATGGCTTCTAAATACTACTACTAAAAATGGTCATAAAATTGGAAGCAGGGACCATGAGATAGACTCTAAGAAAAGCTACCAGTGAAACTATACATATGATTAACAATTGCATGGATGACATGTGATTTAAGAACGACGTATAGTCTGCCTCTGTGTTATAAAATAAACCCACACGAGTTGAAGTTCCAATAGCAGCATTACAGCAAATATGGATTAATCAATCTGATCATTTGCACAAGTAAAACTTAAGCTTACGGCTTTACTTTAAATCAAGATCTCCAACATAACTTAACTCTAATAAATCTATTAACAAAAAGAGAATCAATGTTATTAGATTTAACTAAAAATTATTACTTAACTCTTTTAGAAATTGTCACAATTTCATTTAGATAACAAATATCATAAGTACTTACCTTCCTTATGCTTAAACTCACCGTTTATGTCATTAATAGATGGAACTGTATTTTTCATAATTTTATATAAAATTTTATTTTCGTATCAAATAAGTGACACTAGGACACATCAAAGTTCGTTAAAAAAATTATTTTATATATTAATTTTTTATTTTCACTTATTTTCCTTGACACAAATTCGATGAAGGGACTACTAATATTCATTAATGTTATAAATATTTATGACTAATATTAAAAATGAAAGAATCAGAGTCTCTTAATTTTACACAATTTTTTACATTAATTTTTCATTTATTAGATTAATACACTTTTAATAGTTGGAATTAAATCTAACATGTATAATTAATACACGTGTAAAATATAATATCAACCATTCAAATATGATTACTCTAATAATATATAAATAGTATAAAAAATTGAAATCTTGATCCTCTTAATTCATATATATATATATATAATTACTATTGAAGTGACATTTCACAAAATATAAAGAATTAAACAAATATTTTTCATCTATATATTTATAGTAAATATTATCAAATAAGTTAGTAATTACAACAAATAAACTGAGTATACCCATAATATTATAACATCGAATTAGTGGTTACGATAAATAAAAGATGATAGACATAGTATTATATCATTGGATGATTACATGCTGTAGAGAATGTATTCTAGACTTTCTGGTCAAGACATTAGGAATCCCAAGCTACAATGGACTGCCAATTGAAGGACCAGGGAAAATAGAGAAAGCAAAAAGGAAGATAATGCTTAGCCTCAAATAAGTGCACAATTTCCACTGGTGTCTTTGATAGGCTACTTTGTTTGATAATTCGTGCAGCTAATAATAAAAGGTTAGGCATTTGAGTCACATATTTGTACTCTTCTTATTTGTCTTCTGAATATTAATATTATAAATATGAGTTGCAATAAAAAAAATAATAATAATTGATTGATATCAAAAATATATATGTTTACCAAGCAATAGGATAAACCTTACATTACATATATGGCTCACAGGGAGTTTTTCTAGGAGTGCTGCTGCCTCCTTTATTTATTGCTTCAATTCGTCGGACTCTTCATGTAACTTACTATCACTGACATATTAATTGCTAGCAATAACCCAATAAGCACTCATATATAAGCAGATTCTTACAAACACAATAATGCTTCTTCCTTTTTAATGATTCAGAGATCCATGGTAGTTTAATACAATACTTGACTTCTGCGTCTGCTTCTGCTTCTGCTTCTGCCTCTGCCTCTGCCTCTGCCTCTTAGAGCTCCAACACCAGGTCTACAATGTAAATAATTCAACCAGGATAGCCCCTCAGAAATTATTTAGTATTCGAAAACATGTAAAACATAATATATGCATGCAACAGATCTATGAACAACACCTAGAATATCTCTTGATTACAAATTAATTTTTTTATGGTTAGTTAATAAAATTAATATAAATAACAAGTACAAATCTTTAACTACTCGGAATTGTTGTCAGAGTGAATTCAGATCATCGTGAGGAGATCAAGTCCTTGATTTGTTTTATGGGTTTAATTTAGTTTTAGGTATCGAATGGTATTGTTATTAAGATCTCAAATAGGGAATTCTTCATTTTATATAACAGCCAAGAGTAGACAACAAAAAATATGAAACTGTAAAGGTCTGATAAATAATGGTATTCCAGAGTGAATTTTGCTGGGAATGGAAAATGAATGCATATATTTGTAGAAGTAGTACTTACAGTCTGCATCGGTTTTGATCCAGAACTCTCTGTTGCCATTTGAATCACTGGCGCTAATTGTGAATTGAGGCGGGTTCGATTGGCTCTTGTAGCGTCTTATTTTCTCTTTTGAAAGGTTTCTCTGTGGAAATATCACGATGTCCTCATCTGCAGCAGGGACCATCTGACCTCCATTGTCGTGGCCCCCAGTTTCATAGCATATGATCTTCTTGTTCTCCTTTTTCAGGGGTTTATCCTGCTTTTTTGTTGCAGTTGAGCTTTCTGGGTGGACTTTTCTGTGGAACATATGCAGGATCTACGTACCACACAATTTCTAGAACTAATTAATGAGGCTACTCAACACAAGCCACAAGAAATAAATGTTTAACACAACTGTAGTAAAACTCGTAGTAATAATTTGACATAGAATTTTACAGTATACCTTGTGTAGTTTTGTTTCTGCCGAAGCAGAAACAACTCCAGCAGATGCAGTGGAGCTCCTAGATGCCTGGAGCATTTTTTTCTTCAGCATTTTTTTCATAATATGCACAGCAGATTTATCAGGTTCTTTGTCTGTTCGCTTCTCCTCTCTCTCGCATTTACTGACAGAATTCTCCTGATCTGCTAGTTTAGTCCTCTGGAACAGCTCTCCAAGCGATGTCCTGTGTTCCTTCTTTGCCACTGTTGTTGTTTCAGACAATTCAATTGCTGAACCAAAAAGATATCCCTGGAGTGGACAGACTGTGAAGCCATTTCCATTTGTTTCTGGACCTTCCATTGGTTTTCCGCTAAGTGTAATGGTGCTACCGTGACTGCTTCTCCCAATGCTCACATGGCTGTTTCTCCCAGATGAGTCATTGCAGCCATCTTCTTTGGCTTCAGCTCCCAGAACCTTCTCCAACTCATCATTAATTAGCTTCAATTCATTTTCAGTTACTTCAGTTTCCTTTTCAGTGATATTCTCGACGGAGATGCCAAATGTTGGCGTTGATGGGTCGGGGATGTTAGTATCCGAACCAAGGGTACCAATAGCAAGAAAGCCATGAAAAAGCTCAGATATTGCAGCAGATGATTCTTCTTCATAATCTTCTTCTTCTACTCTGGCTGCTTCCAAACCGGCAAAAGAGTTTCGAAGGTGGTCTCTCTGACCTTGCCTGAATGGTTTGGTTCCATAGTTTGGCTTTGAGTAGTATTGCTGGTCATCAAGTGATGGCTGCCCTGTAAGACAAGTACAAGCATTCCCAGACACAGAATATGCAAAGTAAACCCCAAAAAAAAAAAAAGAGAGAGAGAGAGATACAAGTGCCGCAGGAATACCATGTGATTGTTTCTATCTTATGCTGATGTTATGTTAGTTTGAAATAATTCCTGTGTTTCCAGGTTTTCACGGTAAAGTATTCTCTCTAGTTCATTTTAGGCTGTATGCCGATAATTTTAAGTTGAGGTATTTATTGTAAATGTAATATCTCAATTGCATGCTTGTCTTCCCTAGGTACTCTTCAGGTCTCTGATAGTTTATTTATGCTAGCAGATTCATATGAGCCAGCCTTTTATACATGCAACACCATGTTTCATTCTTCATCTGCAATTTGCGTCATCGGTTTCCATGATATACTCCCTTAGTAATGTATTAAACGTTAAAACCTTCATGGCGGAATATGACTTACCGATTGCAAAATCCTTGAGCGGTTCACTGCTATTTTGCCGAAACTTACGGTGCATCCAACCTAGTAACTGCAACAAGAGAGGTAGCAAGGATCAACAAATTGAGCATAGAAGAAGATATACTTTCGATATCTCCTTTGAATAGCTAAGCCTGCAATATGGTAATACGTACCTTCATACTTATTTCTCTCTTCAGGAAACCTCAACTTTGATTACTTAATTTGACTATGCTGAAATGGTGAGAGAGGGGCTACTTTTCATAATTAAATGTTGGGATCCTGTTTATGAGTGAGATATAAAATAGATTTCTTTCAAGCCTCCAATGGTCTGAGATAGAGATAGGAGGAGAGAACCACCGAGATAGTTACAAGATTCAGATTGGCTAGCTAGCTATTCATTGTCAATATCAAATCATGTAGCTAAATGGATTGTGGGTCCTCAATCGAATCCATCACCGCCAGGATGCTAATTAAATAAAATAACCTATACATAAATATTCTTCTCAAATTCATTTGCATGGTTGGCATGGTTGGCAAGGATGGCACGGTTGGCATGAATTTTTATTATTATTATTATTATGATTATTATTATTATTCTTATATATTTTTGCGTGATTGTGATTTCATCACTATATTACACCCAAACGATCTTTTAATACACACTATCGTATGTGTACATCAGATTTATCACATGTCTACGACTGCTAGATTATCTACTGTTAGATTTAGATGCAATATTTAACGAAGTTCATTAGTGATCATATATATAAATTTAGAAAGAAATGTAAACTCGATCGACGGCCCTATATATCCAAGTTGACATGTAAATGCACATGCAATATCTGGAACGCAGTTCATTACTAGGACGTCTTTGGCTGGAAGACCTCACATCGAACGGCGGTTCTGAGTATAGAGAATTACATTCCATTGCTCCTCGCCAATTGGTTCAAAGATAATATGACAAAGAAGAAGATCTTATTCTCATTTGGGATACAAAAAGTTAGGGTATCCTGTGCTTATTTGATTGGTCCACTCATCTGGTGGGGTATTTTTCAACTGATGAAATTTGATAGACAACAAGAAATTCTTTGTTCATCTCATCGTCATCTGATCATAAAAAATATCTTCTTATTCAATGTATTATTACTATTATTATGTTAAACTTGCTTTAATTTGGAGCCATGCACTTGAACCATAATTTGGAGTACAGCAAGCTCTGATTGATGGGATTTCTTGCACCATCGCACTTACATCTATATATATATATATATATGTGTGTGTGTGTGTGTGTGCGCGCGCGCGCGTGTGTGTGTGTGTTAAATCCAAATCTTACAAGATAGTAATTGTCGTGTTACATTTCATAAATATTCATATATAATTTCTAAGGGTAACTGATAATGTGGGATATATTTATATTTACTAATATTCTGACCATTAACCAAATAAAAAGGTTTCAATTCACGACCCCACTACTTTCTAGTTCTGTTTGCTCTGAAAAGAGAACTCTTTTCTTCATTGTTAGCCTGTCATGTTCATTTTTTATTCTATCATGATAAATCATTTTAGCCAGAGATAGGTTCTCTCTTACAAGAGCTTATCTGGACCAAGGCTGTTGGCTTCGAAAAACTTGGTGTCTACCCCACTAACTTTATATATTACTCCATACAAGTCTTTGATAGATTATGCTATGCACAAGGGGCCATTATAGTAATATTGTGGAAAGATCTATGAACAAATATGGTAATATTACTTCCTTTGATGATCGTCTTTCTATACATAATTATCGCTCTGTTGTATTAAAAATAATGGAGATGAACCAAAACAACCGCATGGTGCCGACGAAACCAATTAAGTTGTCTTGAAATAAATGAAAGAGAATGCAGTCTGACATAAAACCAAAGCAAACCATGTGTTTAAAAATTGACCCTTGCACCATATAATGTAGGGTTCAGGTGAATTTTCGAGCATAAACTTTCTTTTTGGTAGCGAACATGAAACTAGAATACGAAGTGCTGGACAAGTTTCCTACCACAGACATGAGAGGAACTCACTCTTCAGGAGACATTTTAAAGGCAAATTCATACCCACTTGTCCTGATCAAATATTGAAGCAATACAGTGACATGTAAATTCCTGTTGGACCCCATCCATCGTTATGTTCATGTTTGTCACATTGTCAATTAACTCTCGTTTTTTATTGAACTTTAATCAAAGTGGGGTCCTGCTGGTTTTCTCCCTTTGCTTAACAATGGATTCTCGAGAGTCGAGACCTAACAGCAATGGAGAATATATATATCAGGCAAACAGATAAAGTCAAACCAAGCCTTGCATATGGTGATAACAATGTAGAATAACACAAACACATCATACTGATTGATTATTCGACAAAGCGATCGATGACGTTGATTCTACAACGCCTGATCAATTTAAAACCTTGTACGATACTTGATCGATCATCTGCATGTTTGTTTTTTTTTTTGCTTTGTTGTGGATAATAAGTGATAGTAATTTCATGCCTTACAATTGTATGGCCATGAATATGGCACATATACGTACCAGACATGCAAATATATATCAGTTCAGACTGAACAATATTATGAGTTTGGTTGGTGTGCATATATATCAACCTCAATTGTTTAATCACGTACGAACTTCAACCTGTGGATTATCAAAGATCAGCTGCTCTCTGACTTTCTATTTGGATCGATAGTTTTGGAGTATTATATTAATGATCAGCTTCGTTCATGCATTATTCTCATAAATATTAATTGCTCTTCCAAATTTGATGCTTTCAAAAATGAAAGAGAAGATATTTTACATATAAATATAAATATATATATATATATAGTATCGTAATTATATTTTAATCTTTTTTAACATGTTACATAATTAATAATGAATAATTAATATTATATTTTAATATTTTTAATTTATATTATAAAATATAAAATTAATTATATCACGTATCAACATTTATTTAAAAGATAAGAATAAAAATAAATTAAGAGAGAATTATAATATATATATATATATATATATTTATATAACTGACGGCATTCTTAGTTTCCTTAATCAACCAAAAAAGATTTAGCTACAAGCTACATTTGTTTGTTATATGCAAACCAAAATTTACATTAAATTTTGGAACCTATTGCTCATTAATCTTTAATCCAAGTTGTAGTTTACTATAAGAATTTCAGTTTGTGACGATATTAAGAATTTATTTAAAGTTATTTTCTTTGTAGTTCTTCATTCACAACTATTATATAATATAATTACTAACATTGAAAAATAAGCAGGTAATAATAAAATAAAGGATGAGGTTCTTAAATTTATTTATTTATTTTTATTTAAATTAAGATATCAGTTTTAATATATTGATTCACATAATCTAAGAATAACTATGAATGTTAAGTATTTAATATTAAATATTATTTGTTGACTTTATATGACAACCGATTGATTTATGTAGATTAACGGTTTAAAATAAATGTTACTATTTTATAAAATAAATGTTATTATTTTTAAATTAAGAGAATTTTACTATTAAAAGTATGGGTGATAATTCGAATTATCATATTGTGTTAAATAGAAGTAAACTCGAATTTGATCAATTTAATAATTGTGTTAAAAATTAAAAAGTCCAACACAATACTATTATTTGTAATAGTAAAATTCATCTAACAATTTTTTTTTTATATTTTAATATATTTCTATAATAATTAATAGTATTATATAATGAAGTGTTAATTAATTTTATTTTAAATATAATTAAATATTTTTTAAAATATGATAAATATAATTTTTTTAAAATATATAAAATAAATTTATTAAATTATAAATAAATTAATATATTATAACTAGTTAAATAATTAATCATATCATAAGTATTAAAAATTTTAAATATAAATTCTACAAAATTATTAATAATTGTATTTTTTTATATCAACTTAAATCCGTAAATTTATGTTAAATGTACCTTTAACGAATCAGTGTCAAAAAAATCATCGGCCTAACTAAAAGTATCGTATTACTGGTTTTTTATTATTAATAATAATAATATTTAATATTTAATTATTTTTTAAAAAAGAAAGAAAATCGTGATCTGTCAAAAAGTAGCAGAAAATTTACAACCCAGCAAGCAAGTAGCAAAGACAAACACAGCTGTCGCTTGTGAAGGTGTAAGTCTGCTGTCTTCATGATGTTCCACAAAAGTTTGTTAAGAAAATATAAATAAATAAATAAACCCACCCTAGCCCTTAGAACATGATTTTCCTGCCTTTGCTTTGTCATATTGATTTGCAAGCAATGGTTTTATATAACAGTAGCAACATCCATCCGACTCCCAGAACCATGGTTAAAGAAAAGATGTATGCAGTTCTCACAATGAGTAATCAGCAGCAACCAAAACTCATAAAATCGTTTGTTATTAATCCAAGGGCAAATTGTGCGAGGAAGGAATGAAGAACATCAATCAAAACAACCGGGGGTTTTATTGCAATTCCAATTTAAACATGTCGATAATTTTGATACAAATGGTCATGGAGAGTGTGATTAGCAAGTACTATCCATGTAATCTACCAACAATTCCCGAACAGTGCCTCTATCCGGCATCCTCCCTGCAGCACCGTATAAAGGAGCAAGGCCACCATTTATTGGACCTGGATTTTCTTTTACCTGAAACATAATAATAAACCAACGAGGTGGACATACATTAGTCCATGGTAGAGATTTTTATTTGTTGTTTTGCTTCGTGATAAACAACTTACTCTTTGCACAGATTCCCTCAAATCCCTGATGAACTCGTCAACAATTGATACATGTTGAAGGGTAACACAGATATGAATGCTGATTTAAGCACAAGAACAAAACAAAACAAAACAAAAAATGCATATCAGTTTCTAAAATTGACCAAGTTCAGAGTGAGCAAAATCATAGTGTACTTCAAATAACAATGTCAAGAGTATTCATTCTGGGCACTGAATATTAAATCAATACACTAAAATCGCTAATAGTCGAATTAAACTGAAAAGATGAACATTTGAATGATCAATGTCAGAGTTAACCATTTGCTTGCAATTTGAGGTGACCATCATCCCAGGATTAAAGTGAAAAAAGAAATAAATAGATAAAACTACGACACAACTATATTTTCCCCCCACTTAAAGAGGTCACCTGTTGGGTCTCTGCAATGCATTCAAATGCCAGCCCTTGGAAGACAAGAGATCGTTGACTTCAAATATATCAACAACATCAGATCCAATTGCTACAATTGTCATGTCCGGTCTTCCGATGATAAATAACTCAGGAATCTCCTTTACTCTGCACATACAGTAGCACTTGGTGATCATTCAAAATTTTTAAAAAAGAGTAGAGTGAGAAAATTGAAAACAACACTAACCCCTTCTGTATGCTCTTTGACACTTCCATGATAGCTTTTGTGTTCACCAAGTATCCTACATTTCATAACGAAAAACAATAATCAACATTAAAAATTATCAGGAATAGCAGTAATACAAAGTAATCACTTGATTGCTACATGAATGCAAACAGATAAGTATATTATGTCACCTTCTTGGCCCAGAGACATCATTGCTGCCCAAGCCCCGGCAATCAAACCCCCAGGCCTGCTTCCAGCTATCGTTGGAGACACATATAGTCCACCTGACCACTCAGTAACTGCAGCATTAACACAAACAAAAAGACATGAGTTTCAAAACCATATTAAGGCCGATAAACACTTTCATCCAATACCAGAGTAACACTGAGCTATTTATCCAAACCAGCAAGTGATATGATGAAAGTACTGCAGGGAGAGTGAAGGGTCAGAGAGGCACTTTGGAGTTGGCATAGAACTACAACTAGAAGTGGTGTGGCTGATTTTGGATGATCTTTTAGGCTGATTTACACTGGTCTCTTCATGAAAGTTTTATAAATTAAGATCAATATGGCTAACTATAACAGGATGATCAGTCACAATTAGCGCATCCAGCCAATATATAAAATTTGAAACAATGGCAAGAAATACTGTAAGGATCTGTGCATTCATGATTGCTTTCATGTTACCATGCAAAATAAAACAACATGACAAGTTTCTACTTCCTATACCAATTCTGTGTCCATGTAAAAAACATTGGCCAAAGCCAAAAAGATAGAGATTTCACTACAATTGTTTTACTGAGTTGTACTCTCTTTCTCTTTTTCTTTTATCTCTCTCTCTGCGTGTATGCATGTTTTTCTTTTCGGGGAGGGGTACCTACCAGCAACAAATTGATGCTATTCAAAAATGAGGAAGCCAGGAACCAGGATATGAATCATTAGTATCCCAACGAGCAAGATTCCAAGACAGAAAAAACACATCAGAAAGAGTTTAAGGAGAAGCATCAATAAATAGATAAAAAGAAAAACATTTATTATATATGATAACTACCTTAAGAAACATAATATATATGAAAACCTTAATTGTATGATTTTGTAACAGTTGAGTGACATATAATCCAATAGCAAAATTAAAAAGCAAAACTTCAATAAGAAGCAGGAATGAGTAAATGCACTAAATAATTGATATAAACAACCTACAAATGGAGGTACATATTTTCTATCAGATCTTGATGTTGACAAACAGCCCATCGCAATACTTGTAATTAAATGGGAAAAAATTCATCTTTAGAGTGCCGGGTAGCATGCATGACCATATATAATTAACCAGTCTGATCAATAGAAATGTTGAAATCCTATATGATTAATCTGCAAACTCTGAATAAACAGTAACTCATTAGGCAAGTGTAGATTTTTTCTAGGATCTTAATTTTCCCATATTTTTTAATAGCAAGGAAAATCAACTTGGCAAGATCAATTTGACAATGCATCCAAAATGCACTATATAATTTCATTTTAAGAGGGAGCAAAACCACAGAACTGTGCTCAAGTCCAATGAAATACATGAACGAACAACTATTGCAAGGCACATGCAACATGAAAAAGTTTGAAACTATTCCTATCTATATCCAGCCAATGATTGCATATAATTTTAATATGATAAGAATTCAGCTCTGTATTCTTAACCTTACTCCATGATTTGATTCAAATTTATAGAGCCCCAGCGTACATCAATTCCACTAAGAAATTTCCCTTTAAAAAACACTCTAATACTATGTTCAATCTTTTAAAAATGTGCCCATTCAAATAAATATACTTGAATATTAGAACAAAGAGGCTAATACTCATGCCAGCCTTTAATTACAGATCCAAACAGAAATTTCAAAATACTTTGAGGAAATTGAACATTTACCTTTCTAATGTCATGATTCCTGTACAAAACTACACTTGTTCCTTTTGGAGCCAATCCATATTTATGCACGTCCACTGATATTGAGGTTACTCCTTGGACAGAAAAGTCAAACGGTGGAATCGGATACCTGAGAAGAAAAAGAAATTCAATAATAGCCAAACCAGTACAGCCAGCAAATGAAGATGCCAGGCAGACTGGAGAATGTTGTTAAAAGCTTGTTCTCCACACGGCATTGTCTAATTCAGAAAAGAATATGTACACGTGCAAATGAGTGTGAATTCGAAGGAGAGAAATATAGCTCAAAGGTCACACGTTTCCCCATAATTATAATCACAAAAATGACAAAATATATCTTTTGAACCTATTTTTGGACAGAACACTATGCCCATTCCCCCAAATCCCCAAATATAGAAACAAGACTCATGTAGCCAACAATGTAGAAGAAATTCTGGCCTTATTCAAAGCGCACTATATTAACCAATAAAAACCTTTTAAGTTTGTTATTGAGAGAAAGTAACAATATCAAAAACAGAGAAACAAGGCCTTGTGAAATGAGTTATTGTAAGACATGGCACAACCCTTACCAACAACTAATTATGAGATGATCTGATAATAACAAACTCAGCCAGACATACCCAAGTTTTTTAGCAAAAGGCAACACAAAGCCACCAAGACAAAGGTCAACATGGAGACATATTCCATGTCTAAAAGCCAGTTCACCGAGCTCCTACAAAATAAGTTGCCAATTAAAAGCTAAAAACAACTGCACACAGAATTCAAATTTATTATTGGTTTATTATCATTGCCCGAAAATATACAGGTAGTCACACACCTCAATAGGATCAATGATTCCATGAGGAAACCCAGGTGCAGATCCAACAATCTGCAGTATCATGAAATTGAGGTCAGGTCTACCAGATGACACAAAGCATAAGGGGTAAATTGCAACCTTAACATGGAGATATAACCACACAAGGGGCTAGTCTTTTCTTCCCAGTTAAATGCTTGAAACAACAAAGCTAATTTGGATTAAGAGGACCATCACAGATTAACCAGAAGAAAAAAGAAAAATGAACAAAAAATTGTTGCAAAGCATGATGTAGAAGTATGTACCATAATGGTGTTTCTGTTAATGCATTTCCTTATAGCTTTGACGTCAGCACAAAATTCTTTATTGACAGGAACACGCCACAGCTTGATATTAAAATACTGTGCTGCTTTGTCATATGCTGAATGTGCAGATTCAGGTACGATCCTGTGCTTGGGGAAAGAAGCATTCACATTTATATTTCTCTAATCAGGAAAACACTAGCAAAAGGATGAAATTAAAATATTGGAAATCCCATACATTTCAGGCATCGTAATTCCCTTCTTATGCCTCATATAGTCACGAGATGATTTCATAGCTAATAAGATACTTTCAGTTCCTCCTGATGTCATGTTTCCACATACTTGTCCTCCAGAAGCCTTTTCTTTATTGCCAAGCAGAGCAGCTGTCATTGCAACGACTTCTGCCTCAAATCGGGCTACACTCTGGAATACATCTAAATGCAATGGATTGGTATGCGCAAACCTGAAAAGGGGTTTAAAAGAAGTTACATGAGAGGTAACATGAGGATTTCGACAAAGGGATGGGTGGGATGACCTGACGTTATCAAAACTTTTAATATGAAATATATGGCAACCCTACCTAGCAGGATGACAAAAACGCCAAACAGACACTTTCTCAGGCAATGCATGATGGTATCAACACACACACACAACCCCAATTAGAAATATAATATCCCAAAGGTCTATGTTTGCAATTCTCAACAAATTGAAAATTTTAATTAATAAGGAAAGCTTTTGAACATTTTTCTGAATTTGTGCAAAGTTTGTACATTTAAACCAGAATGAAATTTTAATGTGCAAGCTTCTATGCAATTCTTAGAAGATTTAGACATTAGTACCAAGCTTTCAGGGGCTGGGAAACAAGCTTCAGATATCACACTACTGTCACACTATTATGACCATCTGTAAGCTTATCACCACCCAAGTATGCAATTATTAATTGAAACAACCACCATTTCCATCTAGGGCGAAGTATAAAATATAATCAGAGTAAGCCATACCACAGCATGTAGGTGTCAACACAAACATATCGCATACAGCGGGAAAGCATTAATCAGTGATCAAACAAGTTTGTATTCTTACTATCCCCGGCATAAATACATTTTCACCACTTACATGTTAAGAAGATAAGTTTAAAACCCTAAATAAAAGTAAGTTGGGTGTTGAAGGGGATGCTAAATGCAAATCGAAAATATACCATATCTTACTTATATCTTTGTTTTATGATTCTTATAAGAAAAAATTAAAAACAAACAAAGAAAAATATATCATAGCTTACTAACATTGAACATGCCTCGTTAATCAAGGAAAAATGTCCTTCGGATTCACTTCCTCCAATATAGCTGCAACAAGAAAATAAACCAGAGCATATCAAGCAAGCATACTTGAAACAGAATCTAATGTTCATTATCTAGAGCACAACACCACATATAAATAGTTACCATGCTAATAATTACAAACATACACTGTGCCAGAACATTTCCCTTGCCAGACAACATCCTTTCTCTTTTCCTCTTTCATTTTCTCGATGACTCCTGCTCCTAAGCCTTCCCTAGGCAACTCTGTCATCCAACCCTCTCTTTTAGATTTCATACCAGACTGCATCTTATCCAAAACCTGATGAACACATTTACAAATGAAAATGCTAGTTTCAGAAATTTTATCGAATGAATAAAATGTACCAAACACTTAAATGAATTTACCATTAGAAATAATATATATACAAATAAAAAATAAAGATGAAAACATTACAGATCAAAAATAAGTATTAGCCTCCAAAGGACAGACAAAAGGAAGCATAAACTATGTACCATGGACATGGGCATATAAACACATGCATAAACTTTCTTTGACTTTGACCATTAATATGAAAACGTTGACTTGTGCCGATATTCATGGTAAATAAATATGACCAAAAATAACAAAGCTTTATTTGGATGTAGGTATCTATAGATTATGATAAGTCATTTGCCCTAGACCCCAATAAAGTTACAACTCCTTAGTCATATGCAGGAAACTCCCTATCACTCCAGAACATAGCAAAAATCTCCCTTGTCTCAAAGTAGCAAGATATTTTCGGAATCACATTACGCAGCCTCATCCTACTTAGCACTGCATGTACCCCATTTTGAAAGAGTTGTTCATACTGTACTGAAGAATGGTAAATTACCTCCAAATGGAGATGAATAGTATCAAATAATTCAGGCTTTTGATCTTGAGTAATAAATAGAATTAAGGTCTGCAGGGTTGAGTTTAATGAAGTAAATTAAAAACTCCTATCCTATTTTATAAATAGACCTTGCTCACCTAGAACAATATGCAAAAGAACACCGTTACTTCCAACCTTGCCAAAAATGGCATTCTAAAATAGCACCTATATATTGATGGGACCAATCAATTAAAAACCCTATATCAATTACCTACTCAACCAAGTTCATTAATCTCACTAGATCAAAACCCACCTGTACACATTACTGACCCATATTTTACTAATCAATCCATAAATCAGTTTTTGATCAGAATGTTGACACCAATCCACTATAATTTCTCTAGGTGCAGGTTTCCCCAAATTCAAACAAATATCAAATGAGAACAGGCCTTCATAATTGGTCCCAATTTAAGAATTACAACAATAATGACAAAATCATAAAGCAAACCGTTTATAAACTGTACATTTCTACCAATAAACGGTCTTAAACAGAAAAACACCCATTAAATGCATCTAACCTTCTGTTTCTCAGCTGCAATGTAACTGTTAACTCCAGGAACTAACCTGTCATATCCAAAAAAAAAAAAAAAAAAAAAAAAAATCATTAAAATCCACAAAAGATAAGCTTGAAATAAAAAGAGAAAAAATTAAAAATGAATTACTTGATTGAGGAGATGAAAACCCCTACGAGAGTCAATTTGAGTCCTTTCTCGTGAACAGCACGAAAAATCGATTGCATTACACGGGCGAAGAGAAGTGTGAGTAGAGGAGCGACAAGCAAAGCGATAGGTTCGTAGTGAGACAAGAAAGAATTGACAGAAGCTCTAGAGCTAATCAAAAAGGACTTGACGCAGGAAAAGTCCATTGTTATGAATGCAATGCTTTGCAGAGTGCGGTAGAAACAAATAACAAATTTAAATCCAATATCCGATAATGATTGGATCAATGGAATGGAATGGAATGGAAAGGAAGAGATTTGTATTTAAAGATAGAAAGAGTGTCAATTTTGGTTTTTTAGTTTTGTTATTATCGCGTGCAAGATACGTCTTCTGTTTGGCATTTTTTTTGGCGGGGCTGCGTTTACGCTAAGAGTTAGGACATCGTTCAGTCATTTGTTTTGTTTTTTTATTAATTTCGATTCACCCCCTTTATTTATTATAATTTTGAAAACCGATCCTGATTTATTGTAATTCGCCAGTGTATAGTTTACACTGTTACAGTTAACTAATATAAGGGTAAAATAGTAATTGAATAGTATTAAATCAATATTTTTTTTATTTCGTCTCTCTTTCTCATTCAAATTAAATTTTTCTTCAAATTTTATGAGCTTAGTATTCAAATCAATTAATTGATCTTAGTATTCAAATTAATTAATTCAAATCAAAAATATTAAAAAAAACAAATAAATAAATAAGAAGAAAAGAGATAAATGAAAAAAATATATAATTAATTTTATTTTTATTAAAATAATAATTTTATGTACTATTTACAAAGGATAATAAGATAATTTAAATGGTCAATAATAACTTGCAAGCATGGATGACAATTTTAAACACAATATTCAGTTATTAGTTTATTAATTCTCTTTTTTCTCTTTAATTTAGTTATTGCTTTTATTTATTATTAATTCTCAGTAGTTATACTTTATTTTAATTTAATAATTTTAATAATTTATTTGTTTATTTTAAGTAATTTTGGATCATATTTTATAGATAGTTATCAAATTTTATTATTTTTAAAAAATAACGAAAGCATATTAATATGAGTCTTAATGAGAAGATTTTGATAATACAAATTGAACAATGCAAGCAACAAGTTAATCCAATTTTAGAATGTTATGAATTTTTAAAATTTAAAAGGTAAAAAAAATTGAACAGAAGATTTAATTAAAAATTGTCATATAATTTACCAACAAAATGTTTCACGTAAAAAGTGAAAAATAGCTTAACTTTTGTGCTTGAAATAAAAGTGGACCCTTAAGTTTAAAGTTAAATTTACATAGGCTTACAAATTTGCTTATAAAAGGGAGGTCTTTACGCAAATTAAGAAAGGCCAGAACAGAGGGAACCATGGGAGAGCTATAATATTATCTGTGTTTTCATTTTTCCTTTTCTTTATTTTTTATTTTAATTTTTGTTTTATCAATAATATGAATAATCAATTTTTCTTATAGTTAAGGTTTGCATTGAAACTTTAAACATGATTTATTGATGTTAATTAATTAAATTTTAGTATTTTATTTAATGAATTATTGTTCACTGTTTTAATTAAAATTTTATTACAAAGTAATGAGTTTGATCACTTTAGGATGATGTTTAAATTATTTTAGTTATAATTACACGTGGACTACTATATCATCATGTTATCAATTTACAACAAGCAAGTAGCCTAATAACTTATTCATGTAAATTGGTTTATGAGAAACCTAGAATGTACACCATATTTTACGGTTTTTGTAATGTTATATTCTATAATTCTTAATGGGTTTTTACTTGTGAATTTAGATACACATCATGCAAAATTTTATGTGAGAATACACATCTTATATACATATCATGCATATTACATATATTAGGATAATCAAATACACATACGCCATTAACCATGAGTATGTTGTAAACATCTTCGTTAATAATTGTTTGAAACTTAATATGATTACATTAATATATGATTGTCTAATGGTGGATTGGTTGCCTTAACCATCTTTTCTCATTAATTTCGTAACCTCATAAAATTATAATTTTCATTTATTGTCTTAATTTTTCTTATACTTTATTTTCTAGTATTTAATTATTTTAGATTTTTCATAGAGTAATTCATTCAATTTAAAAAAAGTTTATATTAATTTTTATTCTATTATTTTTTAAGGATTGCATTTAATACAGTATTTGTGAGATCGATCATTACTTATTATACTATACTACGATGATTTGTCTACTTACAAAATAAAACGTGTTGAGATCTACTATTTATTTAAGTGTAGATTTCATATCAACACACAACCCCAAACTCGACACAAACACAATACGACACGAAATTTATAAATTTAAGTTGAAATAAGATGACATGATTATTAAACAGATGACATAACATGACATGATTAATAATCGTGTCGAGTTAAAGTTAAGGTTTAAAATTCTCAACATATGAACTCGTTTATGATACGATTAACTATTTGAGTAATTATATCATATTAACTCATTTATAATTTAATAAGTTTATTTTTATAAGTTTTTTATTTTAAAAAAATTTGTAGTTATATTTATTCATTTTTTTAAATATATTTAGTTATATTTAGAATAAAAATAATTAGTATTTGAGAAAATGTTATCATAATTTTTATTAAACTATATTAAAATATAAATAAAAAATATTAAATGGGTAACACGATTATAACCCATTTAACCATTTAATAATCATGTCGAGTTAGAATTTTCACTTCTTAACATGATTAATAAATGGGTCTAGTTCAAGTTGGTATTTTTTGATACAATACGAATACTACATGATAACTCAAATTGTTGATACATTATGGGAAAATAAAACTTCTATCGAAGAGAAACAAATGAAAAGCCTACATATGCATGGTGCATTGATTATTTATAATAAATTAAAGTTAATTTTAAATAAATGAAGTAAATAAAATTAACCCTTTTATATTTTTATTTTTCACACTTAAACAAAAGGGTTTATGATTAGAATAGGAGGGTATTAAAAATAGAATCTTAAGACCGTGTTTGGTTAAGCATGAAAATAATTGTGTTTTTTTATTATTATTATTTAAGACAACTATTCAAGTAGGCTTATTAACGTGAATATCGGGGTTTGGGATGTTGAACTGGGCCTATTTAAATCTTAGAGTTCTACCAAGCCCCAAGTTTTTTCTGTGGAGGCCCTTTTGTTAGTAAACTGAATTAAAGCCAGGCCATATCTTTCTTTCTTAGTTTTGTTTTACATTTTTTTAATGAAAATAAATAAATAAATCACACATAAACAATTAGTATAAAAATGTATATATATAATATTATGGTATAAAACAAATAAGACCAATCAAACTATAAATTACTTATGTCGCATGATTAAAATTATCACTGTAAATAGAGATTTTGATATACAATAATTCGTTTTAAAAAATAATATTGAAATTCTTCGTAATAGAAAAGTGTTATTCTTCGAAATAAAAGAAGATTTTGTTTAATATTAAGATTTGATGACTTTTAATCCGTAATTATTGTGGAATAAGAATTTTAAATATTAAATGTCATTGTAAAAATACTCTTCATACATTTTTACATTTGCTTTCGAAGGTGAAGTGTTCTAAATCAAATTTGAGGATTAGGTAACACCTTTTGACACTTAAGAAACGATTTCCTCTAACTTTATGTCTGCATAACCCCTTTTTCAATTAATTGGAAATGATGCTCAGTCAATTGGCTGAACAATACACAGTGTTGCCTCCATATGTTTTAAGGTAACTTGATATAAAAGGCTTAAAGTCTTGCCTCCGTATGAACTAGCTGATGTTGCGTCCAATCCACTGTTTCTAAAATATTCTGAAATTAATTCCACACACATCAGATTTCATAACTGGATTCCTGGTCAAGTTATATGTTGTCACCAATCACAAATTCCATCTTAGCCTTTGAAACATTGTACACAGTCAAACAATCACAACCCATGTTAGCAATGGACTTTATTCTTCTGCTTCCAGTTGCATGTAATAATCTAATCTAAACCTGTGGTTTCAAATTTTGACTGAAATAGTCTAGTACGAGTTCAATAACTACAAAAAACCTGATGCACTGGCTTACTTCATGTGGGAGCTACTGCATCATAACGCTGAAACTTCCAGGAATTTCAAGCAAGGACAACAAATCCTACATTTTTTTCAAAGATGTTGACCAACAACCAACATTTCTTATCAATTCTTATATATATTTAAAGCCTAACGTGTTCTATTTGCATTATTAAATTTGACTTCCGAGACTTGAATCATTCTTAGAGATTTGATATTTCCAAACTTTGAAGAACCAGATTTTCTGTCTAACTATTTTATTTAATAATAATAGTTATTTAGTGTTGTAATACTCGGGCTAATTCTGGTTATATAATTTGTTATTCGAGTAATTATATTACCTTAAATATATATTATTGTCTTTGCATACAGTAGTTAGAAAGAATTCAATATCAAATATTCAAATTTACATGATTACACATTTATCTGTAATTAGTAATTGTGTTTATTTTTCATTGGCAATAATTAGTAGTTTGAATTTTGTGTAGATAAATTGAAACAAGGACCAAATTAATGGAATTATCATAATTTAGTCAAAAATATGAGACCAAAAATTTGATAAATTCAAAAGATAAACATGAAATATCGTAATGAGTTACGTAAAATATACTAATCGATGGCGATAAATTGACGTATTGTAAAGAAAAAAAATGCTTCCTAACCAATCTTTATAAATTATATCTCAACAAATTTAATTTATAATCAAACTTTTTTCATTTGATTCAATTGAGAATAGACATTTTTCCCTGCCTTTATTTTCTCTTTTAACTAAAGATTACTTAAAGTAGCAGATGAGACAGCCACATAAGCTGATTGTGCTCTATCATCTAATACTTCTGACTTGGAAATTGCTTGTAAGTTTCGTAACCAAGCCTAAACAAGAGGAAGGGCAGAATGCAGACAAGATAAAGGTTTTGTGATTTTTAAACTGTAATATGTGAAATAAAAATATTAAATATTAAAATTTAGTAAAAAGTTTAATAAATTTTACTAAAAAGTTAGTGTTATTAAATACGATTTTAATTTTAAATTGCAATTGTAAAATAAAAATATTAAATATCAAATTTTTTACATAAAGCCGAAAAAAAATAAAAATTTAAAGTAAAAATGTTTAAATTAAAATATTTATTTATTTATTTAAAATAATTAAAATTAAAAATTAAGTATTCGTACAAAAAAAATAAACAAACCCTATGTCGGTTATAATATGGTCAAAGTAATATTAAGTCTATTATAGTATGACCTGGAAATTATTAAATCTATTGTACCACGACTTAGATAATTAAATTCATATTGAATTATTGTTGCTCTCTATAAAATAACTTAAAACATGCATAGTAAGAATAAAAATCATTTTCGATACACATTGTCTAATTACATGATATCATAGAACAATCTTTTTTATCACATAATGTTATGTACTTATTATTTGAATTTTAAAATTGATAATTAAAAATATTTACAATAATATATAATATTATACGATTAATAATTGTATAATAACGTAATTAATGTCTTGGATTATTGATGAATCAGACGGGTAAAATATATATATATATATATATTTTTGGCCACTCAATTCATTTAAAAAACATACTAGTTTGAGAAATTCATGGTGTCTCTCACTGTAGCTGTTTGCAATGTCAACTTTTTTTGCAATTTCTACTAGCTAAATCTTAATGTATTTTAATTTATAATAATATAGTTTAAAGAACTGAAAATGACTCCTGAAATCTCTTCAATCTCCATGGCCTTTAGCTTTGGTGGGATAACCCAACCTAGCCCTAGCTACACCAAGCTACTCAATCTATTCCAGCTATTCCAGCTCAAGTAATACTATATTTGTTTTTAAGTAATATTTAATTTTTTTTTATTATTTTAAATGATATTATGGTCGTTGTCGTCGTGGATTAAACGAATAAATATTTATAATTTATTATAACATTTTATCATTCAATTAATAAACGATAAATTAATTAAAAAGTATGGTGTTATATTCAGTGTTAATACCACACGTCATCATTAAAAATAAATAAAAATTTTATATAATAATATATTTATATATTTAATTAAATTATACATTGTATATATTTATTTATTATAATTATTAACTTGTTCGGCAATTTTAAAATAAATATATGCATAATAAAATTTTATTAAATTATTATACTAATAACGTGATGTAACAAAAAAACAATAATATTAACAAATGCCGACTTAAAATAACTCTATACTGACAACTTGTGACTATGATATCGTATGATAAAAGAGAAGTAGCTATCATTTCACATAATTAAATTTACTTAATTATATATAATTAAAATTAATTTTATTAATCATCAACAAACATTTACATTTACCTTAATAAAAATTCATATTATGATAGAATCTTAATTTAATTAATTAGAATGTAATTCATGCCAGCTAGAATTGGCATCACAAATGAAAAAAATTTAAGAATATATTCAATAAATATTATATATTATCTATACAATAATTTAATAAAATTTGAACATATATATATGTATTAAAAAATTTTGTCAATTATATTAATAATAATATATTAAATATTATTAAATAATTGTATTAATTCATATAATGTAATTTAACGACTTGTCGAAAGTCGAAAAATTGATACTTTTTTTTTTTATGTATTTATTCTCATTTTTCGTATATTTATTATAATCATACTGTACATATAAAAGGTAACGCATAGTGCATGGCCCTGTCTAAGTAGCCATAGCCTATAGCTACATGAATAAATAAATTGATTATATTTTATGACCCATCTGCATTATTCGAAGACACGAGAAGAGAAAAAAGTTTGGCACTTTGCCATATTACCATTTTGTTTGCAATCAATTACACACACACACACACATATGTAAATGTTATTAAAATTGTGCTACTTTTATTGGACAAATAGAGAAATGGTGGCTGCGATGGCTAGGCTACTGCGAATTCTATTCGTAATAACATTATTCAATTTCAAACCCACGTGTATTTTCTTTTTGTCTATGGTCAAATTGTATGGACTAACAATAGTTATAAACTTTTCCACATCCATTGAATCCCTCTAATTACATGGATTCCATAAATTCCACATCACTTTTTTAATGGAAACAAGAAAATAAGTTGCTTAAGATTTGCCTACAAACCTATAGCTACAAGTAATTCCTCTTCCCAATCTATAGTCTGTATTTCCTTTGATTTCTAGAAGAATCATTATAAATTTTAATAATTCATATATGAATAGTCTTCTGCCTACCTTTTGCCAAATCCCATATCTTTCAAAGTATTATTATGTTTACAATATATATATCTTTTAAATAATTTTTTAATATTCCCAAATGTACCTCAATATTATTTTAATTGTTTACTATTTTTTTTTCTTTTTAAATCAACAAATAAAAAATATATTTTACTAAAATTGACGTGATAAGAAACATAAGTTTTGTTTGATATTAAATTCTGTCGTATAATAATAACAAAAGATCGAGTGAATCCTACTAAAAATCGGTATTATTACATATTATTTTTAAAAATAATAGAAACAAAAAATATAAAAAGAGATTCGAGATTGATAGATTAATTTAAAAAAAAATTATGTAAAAATTAAAAAAGAATAATTATGAATTATTTCGATGTCATTAATTTAAATATATTTATACAATTTTTATTTTTACAAAGAATTAGTGAAATTTAATTTTAGAACAAAAGAGCTATAAAGATTTCTCTGATCTGGTTATCTCAGTACAAATTGGAGTGTACAGCAATACTTTTGAGAACACACGGTCTGACCAAGAAAAACGCTCCTGGCAAAAGGGGCTGCTTTAATTAAATGTAAAAGAAATGTACGCACGCGTGGTTTGCTCTTCACAAGTATCGTAAGCTTTGAACTATAACTATGATTCATGTTTCAAACAGACACAAGTACTCATGTACGAAATTAATTTTATTTTTCTCATTTTTTAAAAATAAAATAATTAATTAATATAGTTTATTTTTAATTTGGCTCTTACCAATCTGGCTATACATTTTACTTGCCGTTTACGACACCAAATACAATAAATAAACTGGTAGTCCCGGCCCTAGGAGTCATATATCAAGCCGCCTTACTGTTTTAAATCTCAATTGAATCTTACCTTTATAACCCAATTCGATCTAATAGTTCACACTCTCTTTGTTTAATCTGCTCGCATTTTTTGTTCTCTCTGTCTAATGGAGTACTACCAAATGTATTTTCCTGCAGCAGCTGGTAATAATTCATCTTCAACATCATCTGCGGCTTCATTAGATATGGTGAATTCTCAGGCTTACACTGAATTACAAGGTAACAAGTCTGGTGGGTTCCTGGGATTAATGACAGAGATGGAAGCTCCGGGTAGTTTAAATGTGAACAACAACAACAGCAACAACAACAATAATAACAACAACAACTCTCAGAACAAAAACTTTCTGGGGTCTGAAAATGGAGAGAAATTAGGTAAGAAAAAGGGAGAGAAGAAGGTAAGGAAGCCTAGATATGCTTTTCAAACAAGAAGTCAAGTTGATATACTCGATGATGGGTATAGATGGAGAAAGTATGGCCAGAAAGCAGTGAAAAACAACAAATTTCCAAGGTCAGTATTCCTTCTCTTCTCTTCTTATAAATTGTTCCTCTTAATTTATTTTGTTTTTCTGCTTTTGATATCTGATTAAATTTTCACCAAAACGGATATTCGAATATCTACTATTTCATTAGTTTCTTCTGAAAGCTCCTACTAGGACGCAAAAGTGAATATGAATATTGAAAAATGAATGAATATATATAGTTCCAGAATTGGTTTCATTTTCAAACTTGATAGGGAGTTTAATTTATACACAGCAACTGATTAAAACCATGAGGTGTTCGTACGTGTTGAATTTGATCGTCAGTATATATGAACTTTTACTGGTATATATGTTCCATGTTTAAGCTATTAATGGGGAGATCGCAGCAGAAACATAATGAACAAAGTTAAGCAGCAGTTAGTTATCTGCTTCCTGCAGTGTAGAGAATAAGGCAGCCCTAAACATTTGCATACATATATGACTGCAACTCAATGTCTGTAATGCTAATGCATACTGAAACGGTGTTGTCACTTTCTATTTTGCTCCTTTTCGTTGCTTGCCAACATTTTAAGTTAAATTTTCTCACAGAAATATGGGAAGGACTAAGGAGAGAGTCTTTAGTATATCTTAAAACTATGTATTAATGCAGAAGAAAATTAATAGTCTGCTATGATCTCATGGCGTTATTCACTTGCCAGACCATAGTCATAATCAATCGTTATATCTAGAAAGATAATGAATGATCTTTAGCATTAATAAACAAAACAAATCCTTCAATATTCTAATAAAGTGGAAGCAGCCAATTCATGTTGAAAACTTAAACTACACCAACACTTAAGACTGATGAACTTAGACCAGTTCACGGTAAGTATTTAAAATTCGCATGTCCCTCTTCTAGATTAAGTTGAATATTACTTTCCATATTATTTTTATATATCTAAAACAACCAGATTGACCAGATCATATTGGGTTAATTACGTACATAATAACAGTATTCCTGTATTTAATTACCATCTGCAGAAGCTACTATCGGTGCACACATCAAGGCTGCAATGTGAAGAAGCAAGTTCAACGATTAACTAAAGATGAAGGAGTTGTGGTGACAACCTATGAAGGAATGCATTCACATCCGATCGAGAAGTCGACAGATAACTTTGAGCATATCTTGAGCCATATGCAAATCTACACTTCATATTAAGGCTTCAAATCCACAGCACAAAAAGGCTCGATACTCGATTAATTTGATACATTATTGTAAATTAATCTTATCTACTATTGAAGAATTTCAACCTCCAAATAAAATTTCCTGTCAGAAATAATATTATTGCTCTTAATTAGATTCTTTCAATTTGTTGCAGAAACACAAATTATTAAATGTAGAAACACAAGCATGTTATAAGCAGATGGATTACATTTTTTTTTAAATGTATCTTTCAATAGAAATACAACTCGATCGATTGCCTTTCAAGTCTTAATTTAGCTTTAATCTCTCACATTAAGTTAAAATAAAACTAAATCCACCTCAATTTTGATTGAATTATGTTAATATTGGGAATAATATTAAGATTCAATTTTTACAATTATTCACATCAATTATTAAGAATACCGATGAGAAAGAATAAGTGAGTTTTATTTAATAACTAAAAATTAACGTTATAATATATATATATATATATATATATATATTTTACTTTTAAAGGACAATAAAAACACTATAATTTTAAACGAAGTTTTATAAAAATATAAAATAAGTGGAATCAATTCTTAACTTTGTTATTGTTTAAACGATTAACAATTTACTTACAAATCCATAGTTAGAAATTAAAACTAATTAATGTCAAATTATAAGAGTTAATTTCATAATAATGTGAATTTTAAAATGACTACTATTAATTGTACTGAAAAAATAATAAAGTGTAGAGAGCATAGATGTATAGAGAGGGGCTTGGATGGGCAAGACCCAAAAATACAATAACTTATTGAAAAAATATTAAATTATTTAATTATTTAACATAAAAAAATAAATAAATTTACAAATAAAACAGTTAATAATTATTTTGTTTCGAAAATATTTCTAGATTAGGTTACTTTAAAAGATGTATATTTTTTTTAAGTTAATAAAATATAAATTGGTTTGTTTTTTTTTTAATTTGATCAGATAAAAATTAATT
Organism: Cedrela odorata; assembly: GCA_035584115.1. Classification (NCBI taxonomy): domain Eukaryota; kingdom Viridiplantae; phylum Streptophyta; class Magnoliopsida; order Sapindales; family Meliaceae; genus Cedrela; species Cedrela odorata. Next base: position 9,916,830 of record JAXCLQ010000009.1, on the reverse strand, counting down.
TATATTTGATTTTTTCATTTCTTAATTTTGTCGTGATCTATATGAAACAAAAAGATTCGAAAAACTATGTATTGGTTAATAAATTAAATTTGTCTTGTGTTGACACTTATTATTTATACAACAACGATAAAATAGACATTTTCAATTTTGAACTTATTAAAACTACACTTCGTAATAAAATAAATTACAAATTTTTTGTGAATTACATGTTTGTTTTCATTAAAAAAAAAAACGAACTTGTCGAGAGTATTAACTCAAATTAGTGTTTGATGAATTAGATACTTTAAAAAATTAATAATTGTTTATAACTTATATATATATATATTATTTTTAATATAATTATAAAAATATTATATACTTAAAATGAATTTTAAAAAATCAAAACTATTTTGATAATTCCAAGGCTATGTCCTAAAGCTAGGGAGTAACCCACAAAAATTTTATAGTACGGTGATGCGTATAATTTCTTCTAGGCTGAAGACAGATAGAACCAGTGTTTTGTGGCCCAGAGCAGGGAAACGAATTTTCTTCTGGGCTGGCGAACGTGTCAAGTTTGCTCCCACAAGCCCATTAATCGCGCCGTACTTGCTTAAATTAAATACCCAAGCACTTTTAATTTTTACTGATCTATTAATCACACGGCAGAATTTTTTTTTTTTTTATCTTCAAGTTTAGTAGATATTAATGACATTAATAATAATAATTTTTTTAATTATATATTAATATTTTTAATTTATAAATTTTATTAAAATATAATTTAAATTATTTATTATTAATATTTATTTAAAAATAATAACAATAATAAAATTATAATACATAACGGACAATGCAGTACCCAATTTGAGAGCAATTAGGAGTCTTAACGAAAGTTTACAATTGGATGTGTATTTAAATTGGAGGATTTCTACAGACTCACTAAATATTTGCCTCAATTTATAGATTTTAAATTTTAAAGCAAGAAAATACTTGTAAAGCCCCAACAAGTTAACGTAGTGTAATTACAAAAGAGACAATACATAATAGAAAATGAATATTCGTTTTATATAAACAGGTTGGTTCTTCATGTAATTATTCACAAAAATGAGGTCTTTCATCAAATCAGCTCACAAATAGGGTCATTGCTTTGCTACAGAAAACCTAACCATTACGTAGACGTACACTTAATGCAAAGCTATATAAATGTACGCATATTTATAATTAATTAATTAATTAAATATTTGCCGGTCATGGCTATTCCTTTTGGCAAGTTAACATTCCTCGTCAGTGTAGGTCGGCACCACTTTCTTCGATTCTCTTTTATTTATTTGCCTAATTGCTCAACTCTCTACTTAGTTTTGATTTAGTTGATTAGCTATATCTTGTCTCGAATTGACTGTCGTGATTGATAGTCGAATTTGAAGTTAGTGTGTATGATAAATCCTTCATCCTGAGTTTAATTAATTAGTGGTAACAATCAAATATGCTGGATCGACGTTTTGAGCAGTGCGATTCACCAAATATTTGGTTTAGTTTCTCTGAGAGATTAAGAAAATGGAACTAATTTTGGGGTATATCGTTGACTTCTTAGTGTAGGATTTAAGAGAGTGGTTATGTTTTAACATGAAAGGAGTGAAATTAAATGTTATTTTTGGTGGAAGAGAACTTATGTACTAGAATTGATAGAATCAAAGGGGATTGATATAAATTGTACAGGCTGCCAGTTACAAGTGCAATGTTATTAGTTTGCATTGTTGGTAATTTGGTTTGATATCATTGTTTGGATATGGAGTGGCAAAAGAAAGGATCTTAAAAGATTTGTGGACTCTAAATATTGGGTTGCTGTAGTTAGACTAGGTGAAACATTTTATGAAATGAGTGCACAACTTTCCAAAAGAACACTATTCAAAAGAGTTTTGTTGCAGTAATATTTGTTTTAATATGATAGTGGCATGTTTAAGATTAGGAACAATGATTTATTCCTCTGTATGGATGTTTGTTTAGGAAATGAATTATCTTGGGTGAGCATAATGTCACGTCCCGGATAAAATATAGGTCGATTATAGGTTTATAAAGGTGAGTAGGCAATATCACCTAATAGGCTAGTCTTTTGGGTTGATTGATGGCAAGCGCTCAGCCCGTAACAAGTGATATCAAAGCAAACCTAAGTTCTTATTTGCATGTGAGCCCCAAACAACTGCACTTTGTGCCCAATAAAGGATTACCACGTGGGATGTAGGTCCCAAAAATTGTGAGGATGGATAATACGAGTCAGGTGGGCCTAAGTGAATGGGTTTGACTGTAATGAGGGTGTCACGTGATTAGGTAGGTGAGAATATCATGTTCCACATCGAATAGAATATGGTCGATTATAAATTTATAAAGGCAAGTAGACAGTATTACCTAATAGACTAGTCTTTTGGGTTGATGACAAGCACTCGGCCCAATAGTGTTGTATATGTCTTCATGCCATCTCTCTCTTGTTCTAATCCAAAGGCTTCTTGTAGATTATGTGTTGATGGCATATCACAAGTCTTACATTCTTTGCACTTGGTTTCATATAATCTTTCTAGTGTTTCTTTCATTTTTTGTCCTCTTCTATAAAAGTCTGTTTCTTTTTTTATGAGATATTTGTGGACAAAATGAACATTCGTCCTTACTAAATTAGTTATTATGCATCTTTTAGGTATTGTAACCTCAGTACTTGCAAAGGAAGGGCGACTCTCAACTGTTTCAGATGTTGTTGGAGGTGCTTAGAAGGTGTTTTTTTGACCGAAAGCTAAACCTAGTTATGGTTGCCTAAAAACATATTTAATTTGTATTTGTATATATTCGTGCATTGATTTGTGTCATTTCTTAAAGATCTTTTTTGGTAGTTGTTGGTAATGTTAATCTGTCAGATATGTTTTCTTCCGTAATTTTGTTTTCGTTTGGGCAAAAGGACAAGATGCTGTTTGAGATGAATGACTTTAAGAACTCAATTGCCTGCAGTAAAAATCATTGTTATGATGTCTTGCATTAAGAGCATTATATTCTGTTTCTGGTTGTGGATTCAATTTGTTCATTAAATGAAACCTGAAAATTTCAGACTTGTAAATTCATTGCCAATTTTCTTTTTACCTAGTAATATTGTGATTTTCTTCTACTACAGATTGTCTCGAAGATAATTAAATAAGATGATACTAGTCCATTGGACTGGAAACCCCGCTATGACAACTTGGCGGCTCAAGTTTTTATTTGACTTTTCATTTTAATTGCTCATTCCTAGATGTTTATCTAGTAAGGGCTAGGAGCATGAGTGGTCTTTGACTTGTCTAGTTGCATATGGGTGGGATCTGCCATGAACTTGGCAGATAATGAAAATACATATCCTACATTTTTCTTTTCATGCCTAGAGGATGGGGTAAATTTTTACTCAATAATTTATGATTTTTTACATATTTGGGATTTTAGAAAGTCCCTTGTTCTTGAAAATAAATATTAATTTTTACTTTAATATCATGCTTCTAATTTGTAACTTAGAAATATGGCCTATCAAGTAGACTTGCCGACATTCCCAAAATGCAGTAGTTTCCATTTTCACAGTTTTACTAGGATAAGGATGTATCAATGACCCATGAAAACAATCTTGTATACTTAAAAGACTCTTAGAGTTGAATGATAAGTTTTGTGATTGGCATTGAAGGGTTAAGTTTTCCTTCTTCTTTTTTCTCTTTCATTCTAATTTCCTTCATTTTCTTGCTAATGCACTATTATTATGTCCTTCTGCATTCAATGTTTGTAAACACCTATTAAACTTTAAACTTTCTTACCTTGAATCTCTCAATTTTAATTAACTGTCAATCCCTCAGCCTACAAATTGTTACAAAGTCATTTTTTCATGTATGTATTTTCTCACGAAATGATGTTATAGCTCAAAACCTCTCTAGTACAATCTTCAAAACTCTTGCCTGTCTCTTTTGAACCCTATATCTACTTTTGAGTTTGATTATTTAAGTGTTTATATGCTCACCTCAGTCTATTTGTTCGTCAAATGAGCTTATTATTTTAAGAAAGCTAAATATGTGAATGAAGGTTAAAAATCTCCGACAGGAGATACAACTAATTTTTCCAAGCACATAACTTACGATTGTAACTACAAGTGGAACAAGTTCTACTTGTACACCCTCTTTTACATATGAATGAGAGACTTGTAATTTATCATCTTATTCTATCCTGCATATGTGTCGCCTAGATTTTTCAGATTTCACTTTTGCTGATTAACATTTTTTGTTTATCAATTTTTTGCCTTGTTATGTGTAACATTGATTAAAGACTAAAATGATTAAACATAGAGAAGAGCGTTGATGTGATGTCGGTTTACATGTTTGCTAAGTTCTGTTAACCTTAAGCTTTTTCTAAAAAGATGGTCAATATATGGTTGCTCAATACATATGACTAGTTTTGATTGCTTCTCTTAATCATTAACTTCAGTCTCCCTTGTATGTGGAATTGCCTTGTTTTTGCTATATCATCAGGTTATGACATCTTCTGAAATCTTTTATCCCTAAGTTCTTTATTTTATACATGACATGTGGTGACTCTCTTGAACCCTAATTAACTTTTTAAAGTTTTTGTAATACATCACTTTCTAACATTCTCTGACTTGTATTATCATGTCCAGGTGCTCGAAAATATGGTGTGATTATTGTTATTGTAGTGGCTGGATATGGCTACGTTTGGTGGAAGGTAATGATTTGGGAACATGGTCTTCTTTTTGCATAGTTTTTTTTTTTAGATATAAAAATGTTGTTGTATAATCTTTTAGACATCTCAATTCCCTAGGTTCATATACGTATATATTATATATGTTGTCTTATTAAATGTAACTTGGCATCTAAATTTATTATATATGTTGTCTTATTAAATGTAACCTGGCATCTAAATTTATTATATATGTCTTATTAAATGTAACCTGACATCTAAATTTATTATATATGTTGTCTTATTAAATGTAACCTGACTTCTTGTTTGGAGTGGCATATGACTGGACTCAGTCATTGAAGAGGATAGGTTGCAGATTGACTGTTAAATTTAAGATTTATAGTTTAATTTTCTTGTAATGGTGATTTCCCAAACGTTCTTTTTATATTAGTATAATTTAGTGAAGAAAGTGCAAGGCTGTAAGTCAAGTTCAATGGAAGTATACATCATATATCCTTTGGGGACAATGTAAAAGAATAGAATAAAAAACCATATAATGCTCAAAATTAATAGTATTCAGGTATTGATAAATAGAGGCAAAAAATACATTGCCCTTAGGAAGGCAACCAACTGAAAAATGATCTCAAAAACAGAAGATTTAGTTCTTTGTATAACATGTTTGCAGCCCGCCAAGATGTGCCTTTATCGCTCACATCATATGCTCTACATTAGATAAATGAAATTCTATACAAACTATCTCATTCCTCTGCTCTTTTTTTTTTTTTCCTTTCCCACAAGCAAGTATTTAGCGGCAGTTCTTAACATGGCTCCTTTTAATCCACATAGGGAAAAGGGAGATAACCACTAATTCCTAGTGCCATGACAATGAGATAACAATGGATCTACGTTTTATCATTGTATGCACATGACAAAAACTGTTGTTCACCATGAAAGAAAGAAAGAAAGAAAGAAAAACCTGCTTGCCAAATACTCCAGGAAAAGAATAATTTGAATTTAAATCACCTAATTATTTTTTTAATCAATTTATCTTCAAACTTCTTTGGTTTTCTAATCTTGAAATGATTCTATGTACTCCTTCAATCATTTTAGTTAAGTAACTCAAAGAATGCACCAACAGATTCCAATTCCCAGTTCCATACAGAGATGATAATTTATAGAATTCCTCAAAATATTAATTTGTATCCCTCGCAGCTCTGAAGTTCCGCCTTTTGTTTTTCAGTATTATAATCTTGTTAGATGTTTACCTCTGCTAGCTCATTCTAATATATATTGCTATTTCTTATCAATTTGTTTTGTGCTTCTTACCCTTTTATTTTGGCATAAGCTAAATTTGTATATTCCTTGAACGTTGTCAGGGTTGGAAGCTTCCTGATATGATGTTTGCAACAAAACGTAGTTTATTTGATGCTTGCAATTCGGTAGCTAGACAGCTTGAGGATGTTTATTTGTCAATCTCGGCAAGTTTTTAATTTATTGATACCATTATTTGTCATTACAGTAGTGTGAAATTAGATTTGTTTGGATGTTTTTGTAGTAATTGATAGTGTTTATTATTTTTATTTCATCTCACATTTTATTTATTTATTTTATGAAAGCTTCTGCAGAAGTTGAGTCGCTTTGATACTACTCATTGAGGACTATCAAGTATTCTGTCCAAAATAGATTCTGTTATTTTACTGGCTTAGTCATTGTCTTCTACACTTAGTTATAAGATACTTGTTATCTGTTATAAGTGTTATTATGAATGTAACTGTGACTTTTTTTTAATCTTTTTTGTCTCTTTTTCCTTTGTTTATACCAGGCTGCTCAGCGGCAGTTGTCTTCCAAGATTACCCGCGTAGATCGTGATGTGAGTAAGATTGTAGAAATCTCTCGGGCTACAAAGGAAGAGGTGGCTTCAATATGGATATCGTCTTCTGTGTATGTGGAGGGTGTGTGTGTATTTGTAAATATTTCAAGTTTTTTAATAAACTTATGCTTTAGGTTCATCTATTATGAGGAAGATCAAGGATGATTGGTGGGGAATTTCAATCTATTCGTGACGTGGTTCAAACACTGGTGAGCAATCTGTATGACTATAAGGAGCTCGTTTGGTACGCAGGATAGGATAAAATAAGATAGGATTATGTGTAATATTATATTGTGTTTGGTATATGACAAGACATGATAAGATTATATATATATATAATTTTATTTTTAGAATTATTCAAAATTAAATAAAAATAATTAATTATTTAAAATAAAATAATATAATATTATGGCTTTAATAAATATTTTAAAATATTAATTTGAATTATTTATAAATTATTTTTTAACTTCAAATACTTATATTATTTTGTCTCAAAGATTTCCATGGGATAATTTTTTTTTTTTTTATCATTACCTTCTTAACATGTGGACTGAAAATAATTTGTGTGGGCCTCGTATAATTTATCCAAAACCTTTTTTGCAATCATCAAACATATAAATGACTTAAAATTAAATAAAATAGTCATATCCTATCTCTTATTCCATGTACCTAACGGGCCCTAAGTTTGTTATTATGCTCTATTATTAATATTTAAGGCTAGATGTGAAGCTAAGTTTTTTCCTCCTTTTTGGGTTTTTTTAGGAAAGTAAACTTACTGTAATTGAAGGCAAGCAGGTAATTTTTATATTAACAACATGATTCTTTGACATGTTATTTGATTCGCTTAGATTGCTTTATGTTAATTGGTATGACTTGTGATTATCTGCTAGGAGTAAAGAAATTGTGTGATTTTGTCTGGGGGCCGGAGAATGATGGAAGCGTAGAGCGCATTCAGGCATGAGCTCAACTTACTTTTTTTCTATCGATATTATTTTTCAGATCCATAATGATTGAATCAATTTTATTGATCAAATCAGTTTTCATTGCTGAAGTGGTATTTTATGTCAAATCAATTTACATTGTCAAGTGGTGTTGTAATTATATTGTTGAAAATTAAACTATATAATCCATTGAAATTTTCAAGTGGGCTGGATACCTAGGCCTTAGCAACTTCTTTACATTATATTCTCCTTAATTAGCTCTTTTTCCAGTGTTTTTTTCATCTTTTTCAGTCAATTATTATTTTTATTTAACTATGCTCTTTCATCCCTGTAGGCTCTGCGTTACAGCTCTTCAAGGGCATATCTTGAATTGCCAGGAGTTACACCTTCAGCAAGGGTAATTTTTAGTTCTGTTTCTTGAATATCCGGGTATAAGATTAATTTGGTCATGCATCTTGTGCTGTTTCAATTTTGTATGATATTCGTGCTTTTCACGAATAATATTTTAAGAGTATTGTTCTTTTTTTTAAAAAAAAATATTAATCTTTTCAATTGGATTCTTTTTCTTCTTAATACCGCGGCAGTTCTCTACTGTTAATCAATATGGGCCGGCAGCAAGAACGTTTTTTCATTGGCTGTTTTCAAATTTTTGAGTTTCAGATGTTACTCTGTGCTTTTGAAAAGTTAGTTCAGTTCAGTGCTTTCGCTGAATTGGGAGATCAATTCAAGAAATTGAAGTGTAAATTATTCATGTTTAATATATTGTTTGTTCTCTTGCCCTGCCTTGTCTATGTGATGTTCACAGACCGTTTAACCATTCCAATAGTCGTAACCAAAACTTCCATAGATGGAACTGCTTGTAATAATATTTATATGGCTTAGTTATCACTCTTGTTTTGCTAACTAGTTTTTACTTGTACTTTAGCAGACTGGGTCTTTGCCTCCTGCTTTGCCACTTGAACTACTATCTCCATCTGATTCCAATGGATATCAGAAGGTTTGTTGACTTTCCACTATCATGAACTTAGTTGGGGATAAAAAAAAATTATTGGTTGAATTAGGGAAAAGCAGTTCTGGTTTCTGCTTAACATATTGACAGTAGCTGTGTAGCCGGCATGGCCAGTTTCACCTTGGCTCATGGTGGGAATAGTTTGCTGGGTATTGGCCCAGCATGATCTGTCGGCACAGGTCAGCATGGCTTGTTTTGGGATCTTTCTTCGAAATTTTTTTTAACATATTTGACATAAATTAAATATTTACACGTTCTAAGAATTGAGGAAAATGTTAGTTTTTTATTATTGTACATGTAGATTACTACATATTGTATTTGTGCAAATTATTAAGTTTTAATAATTTCTCTGCATAAACATTGAAGAAAAATACCCAATGACACCCCAGCATGCTGGATCAAGTTGTGCTGGCCTGCTCATGTAGCATGATCAGGTTATGCATGCCGACCTGGTTGTTTCGACCATCTTGACCAAGCCTGGCGTGCTAGCTGTTCTGTTGGCAGCAGGCCATATGGAAAACTGGGCTGGGTTATATCTTGCGTGGGGCTGCCGAGCAAAGTTTACACCATTGCTCTACAGTATTCTAAATCAACTATTAGAAATATACCGTCTATTGCCAGATATAAATAATTTCTTTTCCAATAATTCTTTGGTGTATTGGAAAAATGACTGACTATAACTGGTTTGCCTATAAATTACCAAATGGGGATATTTATTTATATTATTTTTTTATTGTTGGATAAGCCCTTTGACTTTTTAACTCGGTGGTGAGATCTTTCTCTTGAGGAGTCTTGTCTGTTAAGAGAGAAATAAACTGAGAATGTGTTCTCCATCCTACATTTTCATTTGAAGCTAACTTATTCATTTTGATCCTTTGCAGGTTGACCGGTCCTGCCTGCATTCTGTTTCAGACTCTGGCCTGAAGGTTAACCTTCCTTATTTATTTTTTATTTTTCCTTTAATTCATATTTATCGAGTCTCAGTGATTTCCAATTTGTTTATAGGAGTTTAATGGAGTTTTGCGCGTGGGTGAGTCATCGAGAAGTCCGAAAGTTTTTAATGGTATAGGAGATTCTGAAGACATAAGCAATTGGTCTTCAAGTAGTGGTTTACTTGGTAGACGTTTTAGTGGTTCAGTCTTGACAAGACAGCGGAGTGCAACAAATGCAGTGGCACAACAAGCGCTTTCCAGTGGACAACAGTGCTGAGGGTATTATGCATTGATGACCATTGATATATCTATATGATAAATAGTTGTACTTAAAGAAGAAGGCCAGAAGGCCATCAAAAGTTTGCTGTGGCTGCCTTAGTCCTTTCCTTAAATAGCGGTAGTGCGCAAGCAAAATAATGGAAATTGGACTGGGTACCAAGTTTTTGTACAGATATTGTTAATGTTATTAAGAGTTATAATTGATTTCATTCTTGGTATCCATAACAATGGAGGGAAGCCTTTTCTTTTCTTTTCTTTCTTTTCTCATTTTTCTTTTGTCAATACGAATATAGCGGGTTTGGCAGGTCAACGGAGAAAAGCGAACTCCGAGAGACGTGAAATGAATGTCTGTCATGCTCATGAGAATAAAAGAAAATTATTTACTGTGACCAATGATTTTGTTCTGACGTAAATGATATATTATGCTTTCTTGCAACAGTTAACACGGTCGGATGGGAGTGGGATTTTGCTCTTTCCATCTAATAGCCTATTCTATTATGTGATTGATGTATTTTGTGCACATTTTGATCACTTGGGTTTAGACGAGGCTTCAAACATCGCATGTACCCAGATATGGAGTATGAATAGATTCTGTGAAAAAACAAAAGCCAAAGCAATTGAGAGAGCATTTTCAAGCTTATGAAGGACTAACATTTGTCTTGTGTGTTCACTTTATATTATTTTAAAAACTATTATCAAACATAATGGTCATGCAAATGTTATATTTACTCTTTTCTTTTTCCTTTTATTATGTATTGTCATTCAGATAAATGTATGAATGAATTTAGTTGATACAATTATTATTTTATTATACCATGACATCATAAATGGGAACTTATAAGAGGGGAGACTTGTTTGTCAACTTGCATTCTATTGTCATTCGTGTAGATTCATTAGACCCCCTCGATATCACCAAAATTAAAGAACAAAAAGAAATAGACTTCTGTATGACTTCTGTATGCATACGTGGGGAATGGAACGAATACTACAGATAGTATTAATCCATGCTTTAAGTTTAAATTGTAAATCTAATATCCTTTATTAATACTTTATATATATATATATATGTATATATCACGGGCATGCTCGTGTGTTTATAAATTTTGATTCTATGCAATTTTAGGCAAAAATATTTAGGGTATGTTTGGCAATATTTAGTATTATCCAAGTATTTTTTTTATAGGATTAATTTCAATTTGTCCTCAATCAATATTGATAATTTTTTTATCCATCCTTAAATTTATTGTAATGAGTTACCCCACACCCATGCCATTATTTTCATTGAAAGGATAAGATTACAATTATATAACACTAAAATTCTAAAACTATAATAATGAATTATTATTATTTTCTTACCCTTTTCCTCTTCTTTGCATCTACTATTGCCCAAAATTAAGACAAAAACAAATATAAAATTTAATTTTAGTTTCACAATCCTAACAATCAAAACCAATTCTGTAATTTTAGCAATGAAACCAATTAATTCAAACCCAAAAATAGCAAAATAAAGAAATAAAATAAAATAAAATAAATAAAACAAATAATGGGTTGTGTGCAAACTAATTCTATATTCCATATTTTCTTAACCATGTGATTCAAATTTATTTCCGTGATCTTATCAAATCAACAAAATATTTATAAAATTGAATAAGCCCTATAGGTTTTTTTTAATACTCATAACTATTTATGCAAGTGTTTGATAATATAAATAAAAATATTTATAAAATTGAATAAGCACTACCACATAATAATTTTAATAAAATTATTGTAATTTTAAAAATATTCTCAATAAAATTATAAAATTTTAAAACAAGTCTTATGCATTAATAATATTATTTACTTGATTTTATTATATTTATATAATACTCATGAAAATAAATAAATATTTATAAGATAAAAATAACATTATTTTTATTTCAGAAAAACTATTTAATTTTTATTAAAAATTTAAAATTAAATAATTTTGGTCGGCCTTTTGAAAATGCCAAGCGGACTTAACTCACTCTAAAGTCAGCCCAATGGGCCATCGGCCAGCCCTAGCGCTCATCATTTCCCGCCATTTTGCTCGTTTGGCGCGCTCCTATGAAAGTGATGACAAAGGATTAAAGAGAAAAAAAAAAAAAAAAAAGGGACAAAGGACGAATCTATTGTTATTCAATTAGCTCTACAGACAGATAGAGAGGGAGAGCAACAATGGAAATAGTACGAACACAGAGAACAAGAACAATTCCCCTAAACGATGTCGTTTCAATTCTGCCTCTCTACCGCTCTGCTCCTCAGCTTGAAGTCAGACTCGAAGATTTCGAGCTCTTCGCCATGGATCGCCTCCGAGGTACTTAATTTCTCATTATGAATAAATTAAATTTTGATTCGAAGCTTCCTTCCTGTGTTAATATTGTTTACATGCATAGGGGAAAATTTTACGATCTCTTTCGTTAATTTGGCTGTTGATTCAGTTAATATTTAGTCCTGAGGAAATGTTGGAGAAGAAAATGAAAAGAAATAATAGAGGAAGCGCATAAAATAGGGATTATATTTCACCCCTTTCAACTTTTGTCTAATTATTGACGTTTAGGATTTTAACTGTTAATCACAAATGAGTTGATTTTACGAATTAAGTCCAATGTTCAATTTAATTACTATAAAAATATTTGAAAAGAATTCACCTTTTTTACTTCTTTCTTTAAGAAGATAATATACTGGCATTTCAATTTTTGGGACATATGAATACTGAAATATCAACTTTAGAAGGATCAAAATTGAGTTAGTTTCTCATATCTGGGTAGCTAATAACATAAAACATCCAAATTGAACTTCAACTTCTTTATTTTTCATTCTGTTTGGTTGACAATCCAATAGATTTGTTAAATTTTTATCAGTTCCTTTGAGTTTAAACTTTACTTATGGTGGCTGTTATTGCTTGACCTTGATGCAGTTCTTAAAGGAGTCTCTGATGGGTTGTCCCGAGGAAAGAAACCTGAAGAAATGGAAAAATTGGTAAAAGAACTATTGATTTGGTTTTAACGTTCTCATGTCTGAATGCCTGTTTCTCGAGTTCACTGTTGGCTTTTTCATAGGTAAAGGATTTGTGGAAGGCTAATATGAAGCTTCCAGAGCCATCTGAAGATGTCAACAAGGATATAATATCTCACTTTGTTCTGCGTCTTGTGTATTGTAGAACGTAAGCTTATGAAAATTTTTAATATATATATATATATATATGCGTGTTGCTTCTCCTGAATTTTTGGCTTATTGTTGTTCTCCTATGTGTTTAGGGAGGACTTGAGAAAATGGTTTCTTTCCATGGAGACTGCTCTATTTCGCTATCGTTTTCGGCTTGAAAGATCAGAAGCTCAGGTAGGGTTCTCTTAGTTATTTGTTTCCTGTTTTAGTTAGATACTGAATGTATATTATATTTTTGAATTGGCAGAGGGCATTGATGGCAGAGCTTGACCTTCCATACAAGGCTATTAGCAATTCAGAGTTTGAGGTAATCATCTTCCATTGATTTATTGTAAACATGTGTCAACAGATGTTCCTGGCTCTTTGCAAACACTTGCAATAAATTCCACACGATGGATACACATCTTCATAAGACAATCTTAACCTCTTCTGCCTTCCGGAGCAGACAGTGAATGAGCTTTTCATATGTTTTGACTGAGTTATAATGACTTCTGTTGCGTATTTTCCCACACAGAATGTAAAGGACAAATTGGAACAAGTTGCACGTTCCATTATTCAGCCTTTACCCACCGGTGAGCAGATTTCGCTTTGGCTTCGTTGGCTGGTTTTCTATGAATGGGGTTCATATTTGTCTGTTTTGTTTCTGATTATGAAGCTGGAAATATCACACTTGAGTAATTTATTATGTGTGAAATTTACATGTCTATAAATAATGTCAATTGCCACCCATTTAGGCAAAAATAAAACAAGGATATTGGAAGAAATTCACTAGAACTTTAAATGGAGTTCCCTTAGATTTGAAGATAATAAAGTACGTCTCTTTAAAGCTTGGTTCTGTATTTCTTTTTATGTGATGCAAACAATGGTTTTGCTTTCCTAAGCAGTAGAATTTTACCTTGAAAAAATATCTCATCCCGATTATTGAGTCCCTTTGGTTGGGTAACAGCTATAGCATAGCATTGACAAGCATATATTTTTTTTTTGTACATAACGTCATGTTTATCTTCTAATGGACTTCATTTATGTCTTTTCTCCTTTTCTCTCTCCCTTTTGCAGCTGATGCTATATTCTACAAGGTATGCTCACCTTTGCTTGACTACCTATTATCTGTGTTATAAATGCAAACATTATGGACTGAAGAGAATTGCATCACATGAAAGGATCAAAGGAAGAAGTTTCATATAATGATGTATATATTGTGCACTGAAGTGTTTTGGGCAAAGATCCCTTTGTTCTGTGTAATTTTTTTGACAAGTATTAACACAATTAAATTGCTCTGATCATTGTGTTGTCTCATGGGTAGTTGGTAAGAAATATTTAGCACAGTCTTCAATATTTCCATCAGAAGCAGGTGTCAGTCTTGTAAATTTGAGAGTTTGGTGTGTCTGAGGATGATAATCTTCCCTATTTTCTAGTTCTGGAAAGAAAAATTAATCTGATGTTTTCTAGTTTTATTTCACTCGTGTCTATTTACTTGTCCACCCAAATGAAGGTACCTTTTGAAGAGGTTCCGGAACTTGTAGCTGGTCGTCGAGTATTTATCCATAAAGGGCATGCTTATGTTGCTATGCATCAGGTGAGTATTATTATTACTTATTACATTTTGGACATATTAAGTGTTGGATGTTCCCAATATTATTGGCATTTACGTGTCTTTTTCCTCTTTTGTAGGTGGTTTCACTTGTAGTCACTCAGTTCCGCTGTTATCTATCAAAGGCACTCATTTTAACAAACAGGTAACTAGTTTCAAAAGCTTTTTATTTATAATGTTTGGAATATCTGCCTTAAGTCTTTTTCATCTGCAATGTGGTAAGAAAAGGTAGGCAATCACCAAAACATACTTTATAGTATGTTGCTTACATTGGCAAGAACAACTGCCATTTTAGAGATAATCTATAGCGCAAGAAAAACTGTAATTTTGTGGAAGCATTAAATGACTTAATCTTGATGACTGTCGTTAAGCAGGTGGTGAGAGAAATGATTATAATGGGAGGTTAATATACTTGCTATGGGAATATAATTCGTTCTGCTGCCATCATCATCATTTTGTCATTAGCTGCAGCATTTTTGCTACTGCTATTATCAATAGATATTTATACGCATGCATTCTTCTATATTCTTAACACATTGTTTGCATCTCTTATATATTCAAACTCTAAGATGTGGTAGCTTTTGAATGCAGAAAATGGACATCTACCATCAGAGAACAAGAGAAGGATCGGTTGACTCCTGTGAGTATTGGGTTGTGACTCTTGTATGTCAATGTGGGCTTTTTTATAATGACATTTTTTATTTCCTGCTACTGTTTAGATTGTGGAAGCCCTTTGCACAAGCTATTTGGGTCCAGACTATTCTCAGGTGATTTATCAAATATTATCACTTGGGTCACAGATGTTCAATTTGATTCTTACAAAATTTGATTGCCTCTGCAGCCAAAGGAGTTTGGTGAGATATCAATCAAAGACCTTGATCAATTAGCTAAGAGTTCATTTCCTCTATGTATGCGCCACCTATTTGACAAGGTAAGATAAATGGCTGTAAATTCAACCTTACTTTCTGTTCTCCAAGTTATTTTCTGTCTTTATTATCTTTTATCTTTTCTCTCTTGCGATCTATGCTTTCCAATATTGCCTCTATGTTTCTTCTAATAATTTGTTTTATGCCAATTGCGTGCAGCTGAGAGAAGAACATCATTTAAAGCATGGAGGGAGAATGCAATTAGGACTCTTTCTTAAGGTTGCATTTCACTTCGGGCATGTATATAAATTTTTGTTTTATATTGTGGCCAGCTTAGCAAATTTAGATGCATGAAGCATGGAACTCTTATCTTTGAATGTTGTTACATGTTCATTGCATCTGCATATCAACACTTTTGGGAATTATTTCTTATGTTGCAGTTTATATTGTTTGAATTTGCTGCATCAGCCATGAGCATCTGTATTTGCACTTTTGTCTTCTATATGCAAACAACTTAAATGCTTCCACAGACGTGCACAAATGTTTTTTCTACATATAACTTGAAGACAAATAATTTGGTCAACTGAAGCCTCAATATACATGCTTAACGGTCTGCACTTCTCCCACAAGACTCCAAAAAAAAGGCAGCGAGAGAAAAAAAGAGAAGAATTACATATAACTATGAGAGAAGAGACTTCAAATATGTTTTCCCAAAACTCTTTATTTTCTGGCCCTCTAACCCTTCTTGCTGTTACTTTTTTATACTCAGGGTGTTGGGTTGAAGCTGGAAGATGCCCTAGCATTCTGGAAAGCCGAGTTCTCCCAAAAGGTAAGTACAGTGTACATTGATGATATTGGTATTTTCTTACCAATGTAATTGTGGTTTCCTTTGTCCTCTACTATTGAAAAATATAATGTCTTTTTAGTAATAGTATATAAGCTCTATATTCATGGTTTTCATCTCTGATTTCAAGTGCTACTGGAAAAGCAAGTCTGCATCATTCATTTGGTTAACGATAATTGTGCATCAAAAGCACCTTCTCTCTCTCATTCTTTTCTGCCCTTCACTCCACTCCCCATTCATACCTGAATATTATGTGGTTGTTGTGTTTGAAATACAATTCCTTGGTTGGTGCCTGCTAGCTAGATCTTCTAGAATTTTGACGGTTAAAATCTAATCTTTTCTGTAAAAGGTTGGTGCAGAGAGGTTTGACAAAGAATATGCGTACAGCATACGCCATAATTACGGAAAGGAGGGGAAGAGAACGGTAAGATCTCTAAGTTAGCATAATTTAAAGAGTTTGTAGATGCCATGTTTATAATCACTGGTCTGGTAAACCTTGTTTAGAATTGAATCATTGATTAGATCAGATGCAATGGGAGTTCATGTAACTACAATAACAATTTTCTCGAGGTCATTATTTTTATTTGCAATTGTATCAGAAACAAAAGTGGTCGTAGAATTATGCCAATTGATATTATTTTGACATGCCCTGACCTCTATCCTCTATTTATTCTTTGAAACTTCTCACTTTATCTGCGCACGTGCATATGTCTATTTCAACATTGTACAATAAACGTACATCTATTGTAATTGCAGGATTATACACCTTATTCTTGTCAAAAGATCATTTCATTGACCCCTGGTGTGGGAGATCATCATGGCTGCCCCTATCGTCATTTCAGGTCAATTATGTAAACATATTACTATTATTTCATTTTATTTTTAACAGACAATCTGCCAAGGCACAATGGAAAATTGACTCTCTTGAAAAGCTTGCTTGAAACAGCTTCCCTTAATGGCTTAAAATTTTTTACTCTAAATTATCCTATTTATTCAAGTTATTGATTTTATTTATCGTTATCAACAATTGAATTGTGGTGATACTATGACTTTTGTAACCAAGTAATGATGGAATGCATTTTTTAAACATCCTATGAATCTTTATTGGCTTGTTACATCTATCCAACAGTGAGGAAAATTTAAGGGCTGCAATTGGTAGAATGGGAGTTGGTAGTCGAGCAGTGGACGATGTGATGGATAAAGTGCGAAATAGACACTATCAGGTCACTTATTACCAGACATCTAATAAATTTGCTTATAGATGCCTCTACTTATGTTTTAACCTTTATCTGTGAACAATGTGGTAAAATATGTGCAGTTGGCATGCACCTTAACGTTTGAAGCTGTTCACAACTCGTCATGTGATGCTGGGATTAATCATCCAAATCAGTACTTCAGTGACAGCCAGAAGATCCTGAAATCAAAGGTAGATGCTTGTATATGATATTCAATTCACTTCATTCCTCTTATTATGAACTTGTTTTGGAGTCAAAGATTATTTTGGTATGCAAAACTGCATGTTTGATGACTCTGGCCATTTACTAAGAGTCCAAATATTTTGTATCTGCACTTGTTAAAGAACTTGGATAATGCCATTGGGATTTCTTTGAAGGAACAGGATGCTTGTCCCCTTGTTTGAGTAGTCTACCCTATATGTGGACATTATTGTTGTTTAGGCTGTGCCAGATCTAACACGATTTGTCTGTTGGCATTAGATGTATGACCCCTGGCCATTGGTTCAAAAGTCGCATCACTTTGAGGTCCAAATAGTTACAGAGGTGTAATTTTACCCTTTTGTTTCCTCTTGCATTATTTGTGAAAGATTCTTCCTTTCTGCTATGGTTTTAGGCTTTTAGCTTGTGGCACCCTTAGGGTTTGAGTCAAGACGAAGTGTGGAAAATTTTAGATTTCTTCACTTATTCTGAATGCATTTGAATGATTTGGCTCTGGGACGTATAAGACAGTCTGAGGTTATATTGGATCATGAATCCTTTGCCCGAGTTTGTCCCAAATCAATTCCAAACTTGTGCTTCTCATTTTCTTCAGCTTAATGAACTTTAAGGGAATTTAAATCCAGTCTAGGACCTATAATATACTTTTCACGATCTTCGCTATTTATTTTTATCACAAAAACACATTTGAGCAAGTCATCCCTTGTTCTTACTGAATTCAATTTTAAGTATGTAAACAGAACTAGTTCTTTACTGTTGGTCAACCACAGTAAAAGGTTTTGTTTGGCATTGAAGTGTTGTTTTGAAGTTGCATCTATTTTGTTGTTAAATCATTTGATATCAAATTTAAGTGAAAAAAGTGAGTGGTCCCCATCAAAACTTGGTGTTTACCAAATACATTACTTGCTATATTTTCAAAGCATACCAGAAGTATCACAATCCTAAATGAAGCCTAAGTCTCATGCTGAAATGACCAGTTTTTAGACGCCCAAATCTGCAGAAATGAAAACCTTGATTATGTGAAAGTTACACTATGTGCCTTAATTATGTGTTTACATTTTTCTTTTTAATTTTCAGAACAATGCTATGGCATAAAGAAGCTGAAGTTTTGGGCATCTCTAGGAACTCTAAATGCTGTGGCCCTCCTGAGGTTTGTATAATTGTTATGTGGACCAAGTCCCCTAAATAGTCTTTTGCTTTTTCAAAATTGTTTATTTATATGAGTAAATATGTTAGGCGAGTTGAAGGACTAATGTATTCCAATTAAAATGAGTATGAGTTGAACTGAACTAATATTTTATCTTAATTATTTTGATATTAATACTCATGGAACCCCTAGCCCTCAAAGTTGTTTTGATAGCCTAGAGATGCAAAATGGCTTATTCACTGGTGGAACTAATAAAAGCAGTTGTCTACCCTACCACTACTTAAGAGGTGACCCATTTGCAACTTAAATTTAATTGTGGAATCGTTGGGCTCTGTTTGGCTTTGAAAAACATGGTTTATATCTTAAAAACTACCGATGAGATTAAAACGATGCATCGGTGGTTGACCCTTTTTACCCCAAGTATTTGGTTGGTTTGTTGATGGTAATTGTTTCACCTATCAGTCCTTTTGTTCTTGTTAGTTAGTGACCATCTGATAAAGACTTTTGCTGTGTTCATGGGATGAGAAGAAGGGGTTCTGGCAACAATTGTTGCCATTTGAGACCAGCTCTTGAATTTCACCAGTTTTTGCCAGGTGTTCCGTTGGTTTATTTTCTTTTCAAGATTAATTTATATTGGATTTGTTAACAGTTGGTTAGTTGGAAGTAGGTTTAACCAAATAGTCTGAAAAACGTTCCAAACAAACCATAGTATGTTTCCTCTCTGGTATTATTACTTTAATTCTAGTAGTATTTTGAAATAAATTAAAGATTGATAACTATTTGCCATCCTTGAATGATATAATCTTATTGCCCATGAATAATGAATATAGCCATGGATCAGATTCTCTTTAAATTTTGGAGTGAATTACTAACTGTTTGATAGCGTTGATCTTGCATATATTTGGACAAGCAGATGGTTTATAGCCAGAATGTGTTGCATTATGTATAATACAGCGTCACCTCACCTACCTAGGTGAAAAACAACACAATTGCTGTGAAATTAGAATAATCCGTTCATTATTTATTAAACTTGTTTTCAGGTGAGAAACTTGGAGTATGCAATCAATGGTATTCACATGGTCATCACGATACCAAAATATGTTGTGGTGTAACTGATTGTCTATTATTATATTATGTTGCTCGGCTCTCCTATACTTGTAAATGTTAGAAATTTCATGTTTCTATTTCTGAGATGATGTTGCCTTTCTTGATCCCAAATTAGGAAATTTACAAGATTCTTTGTAATTATTTTATATGGGTACGAGTGATCATTGAGAAACCAATGGAACGGGTGGCTATAATATATTTAAGGCTTTGGAAGAAAGGCATAAAGTTTGGTAACACATTTAATTATGCCTTTAGCCAGCAAAAGAAGAGTTTTGATCGCATTTTGTTTAGCGTTGGACTTATTTCATTGGTTTTCTTTTCTAATTCAATATAGCAACCAAACCATGCTTGCTTGAGTTTCTAGGATGAGGCGTGCGTGGGGAAGGGTATGTTCCTTTTGAAAAGGAAGAAAGAAATATACGTTGAGGCAATAAACATTTCAACAGTAACTTTCTGAGCAATAAACAACTGCTTGCATCTGCATGAAGGGTAGTATGGTATGGCTGTCATGGGGCCTAAATTAAAAGCACTTTGTTGGGACGTATATTATTTATGTAATAATTCAAAAGCCTGTCATCTTCTCTTCCCTTCTCTTCTTTAACTACAGTGTAGTAGAGGGGGCCATCACCTTTGGAGTTGGAAGGAACGTTTGGACATTTGCTAATTTGTTTTATCATCTCTGTTTCACATTATTAAACAAATATGCAATCACATCTTAGAAAGTTTTAGTGTAGGGGGCATCCTTAGTGCCTCGCCTTATCTAAGGATGCCATATGCATTCAAGATTTTTACATTTTAATTTTATGGTTTTGATTGATTTATGTTTTACATAGTAGATTGTAAAAAAATTATTCACTCGTACACCCAATATCCGTAGTCTATGTGGTAGCTATAAGCTAAGATTACTTGCAATGGTTAGCCTACGGAAAAAAAAAAACAAGGGAGTATGTTCTTTAAGATTTAGGGTTCTCCCCCGAAAAAAAAAAAAAACACAATAAGGATTTTGCTGCCCTGGACCATTACCAAAGTTTCCATTTTTGTGGGTTGTTTTATTGACAATACAATAGGATGTCCGAAAAAGGACCATAAAAAAGCTTGGTGGTTATTATTTAAAACCACAACTTTTATTCAACTTGGAAACTCAGTCCTCCGTCCAACGGCCTTGCAACCACACCTACGATGTGATCTAGAGTTAATTCTAAAGACTACTTTTTCTACTGGACAGTGATTTTAAACAAGTATTGCAATTTATTATTATTATTATTATTATTATTTTGTTGGTACTTGATAAATTATATTGAATTAAAAATATGAAAAGAGAGCACTCTTTCGATGCAATCCCTTCCCCCTTTTATTTTATTTTATTTTATTTTTAATGTGATGACATAAATTTTGTTTAGGAAAATAATTTGGAATATGGAAGAAGCATCAACGGAAAAATAATGTGGACTCAAGTGAAAAAAAGATTCAAAAACTATAGTATATGATTATATCATCTGTAATTAATGGATACATTTCTTAAGATTTGTTAAAATAATAGTTAAATAGAGTTATATGTGAAAATTAAATTCCTTTCTTAAATATAATAAAAAAATTAATTTTTATTAAAAGAATATAAATTTATTATTTTTTATTATTTTTGTTGATGAAAATATTAAAGTAATTTATTTATTTATTTTTAAGTATAAAATTTATTTATTAAATTTTTTTATAATCTTTTATCATTTATAAATATCAAATATGCATATTTTTTTTTTAAATTTTTACTCTCGATTTTTTAAAAATAAATTGTTATAAACATTTTTGGATATAAAAATCGACAATTATTGAATTTTATTTTATTTTATTTTTATTAATAAATTGATTTGTTAAAAATAAATTTTGTAATTCAATAAAAAATAATTTTTTTTATTATATTTTATAAATATATACTTGATTTTTATCTATAACTCTAACTATTTATTATTTTAACAAATTTTGAAATATTCGTTAATTATCATGTAATGGTGATTTTATTATGGTTTTTGGCTAACCCAAAATTCTACCATAAATAAAACGTTAAAAGAACTGTTGTGGTGCTTTAAAGCCAGCGATATTTTTCCAGAACAAAATAATGGTGATTTTCTTTTACTTTCGTTTTGGCTGTCATCCGGCAGACAATGACAAAGACTTGGGGGTTGTGGACTTGACTTCACTCAGTCGATGGTATTTTTGATCCTTGAAACTTGTACAGTAAAAAATCTAGTGGTGGGGGATTCCCATATAATAACAAAACTCGAGGGCACAAGAAACTTATGAAGAAAGTCCTGCAATGCGGAGCACAAGAAACTCGGTACATATTTTCCTGTTCGTATTTTGTTTTTTTCCTCACTTGACAAGTTGAAAGCAACTACACCCTGTCCCTTTCTTCTGCCATTCGTTTCTTCTTTCCAATTTTTTCTCCCCCATTATTTTACGTGTTTTTCTTCTCTTCTTACAAAGGCTGCAAGCCTAAAAAGGAAGGAGAGAAGACTTGGAATGACTATTCCCTTGCCTTTCATGATTATCCTCTAACTGGTCGTTCTCTCTCTTAACATTTTTCAGACACGCGTCTGTAGTTGTATACATTATCCATCCTTGGTGACAAGATTGCCCCATCTCTTCTTCTTCTGCTACTCAGCACTAGCAAGTGGCAAGCTTTCTTTCTTTTTTTATGGGACTTCTGTAAGTGAATTAATGCTGCCAATAAGTTAAGTTCTGTTTGTGTTGTCTTCTTTTTTTTTCTTTCAACTCAAAGCACTATGTCTTCAAGTACTTTGATCTTTTATTGTTGTCATTTTCTTCTTCTTGTGTTCTTCTTCTTAAATACTTCTGTCTTTAAGGACTTTGACAACAGTATTAATTTTTCAGTTCTTGCTTAATTGCCCAGCATTTAATAATAATCTTCCCACTTTGTTTTTAGGTGTCTATGCAACTGGGCAGAGAGGAAATTCCCAAGACAAAAATCTTGCATCTTCTCTGGTTGATTTCTGGTACTCTCAGGTTACCTTCATGCCAACTGTTTTTTTAGTTTTCTTGTCTTCTGTTTTTGAGATAATACATGTATTTCTACTTGACCTTTTTTTAGTACAGTATTCTATGAATTCTTACAATTTGGTGTTTATTTTGTTGGGTTTCTTTGCACTCAGCTTGTTGCAGTTAAATTCTTGTCATTTGTTTTACTTGCATGCTGTTGTTGTTCCTGCTTAAATTTTTTTTTTCTCCCTCTTTCTTGAAAGGAAAAATGAAGCCTGTTGTAGTCATGGGTACAAACTTTTGGCTGGCTTTGAAAAATAATCATTCTCCTATTCAGGAGAACAAATTTGGAAAATATAAATTCCCAAGTCTTAGCTGTTATTTCAGATATCTATTATTAGCTTGTTTAGATGTTTAATTTATTCAAGGATAAATTCTTTGTCTGTCTCGGCTCAGCCCATTTAAAAAACAAAGTTTTAATTTTATTTACGTACATCAACGAAATAAATTTTTGTTTGCAAGGAAAACTGGAGAGTAGTTGTAGCTTTTTTAAAGAAAAAATCTGCTGTAAGGCCACTATTTATGTGTGGTTGGATTAGTGTGCTGACTCCTGTAATGTGACCGGTATACACGCATGAGAATTCACCGTACTATAAAAGTGCAATGTCTATCAAAACCCTGTTTCCTAATTCTATTATTTTGTTCATTTCTGCAATTTTCACTAGTAATATCCTTCATTCCTTCTGTTTTAGAGATGAAAAAGCAATTCATTTGAATTGAAGTTTTGTCATGTCCCTTAAATATTCACGACATCACCTCTCTTTTGTCCTTCGAACTCTTTATATGGTGTTGATAATTCATTCACAGTAAACTAAGAAGCTTAGTCATTATGTATTTGATTTTTATTCTTGATGTGTAGTATTCTGATATATGTTTAATACTAAAATCTTCTATGGTAAATTGTTTTAGAATGCTTTAGCTTGAGAGTGTTCCAGGCTAGTAGTTGTTGCTTTCTGGAATTAAAACTTGGAAGTTAGGTTGAATTGGAGGACAAGTTAGAGGTATTCTGGGGACTTATAAATGGAATCATCAGCATCTGGTTCTTCAAAGAGGGCAAGAACCCCTGGCAATGGCACTCAAGTCCCTTCCTGCTTGGTTGATGGATGCATAGCTGACCTATCTAAACGCAGGGACTACCATAGACGCCATAAAGTATGTGAGCTCCACTCTAAGACCCCAAAAGTTATTATTCAGGGTCAGGAACAACGGTTCTGCCAGCAGTGCAGCAGGTATGAATAGAATAATTTAGATGTTTCTGCTATTGTTTTAATTATACACTATTTCCTTTTTAATTTAATTTTGGTACTGCATATTGTATTTTTCATCTTGCTTGCCATCTCTTTCTATTGTATGGAGTAATTAATAGGGATTGAGTCTGCCGGCCGGGCCTGCCACATGACTCTTGCGATTTTTTTTTCAATTGCTTATTTAGGTCCCATGAGTTAACTCGTACATATTCAGTTCAAGTTATATCATTTGCTAGATTTTACTGTCCAGAGCATATTACATTTGGATAATACTAATACTTCACTTCATACTCTTGAGCTTCTGTGAGTAAATTCTATTTGCTTTTTAGCATTTCTTTCATCTAATGCCCTTGAAATTTTAAAAACCATTGGTTTGTTTAATCTGCACCAAATGATCTAAATAAATTACTTTGTAAAATGGAGTGAACGAACACATAAAGAATGGTGACTTATAGTTTTTTTTATTAAAGGTTAAATTATGTGTAATAAGTTGAATATATTTGCAGAAAATGTTCTTACCACCAAGTCTAGATGAGGCATTATCTTTTATTGCTGTTTGATTCTCTAAAGCAATAATAGTAGCCATCTACTCTCTGTAATTCTATCAGATTTTCTATGCAATGGACTATTCTTAATAAAACCAAGCTGCATAATAGATGCATTACTTAGATTTGCTCTATTTCTATTGAACACACTTTATCAGGTTTCATTCGTTGGTGGAGTTTGATGAGGGAAAGAGAAGCTGCAGGAAACGACTTGATGGACATAATCGGCGCCGTAGAAAGCCCCAACCAGATTCTCTGTCCATAAATTCTGGGAGGTTTTTTACTGAACACCAAGGTCAAATTTTTATTTTGGTTTCTGAATTTGAATCAATATATTTTGGATTCCCATTTAGAACAAAGTCCCTAGATTGTTATTGATTGCGGAACTGAATGAGGTGTCGACCCTTAAAGGTATTAGCATAGCTGATTAATCTTGTTTCCATTAACAGAACTTTTATATGCAGGTACTAAATTTATACCATTTGGTAGCCCTCAAGTATTTTCTGCAGGTGCGGTAACACCTGCTTGGGCTGGAATTGTCAAAGCCAAGACCGATGTTATGCCTCACAACAATATAGACTTCAGTAACAGGAACTTGCTTCATGGATCCTCCTCTCACAACGACAAAGGAGGGATGCAGTTCCCATTCTTAGAAGGTGGCACGAATTCAGCACTCCCTGGAGCATCTGTCTGTCAACCACTTCTCACTGCCAACACCTCATTAGGCAATGGTAATAGCAGCCAGAAAATGTTCTCGACTGGATTAAACAGAGTTGTCGAATCTAGTCACGCTCTCTCTCTTCTGTCATCACTACAGTCTGAGACTCGGGAGATTGGTTTGAGCCATATGGTGCAGATTGACTCGATCCCAGCAGCAGCTCAGTCCTTGATTCCAAGCCTGAATTACAGTGGGATAGGCATGGATGGTGAGCCAATAGGATGCGCTTTGGTCACTGATAGCAGTAGTAATGCCAACCTCCATGGCCATGGCCATGGCCAGGATACATTTCAGATTGTGGTTGATGGATCAACTGCAACTGAAACTCAACAAACACTCTCCTTCTCTTGGGAGTAGTAGTTACCATCTATAGATTTCCTTTGACCAGTTAACTACGTTGAAATTAAAATAAAGCATTGTCCTAATCAATAAGATTTCTGATAGCCTCATAAACAGAGATTTTTTACTTGCTACTGTTTGAATATTCTCTCCAATTAATTAACTTGTACCCAACAAACAGTGGGTTGATCTTCTTATTATTAGATCCATAAACCTGCCAAATATCTATTCTCATAGTCATTAAGAAGATCGGCCTACATAAGCTACTGCAACATAAAAGGTAAGTAATTACTTGAAGTTGAAGGAATGAACAATATTGAGTATATTAATGGTTCGCATTCTCTCTTTAATTATCTTCCCGTGTTAGCATATAGATTCATTATTTATCCATTATATTATGGCATGATATAGTACTATGAGCATATTTTCTAACATCGTGGTTTATGATGTACTGCAAAACGGTGCCGTCAATATGCTATTAGCATATTCTCTCACATCGTGATTTATGTTGGTACCACAAAATCGGTGCCGTCAAGATGCTAGACACTATGGTAGTTTATGCCGCGTAACATCTTTAGAACATAGCACCAGTACACATTCTGTCACATTACTATTTAATTAAGAATAAAAATACATTCTTTTTGCACTACTAGTTAATTAAGGATAAAGCATCAAATTGACAGACAGACTAGCTATTATTTTGATTCTTTCTCACTCTTTAGAGATTACCAAATTTGAGTCATTACCCTTGTGCTAACTTGTTACACAAAAAAAATGTCAAATTGCCAATGGGGTCAGAAAAAGGTGGGAATATCACCCAACCCCTACACAATCTGGGATTATGTTGATGCATGATTCTAGATAAATATGTATATGGAATTTTATAAACTGGGGCCAACCGCATACTTCTCTATCATAGGAAATCTCTTCGACTCTTCGTTCTTTCAGCTTGTCATGGTGAAAAACACCGACTTCTATAAATAGAGACCAGGCCTGGAGACATAAACATAACCAGTTTATTAAGCAGATTATCTTCTCGATTCATAAAAATGGAGACTTCGGGTCACAACAAGCCCAGAGGGTTCATTAGAAATAAGCTGGCGAGGACTTTTCAACGAGTGACGAAGCGAAGTTGGTCAGTGCAAGGCGTTAGTAACTATAAGGTGACGCCTACGCCTATGCCTGCGCCGTCTGCTCCAAATGGTTCAGTAATTTATAGTTTATCTCGTCATCGAGAATTGCCAATCGTTTCACCGATGCAGAGGGTGACGACGACAAATTATAATAATGAGCCGATGAACAGTCATCACCGTGACAGCAATGGCTCTTCTGATTACGGTGGCTGTGACGAGAACGTAGACATGAAGGCTGCTAAGTATATTTTGTATGTTCGAGAGAAATTCAAACAAGAGAGAGTCGATGCTAATGAATTTTAATGTATTTTAAGTAGCTAAAAATTAGCTGCATCTGTCGTACGTACGTAGGTGTATGGCGTATGTTAGATGTACTACTATACTATGCTTTGACTTCGTCTAATAACTTGAGCTTTTCTTATCATTTCATTTGATCTTGCAATTTTTCAGATGTTAAGGGTTTGATTATTAATGGAAACGACAGTGTTAATGCTCTTATACGTTAAGCATATTAGGTATTCTCATGTGACTCGGATTCTGTAGAAAATGAATATCTCTACCTCTTCCAGCAATCACAGGTAGAGGAAACTTCATCGATGGCAAGCCCTTAGTTTTAAAAGGGTTGGTGCAAATTTAATAGACTAAATCTTGGAGTCCAACTTTATGTGTTAGGAAATCAAGTCCATCCCGCATCAGATTTTTACCTTCCTCATCTTTTTGCAAGCATCCTACATCTTTTCATGGCCCAGCATATGAAGACTACTTGTCTGGGCCCATTGGGCCTAGATCATACCTATCTCATATCTCTGTCTACAAATATGTCCATTTGAAATTGAGCCGTAATATTTACCCCTACTTTTTTTTTTTTTTTATGTAAAAGTAACTTATTAATATATCTTGTTGTGAGAGTTTTAAATAAAACAATTCTACTATGTTATTATAACGACGTAGTGTGATCATTTAATTATTAAGAAAATAAAAAATTATAAATTAATGATAAATAAATAAAAATCAAGAAGGTTACTACCATTCAATTATTTTTTTATTCGATTTATTTATTTTTTTTGACTTTTTTTATATTTATCATCAATATATGATTTTTTTTTTTGATAATTAAATAATTTCACCACATCATTATAATAATGTGGTGAGACTGTCTTACCTCAGACCCTCGTATCATATAATAATAATAATAATAATAATAATAATAATAATAATAATAATAATAATAATAATAATAAAATCATTCTTTATCTTCTTATTATTATTTTTTAAATTTTTTGATAAAATCTTCTATTCTTCTAAATTTTGTCAAGAAAAAAAAAAGTGTTGATGATTATTTCAGTTTTTAAAAAATGAAAAATAAAATTAATTACAATTTCGTTTTGCTCTTTCTATCAGATAATTATTAGAAGTATTGTACATGTAACAATAGAGAATGTCTTTCAGTTTTACTCCATTTTCTTATTAATTAAGACATTCTTATTTGTCAAAATAAGATAATCTTCTTTGTTAAATGAAATAGGAGTAGTAAAAATACTATCTTTTATTGTTCCAATTTCATTTGATAAAAAAAATGCTATTTTAAGTAAAATTATTCTAATTTCATTTGATAAAAAAAAAAAACCATTTTCATTATAATCGCAAATATTTTATCGTTAACATCAATTTTGAGTATTTTTGGTATTATATAAAGTATATTAGTAAGTAGGGTATGCAAAAAGTTAAAGAAAATTATCACCACCCTTTGGAATTAAATAAAAATTTAATTTATGTTTACAAAAATTAATCTCATCTAATTCTCACACATTTCTCTTGTCTTTGGTGCTTCCTTTTAAAGTCATGGTATTACATTTGCACAACCTCACCTCTTTGTTTCTCTATAATTGAAAGACATCTTCAGCCAAAAATAAAGTATAGTTTTGAAAATTCTATTGTGCATGTTATTATATCAACACCGTCGACATGTGAAGTAGGGTCTAGTTATAATATATTCAATGTATCCTGCCTCCAAAATTTTTTATTACGCGTAACTTGAAACAATTTATATAAAAACTTTAAAAAATAGTCGAAATTTCAGTATTTAATTTATTTATTTTTATTTAAAAAAAAAATTAAATGGAAGATACATCAAATATAGGGCAGGTAATCCCTATGAAGTACTCTATTATTTCATGTATAATAGGAAATCATAATATGACTTGCTTGTTTGCTTCCACTTACAAAGAAGCCGAGCGTAACATGCTTATTATTTCATGATAAATAATTAAGTGATTCAATTTTTAATAATATTACATATACAAACTCATTCATATAAATTGATATGACAAATAAAAATATAATTACAAATTTTACTGTGAAAGACAAAAATAAAAGTATTAAAAATTTATGGGAACTAACATAAAATAAAATCTCTTTTTAAAGGCTCAAATGATAAAAAATATATTATTTATATTAAATTTTAAAAAATAATTTGTTGTGTTTCGTTAGTAGCGTCAATATTATATCACTATCATATATCCTATATTTCCACAAAAATAAAAAAATACATATTATTATTTTTTACGAAAGTAAAAGAAAAAATAAATTATATAAGACCACGTTAATTTATATAAAAATAGTTTATATTCTTGATATTATTATTTTATTTGAATATAAAATATGAATTAAAAGTTATAATATCTCAATTCTAAACTTTTTTTTTAATCTTTACCGAATAATAAATATTGTATTTCTTAAAATGTAGTATTAGGATAATGTTATATTAATAAAAGTCTTAATTAAACAAAATTTGTCTAATATTATTATCAAGTATAAACAGTAACATTTAAAAAAAAAAAAAAGAAAAAAAGAAGAAGGTAAATTGGAAATGGTAAGTGCATTTTATATGAAGAAATTAGGAGTTACTTGTGGACAAGCAAAAGCCATAAGATGGATGTAACCTGTCACCTGCCCACAAGCTGCTATATAAAGTTGTTTGATTGTTGCATAATTGGGTATAACATTCTTTTTAGTTTATGAAATCAATGTTTTTCAATTTACAACCAAATTGTTTAACCTTAAAGAGATAACATTTATTTGCCATAATTGGTCTTGTTTGAACAATGTTCTTTCAAACTACTTTTAACCATGAATGTTCTAAAACCTCTACTTAAACTCACTAACCAAACCAACCAGCCGTTTTAGATTAAGTATACATACACAAATATATATATATATATATATAAAGAGGGGTATGATCAATAATTCTCTAATGTTACACAAATTTTTACATATTAGAATTGAATAAAATAAATGTTATATTAATTAGGTTCATTAATTCTTAAAATGTATTAATTATAGTCATTAAATGAAAAGAGAGAAGAAAATATTTTAAAATAGAAGATACTAATGGCGCTAATTAATACGATATTTATTTTATTCAATTCTAACATTTGTTAATCTAATCTTGATAATTGATATAAAAATTTGTGTAATATTAAAGGGTTGTTAAGATATATATATATATACACACACACACATGTGTGTGTGCGCGCATGCGCGCATGTATATAACCATTTTAATGTCAATCAATGTAAGAAATACTATATTTTTAATTTTTATATTCTTTTTTTAATTAAATAATTTTAAAAGTGATAAAATTTTAGTATCAAATTAACGAATGACATGTTGAGATAAAAAATAAAAAAATAATTGGAACGTGCAGTACTATTTATTACCAATTAAACTAATAATTGAAGTTTAATGACACGATGAGATTTTAAATTCTTATAATTTATGCGTTGATATAATTATTTTTAACAATAAATATATACATAATTTAATTTTTTTATTAATATTTTTAGTAAAAAAAAAAACGTGTAAACCGTTCGTGTAAAAGACAATTACTTCCCGTTCTAAAGTTTAGTTGAGAATATATGTCGCTGCTAACTTTCAGCTTTTCCCATGTGCGGTGGTTGAATAAAGTTACTGTCATCAATCAACTTCATATTGATTGATGATGATGATATGATGATCAATAGGAATCAGATTAGAGGCAGTCCAGATTTGGTTGTTTTCATTTTACTAATGTGGGTTTGGCACCACACGATCAAAACCGAAGTAGGAGTGTAAAAATGGTGCACTTGTTCTCTCTAGCGATAGGACTTGTGCTTTGATAAACCCCACCGACGTGACGTCCTTAAAGAGAAGTACCCAATTTTTGTATGTAGTACACGTGTATTATTATGATTTTGACATTTGTCTGCCTTAAAATAGAATGTAATCTGACATAGATAAAGTGGCGTGGGACTCACATCATTCAAATCCAACCATTCGATTTGATTTGATTTGATTTCCCATCACTCACGGTCCCCACTTTCTCACCGGCCCACTGCTTTTTGCTTCATTTCATTTCAATTTCAATTTCAAAATTCAACTTGCATGACTCATCAGTTTCCCTACCTTCTAGTTATAGAATTAAGATGGTTTCCAAGTTGGGCATCTCACAAAGTAGTATTTGGAGGAAGTGCTTCTTGAGGAAGCACTTTTGGTCCCGTCTAAATGGTACAAATCGTGGTTGGGCTAGAGTTGGGTTACCGTTTTTCCTGAAAACGAAATGAAAGGCAGGTAAAATCCAGGAGGATGACAAAACGAAGTTAAAAAAAAAAAACTGTAAACACAAACAAAATCCAAATTTATGCAATAGAGTTAGATTCCTTGTTTATACCGAAGAAGAAGATGATATATGAAGTATATGAACAAATGGGTTAAAATGTAAGGACAACTTTTGTAAAAAAAATCCATATGTATATATAATACAATGAATTAGGAGATCATGGCCAAGGAGAGAAGCAACTGCAACTTTGGTTAGAGAAGTGGGTTAATAAAAGGAAAAGGGAAAAGGGAGAGTAGTTTGGACCACAACAACACTCTCTAATTTGTTTAATTGCATGTATGACTTGTAATTGATGAGCCAGAACCAGCCATTTGTAACGTGTAGGATATGAAGGCAGGCTGATGGTATTGGTCGATGGTCGCAATCAATCAGATAGCTAGGGAATTGTGAGTGGTGGCAGTAGTAGTTTCACTCATTCAATTTCGAACTACTATTACTATACCACCTCTAAAGTTAAATCTGTAAGCAGGGATTAGGGGTTGCCTTATTTTTTTTCTTCTACTTCTTCCGTTAACTTTTAGCTTTAAAGTCAAATGCATAATGCTAAAAATTATGCATTTGACTTTAAAGCCACTTTGTAAACAGTTTATATGATCATGATCGATGAACCCATGTGGTATTTTTGTCTCGATATGCAACTTTGATGTGGCTTTTGAATGGTTCCCTCGCCAACTTTATAATAAACATAATTCCATAGAGGAATGACATCCACTGCATATTGTTTTTACATGTTAATTTATCATATTTTTGGTGCAACCTTCCTTCCAAGTATCATTCCTTTTAGTGACTTAATGTTGAATATATACAGATGATTTATTAATCCTTTCTCTAATTTAACAAGACCCGGATTGCCCTAGCTGGGATTATGTGTTACATTTTAAACAGTACTGAAGGGTTTACGATATATAGTTTCAGTTTAGATAAAACATGTGTCATCAATTGATGGGTGATGACTTCCATCTTTCATAGAGCGAATGCTAAGTAATTAAATATTCTATTTCCTCGTTAATATGATAAGTACTAAAATCAATTATTCAATTATTGTTACAAATATTGTCGAGTTTCTTGTCTATATTAGTAACCAATATTGTATAAGTTTATTTTTGTTGTATAATATGAACTTGACCCAAACCCAATATGATGTTGGGTAAACTCGACTCAAGCACATTAAGGTTTTACTATATATTGATGTATAAGATGATGTCAAACTTTCTTTTTCTTGTATTCTTCATATTTCATTTATCATTTACAGAAGTATTGTGTATATATATAGATAGATAGATTTGATACTCTATTTTTGACCATACATAAATTAAGTTTAGAATCATGCTTAACCGTTATGGATATTATTCTTACAATCTCTCAATTTTAATTCTTAATTGACAACTCATGCCAACAAATATTACACTTCACAAAGTTTATTTATAAGATTGTAATTTATAATTTTGATGAATGTATGATTTTCATGCACTTATTGATAAGTGTACTATCATCTACTGCATATTTATAGCATTAATCGAATTGTAAATGCTACTGAAAAGATGTTTTCTTTTTTCTTTTAATATGTAAGAAATTGAAATAACTTCTTCTATAACTATAGTTATCCTAAACAGATTAATATTTGACACTTAGTGCTTCCATAGCAACAATTGTGATTTTAAAATCGTCATACCTCAAATACAAAAAAAAAAAAAAAATGAAATAAGAGAATTTGAAATTATGTAACTTCAAGAATCTTAGTGAATAAATTAAATTACCCCACCACTAACTTTCTAATGTGCCTATAATCCTTCAAAGACTGTTGTTATATTTCTTATTAAAGAAGCTGGATGAGTTAACATGTAAATAAATTAAGAAATTAGGATATGATTCCTCCTCAAATAAAGAATTTATTCCTCCACAAATAAGCACTTTGTAGTCAAGGATAAGGAAAAGGTCCTTTGTAGTCAAGGATAAGGAATCGTGTTTAATGTAAAGCATCTTTTATTTGTAAAAGGACCTTTCCTTATCCTTGACTACAAAGTGCTTATCCCACATTTTCCACGGTTCATCAAAGCCTCTTTAAGTCAAAAACAATTTAATTAAGCACTTCATAGCTTAAAAGTGATTAGTTTAATGAAAGTAATCATCAAAATTCTTAACGTATGAGAAAAGAGTTTTTCTGAAAATCCAATGGAAATTTACTATTTTTAACACAAACCCATTTAACATGCAAGAATATTAATATATTGCTGTTAGTTCTTGAAGACCTAAGGCATGCTTGGGCCGTCCTGAGTTTTTGAAGTTCTAGACGAGTTCTTAAAGTGTAACTTTAGTTTAATATTAAGTTAAAAAATGAAAAGTAGTGCATAACTAATATTAATTTGGAGCTTAATTTTTAATCAAATCTTAGAGTTCATAACCAACTCCCTAAATAGTAGTGTATAACTGATATTTATTTAGTTTTGAGAATTTTAAGCTATAATCACCGAAATAAAAACACTATATGTCAAATATTAAGGTGAAATTATTGATCACTCGTTGTATTAATAACATGTTTGTCCTAAATACCCACTTTAGAAGCCACTTTTGCCTTTCAACGCATTTAATGTAGTTAGAAATTTATTTGTTTTATATAGCACACTTATTTTTATTCGGTTATTAATAATTAATAATTATTCACTTAATTATACTTCATCGTTAATAATTTTATTTTCTTACCTTCAAACGTACTGTTTACTGGCTTGGATTCATATGATATTAAGCAATTGACGTAGAGGAAACTACAATGTTTAACTGATAATAATGCAAATTAAAATAACCTGACAAAACGATCTAGTATAACCCACACTTGTCTGGGCAATGTAAGTAATAACATGTATGAATTTCCCCATGATATAAAATAATTTCCATTTTAATTGAAGAAACAGAATGGATGCATGCCCTGAGTGGCATTGGATATATAATATAGCTGTAATAATATTGTTAATATTAATTAATTCTAAATAAAAACCTGGGGGGATATTGAGAAGTTGTGATCTGTAATTAGTGGGAGGTTCACCTCTCAGATCAAAAATGGTGGGAATATATATATATATATATATATATATTCATGTATTATCATGGGGTGAATGATGCAGTGTATAGCGATACGAAAATCGAAACACGATCAAATTTCACAATATACAAGTTTTAATTCAAAAATTTAACTCAAATTTGAATAAAAACAACGATTTATTGAAAAATTTATTAAAAAAATAAGGTTATACTTGTATTATAGATTTAAAATCCTTTTATACGAAACCTTAAATATAAAATAACCTTAATTAATATAATTGGGTCAAACTAAAGCCTATGAATTGAAATAAAATAAAATAGAATAAAAAAAAAAAGGACGTAAAAGAAACAAAATTTATGTTATTCCGCGGCCTGGTATGGCAACCTTGACATTTTAGTATAGCAGCCCTGGCGTTCTACCTTGTAAAGAGATTTAGTGCGGCAACTTTGACATTTTGTCTCTAAAGGTCTGAGATTCAGTATTTCAGTGTCGTGATGCTGGCTTCTCATGGCCATGGATGGCGTTGGACATTCTGCCTTTGAGGATATGATGCCTCATAAGGGAATATGAGACCTAATTACTATTAATGTCTATGGAGAGAAATTCCAAAATTAACTTAATTATGAAGGGAAAATTTAGAATTACTAATTTAATTTAATTATTAATATTTATTTGTCACATTAATCAATCATCTTAATAAATAATAATACAATAACTGTTGAAGGTAAATACTATAACCCAGTCGTTGATTTGATTAGGCGAACTTTCACTCTCAGTGTTCAGCTTGCATTTGCTGGCATCGTCACGAGTTAAGTTTTTAGACGACGGGTTTTAAGGTAAAATCTAGTCAGCAACTTTTCGGACATCCAGAGGGGTAAATCCGTAAATATTTGTAACATTACGAAACTACGAAGGTTCACCTTCTTGATCTTGTGGTTAGATCACATGATTTCCTGAGCCCGAAGAAATGTTCGGGTAGATTATTAGTCATCGTTTAGTTCTCCTCCCGACACGTGGCCCTCTCCCTCTCCCTGTCGTAGCCTCCTCACCTCTCTTTTAAAATTTTTATTTTTTCATCGATTTTCCACCGTCTCATCAAGATCACACAACACACGTAAAAAGGTACAGGAATTAAACTGCAAGGAAAATAATATGGATGGTTAAGTAATTACAGAAACTAAGACGACCTGAAAGTCAAATGAAAGTAATATATACATCATATATATATATATATATTTATAATATTTGGGGTTATAAATAGGGCGAAAAGGAAAAAGGGTATTATAGATGAGAGAAGAAGCTTAGGTTTGTTTTAGATTGTTGTTGTTGTTGTTGAGTGTGTGAGGAAAGAGAAAGAGAAAGAAAATGGGAAGGGGTAGGGTTGAGTTGAAGAGGATAGAGAACAAGATCAACAGGCAAGTGACCTTCGCAAAGAGAAGAAATGGGCTATTGAAGAAAGCTTATGAGCTTTCTGTTCTATGTGATGCTGAGGTTGCACTCATCATCTTCTCTAATAGAGGAAAGCTGTACGAGTTTTGCAGTAGTTCAAGGTATGTTATCACCAAAACTAACTAAAACCTTTTAAAACCTAATTAAAAATACAGAAAAAAAGAGCTCTTTGTTTTTCTCTTTCTTTCCTTGTCTGTCTTTCTAGCTATACACTAGTCTAGAGAGATTGTTTTCTTGATTTCTTGTTTTGAATTCTGACTTTGGATCTTGAAAGCTCGCTAAAGATTGCTGTTTTCAGTGATGGTGTATATATATTTGATCAAAAATTGAAAAGAGAGAAAGGTGTTTCTTTGGAGTTGAGTTTTTTGCCGTTTTCATGTCTGTCTCGGCGTTTTTAGCAGGTTGAGTGTTTTGGTCTTCTTACTCTTGTTAGATCTGCAACTGGAAAATTCATCAAAAGAAGATAACATACATATTTCTATGTATTATTCACTGTTATATTCACTCTCTTTAATTCTTGATTTCTATTTCCCAAGTCTCTTTTGTTTTCTTTTTTTATTTTCCTTTATTGTTTCCTCTCTGAATTTTCCGTTTTTGTTTAATTTTTCTTCTTCTTTGAATAAAGTTATCGTTAATGCCTCCGATCTATTAATTTTCAAGTTTTTCAAACCTAATTTGGACCTTTCTTCCTAATTCAAGAAGCTCCACCACCATTTTTGTTCTTTAAGAGAAAATAAAACCCTTTTGTTTCTTCATAGCTCTAATATCAAACTGGGTTTGAACAACTCCCTCTTTCTCTCATTTCAATCTGTGAGCTTGAGTTTTTCCCTCACCCTCACCACTTTTTGTTCAATCCCTTATTGAAAAAATCGAGAGCAGCTAGTAACTTGTTTGATGCTTTTCTGCTTCATGCGTCTGATTAAATCAAAGCCAAATGAGACACTTTTAGCCATTTACGCAGCAGTTTCTCTTCTTCAACGGGTTAGTCCTCGATCTTTTCTATAAGAGTTTTCCTTCTTTCCTGTGGATCATAATGTTCTCCTTCTTATGGAGACATCTCCATATCTGCTTAGGGTTTGATCTTCCCAAAGCTTTCTATTCTTAAAAGTTAATTTACTCTTTTCTCTCTCTTTCACTCACAGAGAGACAGCTGAATCAGATCTGAATTTATAATGAAATGATATAATATGTCTAGAAGAAAGTGTTTTTGTTGCTTAATTATTAGTAATTTAACCTAGTGTATTCATGGATAATTATTAGGGCTTCATATTCAAACACTTCCATGTATAACCAACACTACAATTTAACCTCCTTGGAGTTTTTTTTATAGAGTATTATCTGGGTTTAATTGTTAAGATCGTTTGAGTAGTATGAAAAAATAAAATGATCGAAATAAATTTAAGGATATTCTGAATTGTAAATAAACTTAGCTGTAATTAATCATTGATTAAATAAACAAGCAAATATTTATGTTTCTTGAGTGTTAATTTATTCATTTTCATATGAGATGTATATATTTTTTATTTGAATTGTATAGCATGCTCAAAACGCTTGAGAGGTACCAGAAGTGTAACTATGGAGCACCAGAACCAAATGTGTCCACAAGGGAGGCGCTGGTAATGGTGAATTTTTTTGGTCAACTTGCCCTCTTTTCTACTGATCTGATTGCTTACTCTGCCAAAATCCGAGTATTCTTTTTTAATTTGTTACATGAATTTGATGGACATCACATCAGAATTTTAGGCTTGCACAAAGTGAATTAACGAACAGAAACAAAATGCAGAAAACCAGTGCATTAGATATATATGTATAACTGTTCTATCATTATAGGTTAGAAGTGAATAAGAAAATTAAACAAAATGCAGTAATATATAGTTTCAGCTTCTTGTTTACAGTACCAACGTTTGGAACTGGTGCTAATTATTAGAAAGATCCTATGCTACAATCTGTCTTGTTTTTATTTGCTTCTTTGGAAAGAATGTTATAATTCAAACGGAAGTTACATTTTTATTGCAATTATTGTTGGCCATTTTGCAGTAACATAAAATTTGTGTAAAGAAGAATTAGGTAAGGAGATATTTAAGTAGGAATATATAGTTTACAAATTGTATAAGAGTATAGCCAACTCAGTGATGTCATAATACAACAGCAAGTATTTGATAAGCATTTATTTTTATTTTTTATTATCCTTCTTTTAATAGCAAAAAAGCTCACTGAACCTAACCTCAAATGCACCTGACTCAAGTTAGCTCATGTATGCTCCTCCCCAATAGATATAATAGTTTATTCTTATACTTAGGTTGTGCTTAGTATATACGATGTTATGAAGTTCGGGGCAACAGACTCTTTGAAATGATATATTTGCTTCCGTAGCAAACAATTATCATTTTTGTGCGTTTATCATGTTAAGGTATTATATAGTATTTGAAGCTCAATTGCTCAGGCTCACACATATATAAACCTACAGTATATACAATTGATTTCTGCTTCTGTGAATTTTAAAATTTTCTGCTTTTTGAAGACATTTATAACCAGAGAGAGTTTATGGATTGTTGTCCATTCACAACATAAAAATCATCTCAATATCCCATGATATAGGATTTGAGGCTTGCATTTGAGTGAGGAGGTGACATTAGGTTTATATTATTATTTTAAAAATACAATAGTTTTAGGAGAGATATTAATAATTATCAACATTATGGGAAATTTGAATGTAATATATTTACAATCATTCTTAAAATTAAGGAGAGATAGCATGGTTCTTGCTCCCTTTTGTTTTGTGCATATTTTTCATGTATCTGTGCTGCAAGAGGCCGCATGGACTCTCTTATTTATGGTGTGTTTGTGTTGCAATGTGTGAGTTATTCATGCTGTAAATGTGTTATGCTGTTTTGGTCGTAGGAGCTAAGTAGCCAGCAGGAATATTTGAAGCTTAAAGAACGATATGAGGCCCTACAAAGATCCCAAAGGTAAGTCAGTTTGAAACGTACCTAATGTGTTGTACGTATAATACTCAATTGGGACATTCAAATTAATTAATATTTCAAATCGATGTGACATTGTGCATGCATGAGCAAATACAAACTGATTTTAATTTGTACTAATAGGAATCTCCTTGGAGAAGAACTTGGTCCTCTAAGCAGCAAAGAGCTTGAATCGCTTGAAAGGCAGCTTGATATGTCATTGAAGCAGATCAGATCAACAAGGGTATTTGTTCTCATCAATTACCACTTTATTATTAACTTTTACAACTTTGGAATTACAGAGAGAAAAGTTTGCTAGGGCTTGTCACATATGGTTCATATTTCGATAAAGACTTGTCAAATCTAATTTGAATGTTACGATGCATGCATGGGCTTCCTCATATTTATTGTCAGTGCAGCATTGCATGAAGATATTTCTGTCCCAACAATGGATATATATGTCATTTTGTCGTTCTCGATTGAATGCATATATGTGGTAGATGAAGATGAAAACAATGTATTTTAGAAATATTATGAGGAAATAATGATGCAACTAGGAAATAGGACAGGTTTTCAAACTGCTTTACGAAAATATATAAATGCAAAGCATATATGACTAAGTACTTGAACAAAGGGTACTTAATTATAAACGTAATTCAAATATATATATATATATATATATCTGACATTCATATAATATATGATTCTACAGACACAGTACATGTTGGATACGCTCACTGATCTTCAACATAAGGTATGATCATAAGCTTGCTAGCTAGCTTGTTATTACTAATCCGTTTCTTTTTCCGTCACATCAATTTTCAATTCTTGCAAATGCAGGAACACTTGCTGAGCGAAGCAAATAAGACCCTCAAACAAAGGGTAGGTTATGTTATCAACTACCTGATTTTCAATTCTAACATTTTTCAAGTGGCTGCCTAACTCCTACGTAGATTGAATTTGTTATGTCACAACCCATACCTGGGTTCATATTGTGCCATTTCTACTCTTAAATATTAGGAGAAAATCTTCCCTCATAATTATGCACCTAAATACCTGATTATTATTAAAGGAATTACTTGTTCAGCCAAGTGATAAAATGACTCGTAATTCTAATATTTATATATTCCTAGAAGCTAGCAATGCACTTAAAATGTCAACTTCACTGCAGAATTAGTCTTATTTTATTTGGTGGGGTAGTTTCTCTTCGGGAATATTAAGTTTACTATCTAATTATACTTTCTTTCAACTGTGTTAATTTCTTGCATATATCTTGAGGGATAAGACTCATTACATCCCACTGATTAGGTGTCCTTTGCTTTCTTTTCTTTAACAAAATTTTCCTTTCCCTCAAGATTTATTTAAAACAAAGAAATGGTCTTCTGGTATTATCATTATGGTGCTTAGTCATTGAAAAAGTTAAATACTTTCGTTGTACCACGTTATTTATACAATAATGTTTTGTTAGTGAGATATTTATTTTAAAAACTATTAGAAAAATTAGTAATTATGATAAATAAATTTACAGGATGAGATAATGTCACAGAATAGTTATACTAGAACATATAATTTTTTTATTAATTAATTTGTGGATTAACAAAATTGAATAGAACCAAATTATGGAGGGTAGCATGTTTTGATTAATGCTGTTCTTCATGCAGTTGATGGAAGGATACCCGGTAAACACACTTCAGTTGAATCCAAGCGCAGAAGATGTTGGGTATGGCCTCAAACCAGCTCAACCTCATCAGGGTGATATCTTCTATCATCCCTTGGAATGTGAGCCCACATTGCAAATTGGGTAAGCCCCCTTATAATTAAGTACATATAATAAGAAAGGTGCCCAATGATCTGAGCATATCTATATATATATATATATATAGAGAGAGAGAGAGAGAGAGAGAGAGAGAGAATAGAAATATCTATGAAACGAATTAACTGCTTTCTTTTAAGATTTTATATTTCATTGTAAAAGACACAGATTACCTTATTATATATTGAATTGCAGGTATCAGCCTGCAGATCCAATATCAATAGTGACCGCAGGGCCGAGTGTGAATAATTACATGACAGGATGGTTACCATGCTAAGCAGCTGCGATTGGTATGCATCCGATTCATAAGAAGCAATAAATTTATCCCTTTAACCTGTAAGCAACTTATTTGAAACACCCAATGAATGTTATGGATTTATATATATGATGACTCTACAGTCTGAACCTTAGGACGACACTGGAAACGCTGTTGTGTAAGTGTGCGGTGGAGGGAGGCGCTTGTGTTTTCAATCACTGCGCTTCCTTTCGCGTAAACTAGATTTAAAGGCTTGTTTGAAAATAATCGTTGGTTGCATATAATGCAACTCAACTATCCATTTCATTAGGTGGTGGTTTTGGTATTTTCAACTTATAGCAGCTTACTGAATTCCAGTCTCAGCTCAGGAGCATTGACCTGTGAATTTGGGCCTAATTGTCAGCCCAAATCTATGTGATAAATGTGTCCAAAAACGAAATTTAGAAATAAGCAACAACGAGTGTCAGTAAGACAGTAAATACTGCAGGACTGAGCGGAAATCTGCTGGAATTACTCCCCATAAACTGGAACTGACAATTTTAGAATCCGTTATGACTTGAATTAACAAATTCATATGCTTTGAAACTAGTGCCAACCAAACACCTCAATCCTTCTTGTCTCAAATCAATCGCTGCTATGAATTGATTTAACAAATAAATGTAAGAAAAATATTCTCTGTTTTGCATAGGTTCTGTACTCTGTAATTGATTTCTTCTCTTAAAATGCATCAAGTCCTATAAATTCAATACGAATTATTATTATAACTATTTCACAGTTTTCTTTAGGTAATGAATACAAACGGCAAAAAGTTGCGTAGCCTAGCTGCCGACGACCATATATTTAATTCTCTCTGTCATGTTTACTGTTTTGCAGCGATTTCGCTAAATATAAATATATATATATATATGTAAAAATAATATAATATTTTAAAATAAATTTATTGAGTATGTAATAATACTAAATTATAAAATCGAACTTTATTATTATTTTTTTTAAAATAGAGAAATATATATTATAATTATAATAATTGTTGGATGTTTGATCTAAAATAGTTAGGGCATCGTATCGCAATTCTGATTCTTTTGCCATCACCTTCTATTACTTCCTTGGTCGAGCATCTATCAACACCTGACGATGAGGAGAGGGTGACAGCCCCTATGTGAAGTTCCCCCTCTTCTCTTCTCCAGAACAGCCTTGTGAACGAGAGATGATCTAAACGACCTTACATTGCCAGTGTTTTCACTCCTTACTCTCCACCATAACAAAATGTTATATCTCTCAAGAGTGCTCAAAGGCGGGTCCAAGTAGGAAAAAATTGGTAGAGCTTATTTATGATCTTGTGCTGTAAGGTTATGGACTCCAAACAGCCCTATATGAAAAATTAATATCATTCAGAGATCAAATATCACTCGAGAGGAGTTGTTCGAATAATAAAAGGTATAACTACTTTAGAAGCTGAGATTTAAGAGAAGAGATCTTGAATTGACATCATAAAGTGATATAAAGGTCTCGGCTATAATTTACAAATGTTTTAATCTCAATTTACAAGGGTTTTGATCAACTTGTAAAGGTCTCGGATGGACAAAACTTGAGTTCATCTCGAATGGATCGAGAAGTTTCAGACAGAGATTTCCATGATCTCTCAACATTTACGAATTTGTAAAGGATTCATTTTCTTCTTATATTGTTCCCGAATTATTATCTAACAAGGATTCTTGTATATTAAGACTTCTTATATAAAATGGATTATAAGGGTAAGCTTCATATAAAGCATGTGATCCCATAAAATTCGAAGCCGATACTTAACCTATGAAATCTCCGTGATCCTCAAGTGGCGAGATACTTGTTTTCAGATTTTGTAGGAATTCTACCATAATTGGGAGATGTCAACATATATAAAAGGAGACTAATTGCAACCAGGTATGAGGACTGAAACTTTGGCAAAAAAAATCGTAATTCTCCCAAACTTTAAAAAAAAAACTCTAACTCAAGCATTAGAGGATTTTCGCTAGACAACCAGCTTTTACCCATTCAGCTTCCAATTATGATCGTAGGTTATGCAAGCAGTTGAGTGGAGAAGAAGAAGATTGTTGTTGGTGCACGGAGTCAAGGAAGGATTTTTGCTACATCAACATCTGGCGTCGTCTGTAGGAAATTTGAACATAAAGTCGGTAACTACCACGAAAGAGGAAAATTATGGTTACATCGCGAACATACATTACTAGAAATAAGGTAACGACAAGAGGGAACCCGCACGATAATATTATGGAGGAGAATACGGCCGTGAATTAGGATAACGGTGATTAACCACCACCGACAAGAGACATGAATCATGATTCTGAAGCTTCATCGCCACACCAGCAACTCCCTCCTCGTCAAGATACAATAGAAGTCGCCTGGTTAGCCAAGAGATTGGTCGAAAATGAGAAACGACACGTGGAGAAGGATAAACAAATCCAAGTTTTAGCAGAGGAAGTAGCGAGGATGAAGAAGACATTCCAAGCCAAATCCCCAACAATGGAAACACCTAAACTAATGGAGAGTAGTATGCCGGATACCTTACACGCCGTGAATAAAAAAATTAGACATCAACAGAATGTTATCAGAAAAAAGTATATCGCCTCGGAAAAAGGAAAAGGAAAAGTTTCCAGCTATCCCCTCAACGAACCTTGGGGCAATAATGACTCCTTTGAACCCTTCGACGAGCCCACACCGATGTTTAAATATTCACCTGACGATTCAATGGTTATTCGTAAGAAGGGATTGGGTAATGGCCCTGACCAGGAAGATATGAGGATGTTTCTTGATCAAAAACGCCAAAGAGAAGGCTTGGTATAAAGTCTATCTCGAATGAGGAGGTTTAAAAAAAGATAGTGATTTAGTTGAAAATCTCGAGACCCGTGTGGGAAAACTGGTCGAGGAATTGGAGGACTAGAAGCAAAAGAAAAAACAAAGGGGAGATAAGTCTGAACTCAAGACAAGGTTTTTTTCTAAGCCCGCCATTTTTCAAAAAATATTGGACCTCATTTTCCCCAGAAAATTCAAGATACCCTAGATAAACCTTTTTATAGGGAAAACTGACCTCTCCTTACATATGGATCTATTTAGGGAGATAATATTAATATAAGGGTTAGACGAATTCCAGATGTGTCCTTTTTTCCCCTAACCCTTGAAGGGCAAGCGAGAAGATGGTTCACTAGCCTGACCCCCAGTAGCATTGACAGTTTTAGACAATTGTATGGAGTATTTGTAGATAAGTTCTAGGGGATACTATAAACCTTAAGACTCCAAGTTCATTATTGCTCCTGAAGCAAGGAGAAGGAGAGAGTCTCA
Organism: Cedrela odorata; assembly: GCA_035584115.1. Taxonomy (NCBI): domain Eukaryota; kingdom Viridiplantae; phylum Streptophyta; class Magnoliopsida; order Sapindales; family Meliaceae; genus Cedrela; species Cedrela odorata. The sequence goes on along the minus strand of JAXCLQ010000009.1, from coordinate 9,872,407 downwards.
GGAGCTTCATCAAAAGATACCACAACGAGATGATGGATTTGAGGGCTTATTACCATTTCTTGGCCTTATAAGGTCTCATGAAGAGATTGCGGGTAGGCCATGGATGATATGCAGTGCGAAAGCTATCAGTTATCACTTACAAAATAGCTTGGAGAAAATTGCTAAATGAAATTGAAATTGAGAACCAGATTGCCCTCAAGATGAGAGAAGAAAAAGCCTTAGGGCAACAGTTTCCCGATGGGACGTAAAATCTCAAAACCGACCTGAGAAGGAGATGTGATGATAGAAGGAATTTTTGCGATCTAGACAAAAAAGAAAGACTAAATCTGGGTCGGGATGGGGCATCAGGAAGAAGAGATGAGTTTTTCTTTAGACAGTATTGCTCGCTGAGAAGAGATGACACAAAGAGGGTAGCTTATGTACAAGGAGATCGCGTTTTTATTCCCCTGAAAACCCCGCTCTCACAAGTCTGGCATGAAATCAAAGAGCGAAGAACTATTCTTGTGGAACTTCGTCCTCTGAGAGCCAAGCCAGTAGAAAAAGCCTAGAATAAATTTTGTAAGTTCCACTAAAGTCCCGAACACATGACAAATGAATATTTTGATCTTAGAAGCCAAGTAGAAATATTGATATGAAATAATTACTTACAAGATTTGGTAGCTAGAGATGGAGATGGATCTTAAGCTTCGAATTAGGAAATCGAACACGGAAGGGGACGAGAAGAATGGACTATGGTGATTTCAGGAGAGGTAACATTATCCGAAAATTTGAACAGATTGAGGAAAAACTATTCGAAGTATTCATTGGCAAATTCTCCCTCGGTTATTCACGTCATGAATGTATGAGCTGAGAAGAAATAAAAAATCACCTCCGTACCCATCATGTTCACAAATGAAGACAAAGTAGGGGTTTACTATCCATATGATGATGCGTTGGTAGTAACTTTAATGGTAGGAACAACTTAGGTCAGCCGAATTTTGGTGAACACAGAAAGCTCGACTAATATCATCTTTAAGGAAACTCTAGATTCCTTAGGAATCAAGGATCTGAGATTGAAGCCCGCCGAGACCACCCTTCATGACTTTAGAGAATCATGTATTTACCCTATAGGGATAGTTTAACTACTTATCACCATAGGAGAGAAGCCGTATCAGAAAACCAATATAGTAGAGTTCCAAATGGTTAACCTCAAGATATTCTACACCATGATTCTTGACAAACCTTTTCTAAGAACTATAAAGGTGGTAGAAAGTATACATTATCTGAAGCTGAAATTTCGAGCAGGAGAAGGGATCAGAATTGTCAAGAGAAATCAAAAGGAAACTCAATCGTGCTTCGAAATTTTTTCTAAGAGTTCATATTGTCTATCGAAATTCCCATGGGGTGAAGTCTTAGAAGCTGATGACGAAAACTTGCAGGAGGATATGATCACCAAGAAACTTGGCCAGGATAAAAGATCATCAGCCTTAGAACTGGTGGAAGAACTTGAGTCTGTCATTTTAGACCAAAGGTCACCTCAGAAGATGGTTAAGGTTAGTGCCCAACTCCTTAGTGATCTAAAGGCAAAACTCAAGGACATCCTAAGATAATACATGGACATGTTCGCATGGTTTTATGAGGACATGTCTGACATTGACCCACAGATAATTTCCAATTGACTCACTATTGACCCCCAGTACAAACCAATAAAGTGAAAAAAAGATCATTTAACACCGAAAGAAGAGAAGCGATACACGCAGAGGTAGACAAATTGATGAGAGCAAAGTTCATCAGAAAAGTACACTACCCAGAGTGGGTATTAAATGTAGTGATGGTAAAGAAGGCTAGCGAAAAATAGAGAATGTATGTAGACTTCATGGATCTGAATAAAGCTTGCTTCAAAGACAGTTTTTCACTCCTTCGGATCAATTAGCTAGTAGACTCAATAGTCGGTCATGAACTGTTAAGTTTTATGGATACATTCTCGGGATATAATCAAATCATAATACATGAACCAGATTAGGAGAAAACAACCTTTATCACCGACCAGGGATTGTATTGCTATAAAGTAATGCATTTCGGGTTAAAAAATGCAGGGGCCACCTTCCAAAAGCTAGTCAATCGGGTTTTCAAGCCGTTAATTAGAAAGATTATGGAAGTATATGTGGATGATATAATCACCAAATCTCTAAAAACTCAAGATCACCCATAACATTTGGAAGAAACCTTCTCTTACTTGAGAAAGTATAATATGAGGCTGAATCATGAAAAATGTGCCTTTGGAGTTCAGGCTAAAAAGTTTTTTGGGTTATATGGTTAGTTAACGGGTCATCGAGGCTAATCCACAGAAGATTAAGGCCATATTGAACCTAAAATCACCATCCAATCTCAAAAAGCTTCAGAGTTTAACGGGAAGAGTAGCGGCATTAAGTAGATTCCTGTCCAAAGCTACTGACAAGTGTTTTTCTTTCTTTCAGATCATAAGAAAGGAAAAGAGAATTAAGTGGACAGAAGAGTGTAAGCGCAATTTCTAGGAGTTGAAATAGTACCTTATATCGCCACCCCATCTAATGAGGCCCGAGATTGGAGACACACTGTACCTTTACCTTGCAGTGAATGACAATTTGGTAAGCTCAGTTTTAGTGTGGAAAGATGCCGAGGAGATTTATCGTCCCATCTACTACACCGACAAGACACTATAGGACACCAAAACGAGATATTCGCAACCCGAAAAGTTAACTCTAGCATTGATAGTGGCAGCCAGAAAGCTTATACCATACTTTTAAGCTCATCAAGTGGTAGTGCTGACAAACCAATCTTTGAGATAAATTTTGCTTCGACCATATCTCTCGGGTCTATTGGTAAAGTAGTCTATCGAACTCAGTGAGTACGACGTCGATTATAAACTCAGAAAGACAATTAAGGGTTAAACCTTGGCAAATTTTGTGGCTGAAATATCAGTATCCGAGCACCTTTTCGTCCATCAAATTGTAAAGGTGTCCCCTCCTTAAGAAGGTCTAATCGTCCCGGACAAAGAAGAGCCGATCTGGAGCCTCTTCGTTGATGGAGCTTTAAATACTCAAGGGGGAGGAGCTGGTGTGGTTCATGTAAGTCTAGAGATAACTGAAGTAATGTATTCTCTAAAGTTTGATTTTAAAGCCACCAATAACAAAGCGGATTACGAAGCGTTAATTGTAGGGGTCTAATTCGCTCAAGCTCTAGGAATCACAAGTTTTGGCATCCACTGTGACTCCTAACTAATGGCCAGTCAATTAGACGGATAGTTCCAGGCACGAGAAAATAATATGCTCGCATAGCTAGAGAAAGCTAAACAATTACTAAGCGCATTAAATACTGTCACAATCAAACAGATTCTGAGAGCTAAAAATTAAAAAACAGACATGTTAACAAAATTGGCCTCTACCTTTGAAGGTAATGTTACCACCTTGGTTTCAATTAAAGTACTGGAACAAAGAAGCACTGAAACCTAAAACTGTCTACACTATATATCCCAAAGAGATCCCCATCATTACTGGATCAATGAGATAAGATTTTACATTCAGGATGACAAACTTCCAAAAGATAAGGAACAAGTAAGAAAGGTCAAAAATAGGTCGATTAGGTACACCATCATTGATATAGAACTATACAAGTAGGGATATAACATTCCTTACCTTAGATGTCTGAGACTTGAGGAAGCAGCTCAAATCTTAGAGGAAATCCACAGTAAAATATGTGGCCGACATAGGGGAGCCCGAACTATGATACACAAAATATTGAGGTAAGGGTACTACTGGCCAACGCTTTCTCGGAATGTGACATAAATAGCTAAAACTTGTCATGAGTGTCAGGTATATGACTACATTTCGAGATAACCTCCAGAGAAAGTGACCTTGTTAACGAGCCCTTAGCCATTCTCCTAATGGAGGCTCGACCTCATTGAACCGTCGCCATAAGCTCGTACAAACACAAAGTATGTCGTAGTGATTATCAACTACTTCACAAAATAGGTAGAAGTTGAATATTTGGCCATTATCACAGAGAAGAGGGTCGCGACATTTGTCAAGAACAACATTATTTACAGGTTCGGAATACCTCAAGTACTGATCACGGATAATGGAAAGCAATTTGACAATGCAAGCTTCAAGGAGTTCTGGTCAGATTTTGTAATTGACCTCAGAATCGCAACTCTAGCTCATTCTAAAGCTAATGGACAAGTGGAAGCAGCTAATAAGGTCATCGAAAAAGCCCTAAAAAAGAAGCTTAAAGAGTACAAAGGTGTATGGATTGACAAACCTCTCAAGATTTTTTGAGCGTACAGGGTCACTCCTAAGATCACCACAGGAGAAATTTCCTATAGTTTAGCTTTCGGATGTAAGACGATGATTTCGATCGAGGACAACATACCAACTTTCCAGATCAATAATTATGAAGAGAGGTCTAATGACCAGAACTTAAGCTTGGAGTTATATTTGTTGGAGGAAAAAATTAGACCTAGCTATGATAAAGGCCACAACTCACCAACAAATAGTGGCAAGGTATTACAACAAACATGTCCAACATCGTTCTTTTTAAGTAGGAGATTGCGTTTTGAGACAGGTAACTCTAAACACCAAGATACCAGGGGAGAGTGTTCTAGGGGCGAACTAGAAAAGACTCTATAAGGTTATTCAGGTTCTCAGACCTAGAGTCTACAAGTTGGAATCTCCCACTTGAAGCAGAGTTCGAAAACTGTAGAATGCCGAATGCTTAAAGTTATATTGCCTTAAGAAACATCAGAAATTTGTTACAAATTTCCTTGGAAATCAATAAAATTACTTTTATTTTTCACTTCTAGAGTTGGCCAACAGATAAAGTTAAGCCCAAGACATCAAAACGTCTAGGGGTAATCTTCTTCCGAAACCCAGACATGGGTGACACGGTTTTCAGATATTAGCTTTTTATTTTTCTGAGGTAATAGTATTCTCTCCTCAAATAAACCCTGAGTACTGTCTCAGAGAGCATAAGAGCAAAAGAGGTTCTCAGGTGATCACTTCAAAACGTCTCGGAGTAATCTCTTCCCGAAGCCCAAACATAGGTGACACAATTCCCAAACACTAGCTTTCTAATTTTCTGAGATAATATTACCCTCAGCTCGAATAAACCTTAAGTACAATCTCAAGACGAATAAGAACGGAAAGGTTATTGGATGATTATCTCAAAACGTCTCGGGGTAATGTCTTGCCGAAGCTCAGACATAAGTGATACGGTTCCCCAAACGTTGGCTTTCTATTTTCCTGAGGTAATAGTATCCTCAACTCAAACAAGCCTGAGCACGGTCTTGGAGATCATAAGAGCAGAAGAAGTTCTCAGTTAATCACATTGAAATGTCTCGAGGTAATATCCTCCTGAAGCTTAAATGTAGGTGACACAGTTCCCAGACGTTAGCTCATTAATTTTTCCGAAGTAACAGTATCCTCAGGTCGAATAAGCCCTGAACACGATCTCAGGATGTATAAGAGCAAAAAGGTCCTCGGACGACTACATTTGAAAGTCTCAGAATGATTACCCTTGAAAGCTTAAGGATTGCACAACTCCTAGACATAAACATTACATCCCTATTCCAAGTATTTTGGGGTAATTAACTCACATATGAAGCTTAAATGGGTTTTCAATACAAAATCGGTTATGAAGCTCACACGATCTAAAGAAAACAAAAGCGCAAATTACCTCAATACGAAAGGGATTCATTATCTAATAAGCGTTTCAGGTCAAACCCTAGAGCAGGTCTCAAGGTTACATAACTGTTTTGAGTTTGAAAGATTTAAGGCCAGCGAGCATTATATGCGTTACGGATAGGGTCAAAATATTGAAAACTTTAATGCAAAACAAAACAAGGTAAAGTAAGCCAAGTCTTTATTAATGTGTGAGGTTCATTATAATGACAAAAAAAAAGTAGCTAAACTTCTTCATAATGTTAGTTGACTGGCGTGTCGGCCTGAAGATTTGTCGTCTCAGCAGGAGAGGCCTCGGGATTGATCACAGGAAGAAGAGGAACCTTTGTCTCCTCAGCTGAAGAGACCTCCATGGGGTCAGTTACAATAGCAAGAGGGTACTCAACAGAGGGACCGGTAATAGACTTCATTGGAGGAACACATATAGCTTGAATTTGGGGTGCTCCTCCCCCTCTGGAAGCACCCCATCAGAGTTCTCTCCTCCTTGGACTGAGGCCCGATGTCATAATGCCTCATACAACCAACCCAAGTCCAAGTCTGGGTATTGATCTTGGAGCGTCTCACATGTCAGGTCAATACCATCATTGACCCGCTCCCAAAGCCAACCCCCCATACTAGCCTTGTCCTCTTCGACCTTCTTGGCGAGAAGAACATACCTCTTCTTCTCGATGTTCAAGCTTCTTCATAGCTCTTCACACGTCTTATTCACACTTCGGAGGTGCACTTGCCCCCTTCCTTCAAACTGTTCAGCTCAGAACTTAAAGTCTCCACTACTTTTTTCGCCTCAGATTAAGACGACTCAGCAGTGGCCACGCTCACTTGGAGCTCTTCTTGCTCTCAAGCCATTGTTCTAAGGGCGGATTCGAACTTGTTCTTCTCAGTCGCCAAGCTCTTCTCTGCTCTCTTTGTCTTCTTCTCGGCCTTAGACACCTGAGAAAAATCGCCTGTAAAGCCACCATGCTGTAACATGGTCGAGTAGAAGAGCTAAAAATTACAAGTATTAAGCCGTCAAAAGATCAGTTATAATAAGTTTTATTTGTAATATGAAATTGAGGAAAAGTAGACTCACCCGACCCAGCCATTTCAATTGGAAGTTCAATAATGACTCTATTGAGAGCCCAACAATGTCTGTAGAAAACTTGTAGCTAATTCTCTTGACCTGCAAGTTCATGCAGGGTAGGAAGTGTTCGAAGTACTTTCTTTTCCCGCTGGAAGATCCTCGAGAAGAAGCTCGGTGGGCTTGGTCGACTCCTTGTCAACATTACCGAACATTTGTTTTTTCTTTTTAGCACTTTTCTTGGTGGTTGGAGCTATAGCCTTACGTTTCCCCTTTCCTTTGTTAGCAGGGGGAGTTGAAGGTGGAGGTGTTCGACCCTGGATTACTATCCTCTTGGTGGAGGCCTAGTTGCTTTTGAAACTCTTAAGGCCTTGACTGGACTCTTTTGAGTGCTCTTAAAAGGTTGATGAGCCTTCTCAGCTCTCTTCTCCTTGGCCAATCTCTGCAAGACCTCGTTAAGGGGTTTAGGACAAGGTGTTTGGTGGCCATCTCACCTACAAGCACAAATAAAACCAAGGTAAAATACCGTAGCCTTAACACTAAGGACAAGTCACTTTGAAATTACCTTGCAGAGTGGCTTTTTCCGAGACTAATCAGTTTTTGAATATACAAAAATCTATCGGGCCTAAGGTGATTATCTCGTCTTCTGAGAACAAAATACTCTGGTCAGAAGCTAGCGACCTAGCCAGTCTTACCATCTTCTAACTACAAATATATAATGTGGGTTCACTATTTCTTCAAAAGGCCTCAGTACATGAAAATAAGGAGTTGAATTCTAGTTACCTTTAACAAAAAAACCTCTTCTTCTTCCAGTTTTGTTAAAGGTGGGGTTACCAATGATTGGGTTGGTCTTGCTAACTCTGTTTTGGAGGTAAAACCACTCAGTACTTCTTACTGGGTTCTTTTTTAATATATACATATACTTGATTTCCGAGAGAGAGAGAAGGCGGAATCCGAGATTTTGTGCCACAAAATAGACAGATCATATAAGATTCTCCAACTGTTTAAGTTCAGTTGATAAGGAGGGAGTTCAAAGGAAGTAAGAATTTAGGTAAAGTATTGTTGGAAAGTTAGCCTTACACCTATATGAAAAAATTCCTTGTTGAAGGCTATCTCACCCTCATGAGAACGACTAGGAAGCTCATTCGCCCCCAGAACCCTAAGATAAATACTCTTGGGAATTATGCACAACCTAATATACACCTCTAAATCAACTCTGTTACAGTAGAGGTAAATCTATCCGCCTCAAAGTGTGTTAAGTCTCATCTCACTAAAGTGGGAGAATAGCTGGAATGATGGCGCAGCCCTCGCCAGAATCTTTTGCCCCAGAAGCCATTTTTTGTTTTTAGCAAAAGGAAAATAAATAGTTAAAGGCCATTTTAGGGTCATCAACAATTCAGGCGAATGAACCTAAAAGTCTTTAAGCTTGAGAAAGCGTATACCAATTTCCTTAATCAATCAATTATGTCACAAAATCAAACATAAAAGGAATGAAGAAAAGAAAACGAGACTTGTTGCTTATAGTTGTTGGAATGAAGAACTTGAAGTTGGCAAAAATTCGAAACTGAGCTGCTGTTGCTTTGCCGCTGTAAAAGTTGTTTGCAAGGGAAAAATGACGGCGTAAAGGTGAAGATGAAAGAAGTAAAAAGGTTAAAGGTGAGGTATTTAAAGGAGTGGAAGAACCTCAATCACCGATACACGTTACAAATTAAGAGATAAGATATTGTCATGTCAAGGTAAAAGCTGAGGGGATGCGTCTTATTTATGAAAAGGGAGCAGTCATTATTATGGACAATTAATCTCTAGGGACCCGAGGCGTTGTAATCCAAGAAGCTAGTCATAATTTGCCACATGATGGAAGCAAGCCAATTTTTAACTAAGCATTTAAGGGCAACCAGCAAACACGTCGTTTCAGATGAGGACTTTAGTTTTCGTCAAAAATAGTTATTTTTTACTAAAACTGAAAGGCTTGATGTTGGGTGTATGATCTAAAATGGCTAGGGCCCATTAGGCTATAGATTCCAAACAGCCTTGTATGGGAAACTAAAATCATTCCGAGACCAAGCATTACCCGAGATGAGTTGTCCAAATAATAAAGGCATAACTCCTTTAGAAGCCGAGATCTAAGAAAGGTCTTGGATTGACATCCCAAATTGATATAAAGATCTTGACTACAACTTACAAGGGTCTTAGCTACAGCTTATAAATATATTAATAACAGCTTACAAGGGTCATGATCAACTTGTAAAGGTCTCGGATGGACGAAACTTGAGTTCATCTGGGACAGATAGAGAAGTTTCAAACAGAAATTTTCATGATCTCTCAACACTTACGAATTTTAAAGGATTCATTTTCTTCTCATATTATTCTCGAATTATTCTCTAACAAGAATTATTGCCTATTAAGACTTCTTATATAAAATAGATCCTAAGGGTAAACTTTATATAAAAGCACGTGATCCCATAAAATCTAGGAGCCGATGCTTAACATATGGAATCTTTATGATCCTCGCGTGGCGAGATACTCATTTTTAGATTCCGTAGGAATTCTATCATAATTGGGAGATATTAACATCTATAAAAGGAGACTAATCGCAACTAGGTATGAGGAGTAAAACTTTGACAAAAAGAACCCTAATTCTCCCAAACTTTTAAAGAAAAATCCTGACTTAAGCATCGGAAGGTTTTTACCGAATAACCAACTTTTACCCTCTTAGTTTTTAATTGTAATCGCTAGTTACGCAAGTAGTTGAGTGGAGAAGAAGAAGATAGTTGCTAGTGCACGAAGTTAAGGAAGGATTTTTGCTGCATTAACAATAATTAATATATTGTAATGAATAAAGAATACATTACTTAAATAAATGTGCAAAAAAAATTTATATCAAGCAAAATTATTCATTATAGCTCATAGCCTCATTTTTACAACCGTGAAATAAAATAAAAATCGGTTAATAATTTTATACTCCTGATGTTTTATTTTAAAATTCAAATTAATGAAAATTTTATTCTATTAATAACGTAAAACGTTGACAAATATAAATAAATGATTTTTAACGAAAAATAATTATGTAATATGATTCATAATTTAATACCAATATTTCATATAATTATAAAAAAAATTATTATTGTTATTTTACTCTACATAAATTATGGTTCATTTTGCACTTAAATTCTATTAATCTCGATTAATAGTATGTTTAAAATTAAATTAATTTTTTTGTTATAAAATAAAATTATATACAAGAGTGAATTGTTTATATTTAAACTAAAATATTTGAAGCATATAATCATTATATCTATATTTTGGAGCTAATTATATTGTAGATTTTTTTCTTGATCGAGAGTGAGAACTTGTTAGTATATTGGGTGAACAAAAAATAGAGTTCTCTAAAAGCGGTTACAACCAAGCCGAAACGGACAGGATAGATTATCTTATTATCTTATTATACAGCAAATCAAGGAACGACTCAGGGAGCGTGAATTACACACATTAATGCAAATCTAGATCTTTCCTTATTTAGTAAAAGTATATTAATGATTTGATTTAACTGTTGTTACTTTTTCATCCATTGGATATGTAGGTCCCATCCAATCTTTCTAAATTGAGTAATTTGGATTTAGGAACACCCAAAATCCAAAAATTACATAAAAATATTAATATTAATAGTAACCCTCAAGCAGCCTTAACGAATCACACAATAGACACGTGTCAACTAATCGGACGCTCCCGACTTACGCTGTGTTTCCCTCTTTAAATAATAAACAACAGTGTCAACAAGAAGTGACCTAATTTCTATCTTTCTCAGCTCCGATTAAAGCTTTCCTTCTAAAACAGAATTGTTATGGAATTTAAATTTTAAATTTTAATTATTAAAATAATAATAATAATAATAATTCGATTGGATTCCAATTAAGGCGGAATTGATCCGAAAATGGGTCGTAAAAAGGTACAGATGAAGCGAATCGAAAACAAGAACAGTCGTCAAGTGACTTTTTCAAAGAGGCGTGGCGGATTGATCAAGAAGGCTAGTGAACTCTCCGTTCTCTGTGACGTCGACGTCGCTCTCGTTATCTTCTCCAGCCGCGGCAAGCTCTACGACTTCTGTAGCTCCGACAGGTACGCCACAACACAACTCCTACTGTTTCTCTTGCTAACAACTAATAACAAATTAAAATCACAAAATTGGATAAGGAAAAAAACAAACCAAGTTTCTTTTGTTCTTAAAATTCATCTTCAAATTACATGCTTAAACTGTTGCTTTTTGTTAATGTTGCATTAACAGAGGCAAGACAACACTGATTTCGTTTCTGTTTTTTAGTCGTTGTTTATTAATTACTTAATCGTGCGTAGGTGAACTTAAGGCTTTAGAGTCGAGATCCTTTAGTCGGTTTCCTGGTACGGTGTTTACTAAAAAATGTCTTTTCAAAAGTTGGGGTGGAGGTACAGTTACAGTTTGCTGCATCTGATCTTAGCGTGTTTGCAACCTAGGTGTACGACAAAATTCCTCTCCACGCGTTCTTGACCGCCCTGTCCGATTTGATTTAGGATATTTTGGGGGTTCAGCGGTGTAGCTTTGCGCGTTTAGCTTCAATCCACTTGCACTTACCGCACTGTAATTTTCTTCCTCGTGATTCTACAGTGATTTATGGTACAATTACTTCATTGCTAGACTTAGAAATTCTTTTAGAATCTCGAGATGCAATTTAAATATAGTAAATAAATAAATTCTGAACTAGTTTTTAGGATTATACTGAAACAGTACTGTTTTTTAAATTTACTAATTCTTATCAAACACATTTTTTTGATAATTTTTGTATTTAAGATTGCCAAATTAAATAAGCCTTGAATCTCTTTGATAATTAAGTTATTTCAATGAGCTTGGAGCCCCTAAATCAGTACATTTTATATAAATAGAAATAGATTGCATTGTGTGACACATAATTAGAGAAGTTTATAAGTGATCTTCTTATAAGATATGCAGATTTTAAAAAAAAAAAAATCAAAAGAAGACAACTTTCTCTAGATATCAGAACAAGTTTTCTTTCTCTCTCTCTCCAAATATTTAGTTTCATCTAGTTTTTTTTTTTTTTCTAACCAAAGACATGAAGAAAACATATCTTTCAACCAAAAAAATCGCCGTTATTTATCATCCTTAATTATTTGTCAGTGATTTAATACACCATTTTGTCTTGTGTGTCTTAGCTCACGTATAAAGATTCCTTAGATCTTAAAAAAAAAAAAAAAACAAAATCCTCCTTTGTCCTTACCTTTGTTGAAACTACCTTGATAAAGGCTGAACACCAGATAATTGTATCCTTCTCCTCCAAATCACTATCCTAACCCTTTTCAATTATGTTAATGGAGATTCTCATCCTCTATAAAACAATCTTAAAGATACAAATAGAAAATCAAACTTCGAATCATTTGATAAATAAGGGACAATCTTGGAATATGTTAGTTCTATATGTTTCTAATGGGGCACAAAATATTTTTGCAAACTCATGTCTTCTTTTTTCATTCTATTAAATAGCTTAAGCTCAGTCCCGTAAGTATTTCATTCATTTACTTTAGTAACAAAAATGTTCAAGCATAATGTTGAGTTCAATCCATCTTAAGTTGCTTGTTTAGACTCTTGAACATGTTTTTATACCAAGTTATGGTCTTATTTAGACTCTAGAACATGTTTGTATACCAATTTATGGTTTATTAAGTTTGTATGAGCTTAATAGAAGCAACTATTCTCCGGGTATGTGTTGGTTCGACTAGTACGATCTTTTGACATTACAGCTCAGGATGTGATGGTTAACATTTATATAATAGTTTTAAAAAATTAAATAGTTTGATATCCCTATCAAAGTAATGAGAACTATGATTTACTTCCTACTTGCTAAAAATACATGATTCATCTTTGATATCTTTCAATCATGATTGCGCTAAAAATTATGCCCAGCTTGCTCACAATACACTTGTTGCAACCATGATAAAAAGACTGTAAATATATTAGTTTGGTAAAAGAACTGTGTGATCCTTTATTCTTACTTTCTTTTTCTTTTGTTTTTCTTTACTTAGCACAAGCCATACATCATTTTAAACAAGGCCCTTTAAGCGTGGTGGATCGATCCTTTTGTTTTGTCTAACACTTGTACAAGGTGAGGTCTTAGTCTTGTTCACTCTTTACCTTCACTTCTTAGGTTTTGCACTCAAAAGGACTATTAGACTTCTTTGGCTTCTGTTCGAACTAGCCCCAATGTAAAAAAGTAGAGTAGCCATTCTAATAAATTAATACATGCCAAAATAATTTTAAAAGAGGCCATGTTTATAATAAAGGATTTCTTTTTTTCTTTTTTTCCTTGCGTAGCAAATGCTATTGCATTTTAAGAAAAATAGAAAATTATATACTTTTTCTAAAATTATCTATTCTCCTTGCATTTATTTTTTTATTTATACGGTTTTTAATCCTGGAATGAACTTCCACCCATGTACAGAAATAATTTCTATTGAGTTTTTATATCTTAAGAGTTTTATACAATGTTAGCAAGTCACCACACACTACGTTATGTGTAACATCATTTTGGTATTAGAAACCTACTTCAATGAATTTTAGCTTCTCTTATACCCTTTGGTCGATCTAAATTTTTTTTAGCCAAAGGATGCTTTGTGTTGAAAGGTGAATCTTATGAATGGCATTTGGCTTTTGTGTGTTAGAACTATATTTTTCTTTGAAATTTTACCTTTCCCGGTCAAGGATGAGTGGCATGTTTCCTTCCAGCAGAATGCTTTGTGTTAAGAGGAGCTTGTATATCTGCTTTTTATCTTCTACTTATGCCATGTGCTAGATAGGTAATGGGAACCTATATGCATTGATCTGGCTGAAAAGAAATTGATGCCTAGGTCAATAGGCAAATCCAAAATGGTCAAGGTGGGGGTTTCTAGGAATTCATTGGACTTGTGAGCAAACATCCATATGTACCATCTTTGGGTTGCAGGGCATCCAACAATAGGATGTTTAGGTAAATTTAGTATGGTCTTTTGGGCAGTGCTGGTGGAAAAGGAGATTCCTAACAGAAGAAGTGGTTGCCAGAGCAAAAGCAATTGAGGTTGCTATTCTTATGTAGTTATCAAAATTTGGGATTTTCAGATGGCATTTAACTAAATGCTATTCTATCTTTAATTTCCTTCCAAACATCTGCAACACTATTTTGGCAACTTAAAGTATATACTGAAATGGTATGCTCTTGTATTCCTCTCCTAATGCCTGATTAGTTTTTTTCTTTCACCGAACCTGCTATGTTTCCAGAAACTAATTAATTTTGTTCTAATTATTTTTTTGATGATTAGGAACTTTTAATTATTAAATTTTTATGATACAGTTCGACCAGCATCATTGAGCGCTATCGGAGTCGTGTTGAAGAGGACGCTGCCGCTTTAGGGGCACTTAATGCAGAGGTAAACAGTTCTTTCCTTTCGTTGAGAACACAGTTGTAATGTCTCTACCCTATCTTATTGTGTACCTGCTTTTGCTCCAGGTGAGTATTCAAGTTTATGCATCAAACTGCAAATGGTTGACCTGAGTAAAAAATGCACAAAACGGTGGTTTTGAGCTTGTTCCCTGAAGTAGTGTGTTCCTCTGACAAGAGGTTCAAGAATATTGCAAAAAATTCAACACCAGAATCTATATATATTTCCTGAAGTAGTGTGTTCCCCTGAAACCAAATCAATTAATGAAAATCTAGATCCTTCTCAATTTGGTGAAACACGGTAACTCTGCGGTTAACCTGGTGTATATGTCCAATCAATTGGTGTGCAGTGCGCTTGTCAATTTCCTCCTACATATTGGTTCAACCAACAGGAAGGCTCAGCCTTTGTTCAAATGGCTAAACAAATTTAATCAACAGTATGCTTGGTACTTAGGTGAGAGGGATAAGATATGGGTATGAGTCTTGGTTGGGTCACATCTAAGATAAATTAGTATCAGCATATTGCTTTCGTAACTTCGTCATAAATATGAGGTATTGTAGTAACAACCACTAGATAGCAGCCTTCAATAGTGTAATCAACATCTTATACGTTAATTAAGTCCTAGATATATTAAATGATAATTTTGTATTTAGTTTCAGAAGAACATTTCAGACTAAATATTTGTGTCCGATACATAAAACCCTGGTTTCTTGTCTACAAAATTTGTTCTCACACTCATAAATACATCTAGGTAAATTTTGAGGTGAGCATGATATTCACCTTACTCCAAAGATGGACTTTGATGCCAAAACTTCAGGATAGAACATCATCAGAGTTTTCTATGGCACAATTTTTGTGAACATGGCCTTAATTTTTGCTATGTTCTGCCAGCTTAAAAGGGAGTAACTGATAAGAACTTCCACCTACAATAACCAGAATGATGAGTAACGGAAAATTGTTTTCTCCTCAGGACTCCCACTCTGAACCTTCAAGCCTGCATTCACATGCTGACCTATGGCAAATAGTTCAAAGGCAATTTCTCTATGCTCCCTAAACTTTTCCTGAAGAGGCAAGATACGTGTTGATTGAACTATATATTGTGCATCCACAGGCAACTTGAAGGGCCCAATTTCGAGCAGCTGACTGTGACTGATCTTGTGCAACTAGAGAATGAACTTGATGCTACCCTGACACTAATTAGAGCAAAGAAGGTCAGGTTTATATATGCTTTGTCACTAAAAGATCGTGGCTAAAAATCATAGAGATATGTGATTGGCATTAAATATCGGAAGTGATAATGTCCTTTCCAAGAGATTTTTATACACAAGAGTGTTAATCACATGGTTGATGTTCGTATTATTTCAATCTGGCCAACAGTATATTGAATCACAGACAACGAGGCATCTGTAATATTCATCAATATGCGTGTATCTGATTCCACCCATATTTACATACGAAATATGCATATTACTCTGATTACTCTGATCTTTATCTCTTGAATATTCATCTGCTAATTCAACAACTTCTTTGTGGTTTAGCAGTTTATCTCTAGGTTCGCTTATCTGCAGGCCTTTTGGAGATTTTACTACAGAAATCAAATAGAAGACCTATGGTTGAGTGTGTGAACTGTGAAGCACACTTTTCTTGTTTTATGTGCCCTATATACAGCAGTTCCCCTACTTCAAGGGATAAGATATATGTCCTCTTTTTTACAGCTCCGTACTTAGAAGGGATAAGATACATATAATCTTTTTATAGCTCTTCCGGCACTGAAACATGATAAGGATATAAGTAGCTCTGTTATCAGACATCTAGCGAATAATCCAGTTGATTATCTAGTCACACAACTCTTGTCACTCACGGTACCGTATCTTAATAATAGTTTTTAATTACCTTCATTAAGCGAAATATTTGACTCAAAAATGAATATTAAATGTGTACTAATACTCTCTATCACATGCTTATTAGAAGTTGGAATTATTCTCATTGCATCAACAGTTGAGATTCCTATTTTTACTTTTTTTTTTTTTTTTTGCTTTTTGTACCCCTCTGCCCAAATGAGGCATACTCTTCTGCTCATGACAGTGTATTGTGTAATCTGATTGGGTATTTCTGGTGCAGACACAATACATGTTGGAGTCCATAATGACCCTCCAAGAAAAGGTACACTATTACTTTCCAAATCTTTCTGTGTGTAATTGTATATTCCAGATAACTCTTGAAGAAAATAGTAAAACTACATTCTTTTCATTCAAACCGATGCAAGAGTACTTTATGTTGAACATCCAAAATTAATTATTTTTTATTTTTTTTACTTTTATGTTTTCACTCCTCTAATTTAACATCACATAAGGTTATATGAAAAAAATGTGTATAAAAGTTTGAATGTGTCGTATTTATTATGAAGAAAAACCTAACCTCTAGTAGCTCGTCAACCTATGTGTGGTTAAAATGGTGTGATGTTTCAATGACACTACAAAGGAATCATTTACATTACATATCATTCAATTCGGCAGGTAGAAATATTTCAACCTATTCATGAAAGAGAAGGAACTTATGCAGTGTGTGAATAGTTAAACTACACTAGCTGGCCATGAGAAACAGTTAAAATTGAACGATCTCCTAGGCACATTTGTTTGCCATTCCCTAAAGTTTTATCCAATGAATCCTATTGTTTACCAACAAGGTATTTCCATCTAATTTCTTACTTCTCAGAATTCCATCTCTCTGTTTTATTACATTCTATTCATTCCATGTCCTTGAGAACGTGCCAGTTTAAGAATTTCCAAGTTTCTCATAATAGATCAAATCAGGTTAAAAAGGAAGAACAGAGATGTGATAAAAAGGAATCATGAAATTCTACTGTCCTTGTTCATAGCAGCTTAATGTGCTTCTAGCAGCATAAAACCTTTGTTTCTTCATATTTCTAAAAGGTAACTAGGCTAAGCAGAAGCCAAGAGAATCGAGATCATTTATGGTGCATTTGCTATTCCAAAGTGAAGGATAATGTATACCAATATAGTACCACTTTTGTTTGCTATAACTGCATTATATTTTCCAGTGTACTATATTACTCTAGTCTTAGTTCAATGTTGTAATCATCAGCTTAAGAAGTCTACTTCAAAGATATGCACAATTCCATTGCAATAGAATTGCTTTCTCAAAGTTGGATTACGGGAAGAAAATCTATGTTGCCTGTAAAGTTCAGATAGAAGTAGATTAAAAAAAAATCTGGTTAGTAAATTTGATTTATGTTAAAAGATTGCTTGTAAGATGCTTAGGTTGTCATCATGGTTGCCTAAAGGAAATCAAATTTTGTTTTGTCACTATGCATCAAAGAATTGTGCTCTGTTTTGTTGCTGCCTTCCCCGGAAAATTGTTTTGACATGAACTCATGTATTTTGTGTGTGAATGCATGCATTGCATCTATATACATGAGTGTAGGATGTACTGGGTTTCCATGTAGATGTATATGATTTACCATTTCATATTTCTTCTGCTTTTAAACAGGAAAAGATGCTGAAAGAAGAACAAATGCTTCTACAGAGAGAGGTAGAAATATCATTTACTAAATGCCAATATTCTTGAAAAGAATCAGCTATTATAGTCAGTTGTCACTTATAGATTGCAGCAACATTGGAGAAGAATAGGGATGATACAGCAGCGGTGGCTACAGCAACCCTTCATTTGCTTAGATAGAGGAGGCATCCTTGTACATGTATATGCTCACAACGCGCTTCAATTTGACCAAGGGGCGGTCTGTGGGAACTGATAGACTCCACCAGTCACCTTTTGGATGCTAATCGAATTTATGTGATTGCCCACCCTGTGAACTTCACGACCTTATTGCCATGTACTTCTTAGCCGCTCTACTGTTGTATTTAGTAAATATTATAAGTTTATTTTCTTTCTCTCCCCCAAATGGGATTCTCTCAAACAAAAATCTAATCGATGGCTTACTGTATGCATAATGCTGTATTTAGAATTATTTATTATATTAAGATGGGCAATTATTAATAGGAGGAGCTTGTAAAAGATATTCATCTGGTTGATATTTTGTCTTAGCTTTATGTCTTCATGTAATAGATGTCAATAGAAGTATGTTAAGCTGGCAGATGCGTGATATTAATATTTGGAAACAACAATGACAACTAGGCTTGTTGTTGACCATTTTCATGCTTCTTATGTGCTGATTTATTAGCGACAGACGTGTTGCGAAGCTTCCAACCTAATATTAGTCAGAACTATTTTATGCCAGATAATAAAGAAAGGAAATTTCACCTTCGTTTGATGACATGAGAACTTCTGTTTTATCAGTTCACTGAGATTTGTAGACAGCGGCAATGGAGAATCACATTGGCAGTGCTGCAATGGGATGGTGAGAATTCACGAACTGCATAAACAAGCAGAAGAAATGACGGTAATAGATGTCAATAGAAATGCATATGCAAGACTTACTGATTGCAAAACGAATATCATCAAATTGCGATGAAGCAAGGAGAGTAGAGTTCTTAAACTTGGGAACTTGGAAATATAAAGAAGGCAGTTTGCTTTGAATGCATGCTCTTCGACTAGTACACACACGCAGCTTTTCAGACACACATGCCAATGCATTGCAATGTTGTATAAACATGTTACCAAGTGGAGATAACCGAGTCATTAGCTTCCCCAGTTTGCTTATGACATCTGGACTTTCTTTCTCTCAACACTTGCTTGAAAAACCAATCTGGTCTGGTAACGTGTCACGTAGTTTGCTTTCCAATTTCATCACTTTGTATTGCGTAATGTAAAACATGAGAGAACCACACCCGCAAGTTATCATGCTATATACCTAAGTTTTTGTACAGATTGTCAATGGCTTCTGCCCTATCCTACGTATAGAGTAGCCCAGAAATAAAGGCTAGAGGGGTTTTAACTTTAATGTATACTTAAGGAATTTCTCATGCCTTGGTTTATCTTTCAAGGCAAGCAACACAAACCCACCAACTCTCATTCAGTTATTGATCAATCTAGTCTTAATTTCTAAAGCAGGTTAATTAAGGCTTTTATTTGCAATTAAAACATGTCCTTAGTGTGTGTACTTTTGTTCTGAGATTAACCATTTAATGAAAGTTTAAGTGTAATTTTCAGTAAAAAAAAAAACTAATAATATTTATTATTATTATTATTATTATTATTATATAATTAATATATGACTAGTATGGCTAGTTGTCGACAAAATTTTGAAATTTAAATTAAAAATAATAATAATTGTATTTAAAGCATTTCAAATTTTAAATAAATTTTTATTTAAAACAATTGTTGACAACTAATGATATTTATTATGTATTAATTGATTAATCACATAACATTAACAAGTGATATTATGGAATAAGATTTATATATATATATATATATAAGTAACATTTTACACAACTAATATAAATACTAATAAAACAATACTACAATAATGCAACTATATAAAGCTTCACATATTTGGTATCACTTTTTTTTTAATTTCTCTTAAATTTTATAACCAAAACCAATTCAAATATTTCATAAAAGTATATCTTATGAGATTTTCTCCGAAAAATATTATCCAAAAGTTTTACATATGACATTTTTGAAGAATAATCATAAAAAAATTACAATGTTGATATCAATTTTTGAGTAGAATTTATTGAATTTAGAGATATGATGTCTATTTTTTATTTGAGTTAATGTTTAATGAAAGTGTTTCATTGATATAATTATGTTTTATAAGATAAACGATATTGCTCACTAAATAATTTTTTGTAAATTTAAGGGTATGATAATTGTTTTTGAAATTATTAACATCCTCTCTTTAGTTCCAAAACACGTTTTCATAATCAAAATTTAAACGAAACATTTTCTATAATGTGTTACAAATAAAATTTATTTTATAAATTAAACTCGTGCAATAATATTATTCACTACAGTAACAATGTTCATTAAATTATTACTTTCTAAATTCAACAAATTCACTTTTTAATTAGACCTCTAAAAAAAACATTGGTATCAACATATAAGTAAAATTACAAAAAATAAAAAATAATAATTAATTATTTAATATTATATATTGTCACACCTATAAAATTATACATTTTACATAAATAGTTTTCAATATAATTGAAAAAAAAATTATTAACATGAAATAAATTATTTATTTATTTATTTGATTAGCTTAGCTTATATTCTTATCCACCCCTCTAATTCTAATTTAGCTAAATTCCTAATCCTGGTATTAGTACATAATTAATCTTTAATTATAGACAGCCATTGCCATTGCCCATTGGTCGACGTAACTACCACCAGCTAGCCCACGCGCTTCGAATTCAGCGCACAAAAACCTGAGGTCATCAATTCTTTTAAGAGGATAAGTTCCCACGTCAGCTGGCCCCACTCTTTTTTCACGTTGACTCTTATCCAACGAGCCATTCTTACACGCGCAACTACTTCGTGTCGTGTCCTTACCTTATCCAAAAAGTCTCGAGTTCTTTTTACTTTTTTTAATTATTTTATTTATTTTATTTTATCTTCATCGTTTCTTCAAGTTTCAAGATAGAGCAAAATTTACAGAAAGAACTGCGCAGCCGCGTCACTTTCTCGCGGTTTCTTGAAGAATTTCCCGAGAAACAAACAAACTTTTGCCTATAAGAACGTTCCAGTTGTAACATGACGTTAAATTCCTCTCCAATCACACACCGTTTTAGATAATAGTCCACTAGTTTATCCATTTGCCTCGTTTTTTGCAAAAAAAAAAAAAAACAAAACAAAAAATTTCGCTCCCTAATTTTCTAGGACTGGTTTGAAAATTTTTCATTCTATTCGAATTTTCCCGAGAAAAAAAAAAACAAACACGATGAGACGTTCATCACAACAGCAACTTCAGCATCACCAGGATCGTCAAACTAGGGTTTTCTATGAGCTATCGTCGCTGGTCTTGAGCATCCTACGATCTCCGCCGCCTCCGATGCCGTGCACCGATCAGCCACCGGTTTCGGCAGTGTCGTCGACGAGGAGGTCATCTGCCGCTCCTCAGATAACACCGTCGGGATTCGCGTCGCTGATGCTTGGAATTTCGTTGGCCTTGATGCTGTGCGGATCGGTGACGTTCTTTATCGGGTTCATGTTGATGCCTTGGGTTCTTGGTTTGGTGATGGTTTTTTACGTGGCTGGGATTGTTTCTGCTATCTCAGTTTTGGGAAAATCGATTTTTTGTTACGCTATGGCTCCGCCTTCTTCGCCCAGAAAGGAGATTGCTGGTATATTTTCTTTTTTCTTTTAATTTTTCTGTTTTATGAATAATTTATATGAGAAAGTTTTGATTTTTTTTTTTTATGTGGACTATTGATGTTGGTAAATATTTGTTTGTTTGTTATTGTGTCCATATTGGGTTTTGTTGCTTTCTAGGAAAGAACCAAAGGGTATTATATTACTGATGAATATATACACTTCGGTTGTTAAGCAAATGTTTTTAAGAACTTTTTGTATTTTGGGTTCGGTCATGTATTGAAGAACTAGATAGATATATGTAATATAGTCTGAATAATCTTAGGATTTGTTAGGTTCATTATGCCTGGCTGTGTTGGAGATTGGAAACATTTATTGATAGAATTAAGATGCTTTCCCTTACAATTGAATCTAATTAAGATTTAAGAGTCTTGATATCACAAAGCAGATGTTTTTTTTTTCTTTCACAAGTACAGAAGGGGAAAAAACATTCAAATGTCCTTTTTGGGTTATGTCCATTCAATTGTTGCTCAATTAAAGTCACAAAACCGTCTTACAACTTTAAACTTGATGTGAAGCATGAATGTGGCCACACCACCCTTGGCCTTAAATCATTGTTCATTTTACAGGGGTTTATACTAAGCTTTTAAAAAGAAAATTTAATAAATGATGTAACCATCTGATTTGATCTGACCAAATGTTGAAAAAGGCTGAGATGTTTTATGGGCAATGTAAACTAAAATAGAAGATAGGATTGACTTGCCAGTGGAATTTAAGATTCAATATAAGGGTTCCCAGGTGTCTACTATTGCTACCAGACCGGAGCTTTCGTACGTTTTATGCCTATTAATTAACATGCTGCCTATATCTAATATTCTGTGGCATGGGGAAAACCTACACTATCAGGCTGATCCATGTCAATCCTACGTTTCTGGTTTTGCTGCGACAATAAGTTTTGTTGTTTTATTAGAGTTCAGATTTATTTAGGAAAAAGCTATTATCTCTTATATCATGGAACATGTGATGAGTAATTAAGATTCAATTATGAGATGTGACTTGTTTCGATGAATTTGGTTCACCAACTTGTACTTTACTTCGATGTGATGAGTAATTATGATTCAATTATGAGATGTGACTTGTTTGGATGAATTTGGTTCATCAACTAGAGCTTGAATTTGCTTAGCTAAGTTTGATTCATTATCCGAGCTCTAGTTAGCTCAAAGTTCAATCCTTTCAGACCCTTATCCATCATTAGAGCTGACCTCCAAGATTTGATTATATATGGTAGTTTTTGCATATGCCTTCTGTGGAATGGCAACGTGTAGGATGATGTATGTTCAACTTAAGATTGATGATTAACTCATTTCTCTACAATTTTCCCTTGCTGCAGCATGGAAGCTTTTGTGAAGATAAAAGGACGTTCAAAAGGATAGCCAAATCACGTTCCACAGAAGTGACTTGCACCAATGCTCTTGTCAGTGGTGCTGTTTGTATCATCAATATATATGGGAAAAGAAATTGATAAAGTTTTTTGAGCTATTGGCGATGCAGGATTTGTGGATAACTGTTTTTCTTTTTTCTTTTTCTTCTGTTACTGAAATATGTGGATATATCTTCTTTGTTAAGTAGAAATAGTAAATTGTTGAAGGATTCAAATAGCAATTTCCCACTCGCTAGAAAAAAAAAAAATGGGAGGTTTGTTCCCAGTTTATTTATTATAATCAATTTTTATTTGATAAGTTTACATCTCTATATCTTTTTACTTGTAATTATGTAGCTGTTATGCATTTCCACCTACATTCCATTTGTCTTTGCTTTCTTTCTCCTTGACATTCTTAGTTAACTATAGCAATCTAGAAAGAAAAAAAAAACAGTGTAATTAGGAGGGAAAGAAAACTGATTGACATTCTATTGTTCTCGCCCTCCCTGCACTAACTAGTAGATTAATCAAGTCTCTTGCAGTAATATTTGGAAGCCGTGTAATGGCTAATTGAACCGTAATTCAACCCCTTGAGTAAAAGCAATCTGGTATTGCCTACTCATTCACAAACAATCTCCGAAAAATTTTGACAGTAAATTTCGCATTCAGATCACAAATTATTGTAACAAACACATTATGTGACACAAGTTTCAAACTGACAAAGACAGTGGAGAACTGAGCATAAAAGGCTCTCGCCTCAGACAAAAGTCAATCGTCTGAAGTGAAAGTATAACAAAACCAAAGACTGAAACAAACAGAAATCAAAATCAATTACTGGACTGGTAGCAAATAGAGTGAAAGCATGCAACACGTACAATTTCGAAACAGAGTTTACGCAGGTTATCATCCGGTGTAGATGTGAACGCCTATGGCGATGAGAAAGATTGTGATGAGGCCAAAGAAAATGATGGTATGAACAAGAATCGATAACCCACTTGTCTGCATGTTTCCAAACTCCGCCACTCTGTTCCTCCCTGGCAACTGGAACAATAATCCTGGACTCAACAGCACGAACAGCACCACTGCAATCACAACTGGCCCCCAGTCTGCCATCTCTCTCTCTCTCTCTCTCTCTCTTTAATTCTGTGCAAGCTCACTGGAATTCTCGTCTCTCTTAAGGTGAAGGAAGAAGAGAATAAACGAACAGTATGTCTGTGGTGATTTACAGAAAGAAGGAAGGAATAATATCAAATGAGAAAATGAGGGTATCAGTAAACAAGAAGAAATCTACGTTCTATGCTGTAATCATTCGATCCTTTTTAGACAGATGTCAGTGGAAAATGGCAACGTGGCGGCATCATGAATCGATTTTTTGCCAACTGGTTCGCGATAAAATACTGTTTTCTTTATATTATAAAATTATGATCATGCTCATTTTCACCTCTAGAATACCCATCGCTGCCACCAATTCATTTGAGCAACTTTTGGGTTATCCTGGCTGTTGGATTTATGTTTTGGTATATTGGGTTTTGCTTGAATTTAATATTTTTGTAAAGTTAATTTTGAAAACTCATATATACATTGCCATTAATCTTACCAGCTGTAAGTAAAGGATGAAAGTGAAATGAATTACCAACTTTAGCTCATGCTACTAGTAGTGATATGGGATCCAAGTCAGCTCAACAGATTGTTCAAATCACCAACACAGCAAGAATCATGAATTTGGCCGATGTGATTTTGGGACGGGCTTTTCATTTTTAGATCTGCCACTTTTAGCATGAAAGCAACACCTCCAGTTAATAACCATCAGCTCAAAACTGGCTTGAAGTTTCTTTCTTTTTAACCTACTATTCGCTGGCAGTTGAACCATTGCATCATTCTACTAATAATTAATGGCACTTCTCATCAAAAGTTTTTCTTTCAGAGCCCTCTTGTCACCTATGTTCTTATCATTTCACGGTGGAGAGATCTATGTATATAAATAAGCCCAGATCTTCAATAGATTGAGAAAGATGAAAGCATAAAAAATAAACACTGAAGTCTCACTGCATAAATATGCAAGTTAAAAGAAGTAAGTGTAGAGTTTAGCAGCATGCCAACGGAGTATCTAGATATTGGGAGAAACTGATCCAAGCCCAGGATATAAACAAGAAACTTGTAGATTACAAAGTGGATTATGACATTCACCTAAAATATTATCCCATCAACTGCAGAGCAAGACTAATAGAACATATATCAAAAGTCAAGGTCTACATCATGCGTATATGTACACTAGAGCAGAAATTTGTCCAACAAATTTCAGTAATTATAGTATTATAAGTGTTGGCAAAATTTTCTCACACAAGCTGCTGCAAAACAACATTTACTCGTATGCTATTTCAAAATTGTTTCCATAGCATGGATAATCCTTGGTATTTTATACGATGTATCCTGAGGTAAAGCACAAACTTTTCATCTGGATTACACCTTCCACTAGAGGTTGCAAGAATCTCAAACATCATCAAATGCACTAGGCAGCATGAGAATTCAATTCACTTCAAGTAATCACGTTGGCATAAAAGGAGTAACATTATCCTAACTGAGCTAGTCTGCAATAACCACTATATAAGGTATATCTAATTAGATGGAATAGATAACAAGACAACCGCCCACTTAGTAAATGTTTGTTGACGGACTAAATAGACTCAAAACCAAACATAAGTTGCTAAGTCTAAGGAAAGATTAATGAGTTCAAGAAAGTTACTAATAAATTCTTCAAGCAAGCAGCTGCATGTATGAAAACTACAAGCAATATGGCAGAGAGTCTACGCGTGTCTTGTAGCCTACCAAACTTCAAAAATCACAGCTTAATAGCATCTTCTTAGAGATAATTTCTAGGCAATGCTTCATCACATACGTTCCATGAAATAAAATAACTTCCCCAAACTCAGTATACATGGAAGGAGTGCATAGTCTCTTAATATCATTGTTATGAGCAAAAATGAATTGTGTCAAAGTTTCCATGGAACAGAGGAAAAGTTGCTTCCGTAGTAATCTATTCCAGAATCAGAAGCAACCCATGGAGCCAGACATTACAAAATTTAGGTTCTTTGTCCAAAGTATGCCCGCTGCTTATGCTCCATTCTTGCAGTCTATCCCTTTAATATTTACAATAGTTATTTGTATTCAATTATTGTTGGATCTCTTGCATTTAGAATTATATTTTCAACCACTTTTGGGTCTTAAGAGCAAACTGCTAACCAAACGCTGACCCACTATCCAGTGACCTCGCCACACCTTTGAAATTTTGTAATTACATTATTATGCCAAAAACATCCATCCTAGTTATGATTTTTGCAGCTTTTAAATAATCCAATTCTACATTAGTGAATTAGACAGAGTTTAATTCCATTTTCATTATTATTCAAAAAACCCAAGCCAAATGCCCATTGCTTGTAAAAGAATATCCCAATCAATCACATATCATTGAAAGGCAAGATTGTATGGCCTGAAAACTGCAGCATTATGTAATGGCATCAACTATTCAGAAAGAGTATTAAGAAAAGGGAATAAACATCCACACTTATGAAATAAAATCGAAGCCTATCTCAATATAATAACTCATTACTCAGCTACATCTTACATTGATGCCAAAAGAACATGGCACAAACAAAGTTATAAGCTAAACTCAAATCAGAAACCTTGAAACACCCTGAGATTGACATCAATCACGCCCCAACTTATTTTCTCTCATTGGGGGCCATAAAAACTATATGTAGTTAGTACATTGTTGTTTTTTAACCAAGATACAAATGAACCTTGACAGCAAACAAGAAGACACAAATGAGAGCAAAGTAGAGGAGGGAATGCACCATAATTGCCGCACCACTTGTCTTAAAATTGCCAAACTCCACACACCTGTGGTGCCCGGGAACCTGAAACAGCAAACCTGGAGTTAGCAGCACAAACAACACCACTGCCACAAACACTGGGCCCCAATCCGACATGTTTTCTGATTCTGTTACAACTGCTGTATTGAGAGAATGTGATTGAATGTAAAGAACGGTGTGAAGAATTGGAGGACTGAGAAGGGTTTATATACAGCAAAAGTAGAAAAAGGAGATAAAGAGAATCAGCATTGTGTGTTGGGTGTTGCGTTTTGTGTAATGTTGTGGGACGGAGGTTAGGAGATGAAGTCACCAGGATTCACTTCCACCATCCAAATCCC
The DNA here is from genome assembly GCA_035584115.1 of Cedrela odorata. Taxonomy (NCBI): domain Eukaryota; kingdom Viridiplantae; phylum Streptophyta; class Magnoliopsida; order Sapindales; family Meliaceae; genus Cedrela; species Cedrela odorata. The sequence goes on along the minus strand of JAXCLQ010000009.1, from coordinate 9,845,339 downwards.
AATTGTCAGTAAGTTGTTTTTTACACGTGATTAGCAGAATAACTTGCTTGATATGCTTATATAGCTCGTGCTCTTGCATGGTTGCTCAGATAATTTTGTTCAATTGGACATTGCAGCCATTGCTAATAATATGAGCTGATCCAAAAGACAATGTCCACGGTATTATATTACTGTAATTTCCTATGCTGCTATTTTTATTTTTAGTTTTTTAAGGTTATATTTAGGATTTTTAATGTACAAAATATTTTACACTAATGTAGAATATTTCACGTACACGCAAAGAAAGCAGTGTTAAAAGTAAAAATATTCATTGGTTTCCAGTGTTTTACGTATGTAACTGGATTTATAGTTGTTCCTACACTGAAAGACAAGTGTCTTGGTGATGGAGCAACAATAATCACCAGTCCAAGTATGGGATGACGATGTTTAAAGTTTCATGACCATCAAGTATGGAATGATGATGTTTAAAGTTTATGACCATTAACTATCTTTATTTATTTATGGGTTTTTTTTTTTAAATGGCCCAATATTTAGATTTATTAATAAATATAATTTAATTTTATAATTTTATTATATTTAAAATCAAAAGTTCAACAAACATTCGTTGAGAGATACTGTTTTTATACTAATCTTTTTTGACAAATTATTCATCACCACTTTCACGAATTCTAATACAAATTTTCTTCAAAAATTCATCAAATTCCATCCAAAATAAATAGCTCGTAGATAAAAATTTGCTTAAATTCATTTCTAAAATTTTTACATATATTAACAAAATTCAAATCAATAAAATGACAACATAAACAAAATTTATTATACTTGAAATACAAATTACACAGTCAAAGGTAATTTCATTTAAATATTAAAATTTTAACTTTAAATATAAAAAATTTAGAGTCCGAAAATTAGATTATTTTAATAAAAAAAAAACTTTATTTATTGGTTAAGCAAGATTTAAAAAATAATGGTAAGAGTTTGGGCCACTCTAAAGGCGACGACTGAAGAGGGTATAGGGATAGGCTAAAATTGGTGAGAAGATTTGCCTATTGGGCTAAGTTATTAGAAAGCAAAATTAACTCTTCTAACAAAAGAAGTCTAGTAAATTGAGAGTCAATTTAAAATGGTTATAAATTTTAAAATAAATTATTTTATGCTGTGATGAAGAAATAATTAGGTGTAGAGAATATGTGAATTAGGGTTAATAAATTTTATTTTCAAAAGCATTGTGAGTTTCAAGTATAGTTTATATGTGTTTAGTAAATTTTAGTGTTAGAATATTTGGATATAGATAATTCTAAATAAAAATTATTTTTAACTAAGTGTTTGTTGCGCGCGCGTGTATATATATATATATATATATTTGAAGGTTAATTATGAATTTGTATATTTATAATGAGGATATATTTGAAATTATATTTAACATAAAATTGCTTTTCAAAATCAAATTTTAAAAAGCAACTCTTTCCATAGTCCTCAAAAATTGTTGTAAGATAAGTTGATTTTACTAAAAATAATTTTTTTAAAAAATTATTAAACACTTAAAACAACTTTTAACTGCTCAAAATCACTTTTAAGCCTTCCAATAATGGAAACTAACCCTAATCAATTTCCCTTACATAAATGCCTATCTAATAAAAAGGGACTTATCATATGAGAAATCCTAATCAATTTCCCTGACAAAAAAGTAAATATCAATGCCTATCTGTTGACTATTTTATATTATAATTTAAATGTATATATATTTATTATACGAAATTTGTTTTCATTTATTGACAAAGGAAATGGTGGTCTTAATGACAAGTGACTAATTGAGACCTCTAAAATTTAACTTATTTTTTAGGATAACAAAGACTTTTTCATTTATTGACAAAGAAATGGGTGGTCCTAAAGACAAGTGACTGATTGAGGCCCTTAAAATTTAACCCATTTTTTAGTTTAACATTAAGTTTGATAAGATCCTCACTTCAAGAACTTAATAAAAATTTTAAATATTTAAGGAAACTGAGGGTCGTAAGGATAGACTACGCTTTTTAAGTTTAACAAAAATAATTCATTCCAAAATATAAAGTGAAAATATAATGTAAGATATTATCATTTAGGAATAGAGATATTATGATTACTGCTTAAACTTTTGCTTAAATAGTTATAACTTATAAGATGCATTTATCAGAAACTCCAAATTATCTCCAGTTGTAAGTGATAATGGCTGCTTTTCCCTAACATGAATTTCTAGTTTAGCTCCCTACGTCACCAACTTTATTTTTCTTGCAAAGATAAGGAAAATACAGTGAGTCGCTTTGACTCGAAGTCATTGGCAAACAGTATAGCATGTGAATGTAACGCTCCAACAACTATAAAATGAATGGTAGTGATTATAAATAGAAACATAGCACAAATAAGAAGTTGTACTGTTTATAGGTTTATCTTTAGAGATTTCATTAAGGTGAAGGACACGGCAAGTAAGCAAGCCGAAGAAGTCTATTTAAAATGATGAAAATAGCCGTAGACGGCTTATACTTGGTTCAAACGCACTTCCATTCAGGCCCCCACTGCCCACTTTGCTCTGATTTTTTACCTGGGTCGCAACTGATGACAATATCAAGCACTCATCTTTTTAGATACGGATGCATGCAATTGCATTGGTTTCTCCCAATTATCAACTTGCCGAGTGCATATGGACTTCCCCCAGTCAATCTAAACGGGGGAGGCAGCGGCACCTTTATCACGTTTTTTATATCCGCATTGATGTAAGAAATTACTTAGTTCGTCACCTTAGAGCCCGGTCGGAGGCAAGAAACAATAAATGACAACATTGCCCTTGAGCGTTGATCACAGCCTTAGTTAGCCAATGTATTCCTTCCCAAAACTTGTTTCGCAATAAAAAAACTACAGCAAATGTTGACTGTTAGATCACGTTTTTGGTTGCGATGCGTGGACATCGTGTCAAATCTAACGGCGGAGAACACAGATCAGGAGCACACTCATCTCCAGTTCGACAATTGAACAATACAAACCACTGCCTCCACTCAAAGGTCACTTGAGTAATTTAAACTGTACGAGATTCTTACAGAGAGATTATAATCTACAGCCGCTACACCGTCTGCTCCTGTGGTAACTGCCAAATATGATAAATCTCCGAAAATATTATTTTACTGCCTATATTTGACCAAAGATTTTCTGCCACGTTATCCGCACACAAGAGACACCGGAGAATCTTCTTCGCTGCACCTTCGGACTTTGTCCGCCTCAGCGTTAAGTTAAATAAAATTAAATCCAACAGCACAGTCGTCAAAGTCTCTCCTTCACTCTGTGGTTCGTGTCTCTATTCTCTGTTTGGCTTGAGCCGGTCTAAGTGCGATCCAGCTCAGGAGTAACGTATTCTCAAACTTCTCAATTTCTCCAGTCAGAACTCCATTGAGCTTTGATTGGGTTTTAATAGCTAAAGCTGTGCTGTTGGTATAAAGTGCCGATTCAAATGAGCATGAGTGAAAGAATTCCTCTGCAATTCGTCCAGTTCTGATTTTCATTTGTGTAATTTTGGGTTTCCATACGATGCAAGCGGGTAAATCTATTATTTTAGAACAATAAGAACACTCAAATTTTTTAAAATTTCTTAATTTTTTGTCTTTGTATTAGATTATGTATTGTACTTTAGGGTTAAGTTTCTTTTGAATCATGTGCTAAGTTTTGATCTCTGTCAGCCTTTCAAAGTTTTACTGAAAAGTTGGTTTCATAGGAGAGCTATGTATGATTGCAGGATATGATATCGAAATTTTGTTTAAAGAAGCACAAACGCGATGGCTGAAGCCTGCAGAGGTGCTGTTTATATTGCAAAATCACGATAAGTACCAGCTCACGCGGGAGCCACCTCAAAGGCCAACCAGTAAGCTTCATATTTGTTGTGTCTAATCGAGGCAATTCATTCGCAACGTCGTTCTCATTTCTCAATTTGGCAACATATTTCAACAGGTGGATCTGTGTTTCTGTTTAATAAGAGAGTCCTTCGGTTTTTCCGTAAAGATGGTCATAATTGGCGTAAAAAAAAGGACGGGAGAGCAGTCGGGGAAGCACATGAACGACTTAAGGTTTGTAAAGATTTTTATGATTACTGGAAATCTTTTTCTTTGTTAATCTTGATTGGTATTTATTTATTTATTACTGATCTATAGATTGCTTAAAATTAAGCATATGTCTTCTTTGTATATACTGTGTTGCATGTTAAAATTTCCCTTTTAATTTCTAAGTTATGTACACTTTTGTTACATGTAAAGAAAAAGGTCAATCAAATGGCAGCAAACTCTTAAAGGGGAATTTTAACTTGCTCACTACATTGGATTCATCTTTTTATACTTGTGTTATGTGATAAAACTTCCCCTAGACCTTCAAATTCTTTGCATTTGTCTACTTTGGTGATATGTCTTTCCAAGATTCTCACTGGTTTCCATTTCCCTCATTTGTAAGTTCCATGTTCACATTTCATGATATGACTGTTTGCCCAGCAGTTGGGTTTTGTGGCGTAGAGGCTTGCATGGATGAAAAGATAGAAAAAGCAGAAGATTCTGGATATAAATCTTTACAAATATCTTGAATCTGATTGGCATTTAAGGTTGAAACAATGGCATCTGCAAAATGGGAGTTCCTCTTTAAAAATATGAATACCAGATATTTCCTTTCTCCTCCCCACAAGAAAAAGAGGCTTTAATGGAATTTATGGATGAATCACGTAAAAGAACTTGATAGGCTGCGTTCTGGTTATGGATTAGCATGCTAGAATTCATCTTTATGGTGGCATTATCAAATGATATTACTCTATTCAACAGGTTTAGCTGCTTAAGTTGAAAGGGATTCATGTAATGTGCACGAAGTTTTCTGTAACGTATTTCTGTCTTAATGCACTTCAGTTTTGTTCTGAGAACAATTGGTGTTTGTCTCTGTCCAAGGGATGACATTTTATCTGCATGGCCAGGTCGGAAATGTTGAAGCTTTAAATTGTTATTATGCACATGGAGAGCGGAACCCTAGTTTTCAGAGGCGTAGCTATTGGATGCTGGATCTGTAAGTGTACTTGTTTTATTATGTTTGTTATAAAAAGAAAAAAAAAATCAAAATGTACTTACTGGGAAGCATAACTTTTTATCTGTTTGAAGTTCCCGGAACTTAAAAGACGTTTTCACAGAATAATTTCCTAAATTGTAATTCCTGCTGAGATGAATAAAATATCACTTCATCCTAATTTCTCTCACTTTGTTGCTTTCAGTCCCGAGGAACATTATATGGTGATTAACATAATTTTACTTGACTGGGATATTTTCTCACAGTTACTATCTTGGCAGGGCATATGAGCATATTGTCCTTGTTCACTATAGAGAGATAACTGAGGTGAGCTTTTATGATTCTGAATGTAGGCGAGTCACATCTTACCATATTTCTACTCCTAGATATGGATATAAATTTTTACCAATCACAATGTCAGCCTTATTGCTTGTCATCGTCATTCAAAGATGTAGACTGATCATTCTATCATATTATGATTGTCATTCCTTCTGCTCGGCCTAGATTCTTTTGAGCAGAATGTTGCTTGTCTTGTTTGAATAGGCGGCATATGTTGCATCAAAGTCTGTATTTCAGTTAGCTGTGTCTGAAATTCCCACCCTTCTAGGAATTATTTTCACATGGGGTTATTTCTCGGTTTTGATTGATATTGGAACATGGATGAGTTGGTTTTATCACGAAATCTTTTATGCCGTATGGATTTTTGTTTCAGACATATCATTACTCAATAGATCATCGGGTAATCTGTTCTGCAGAATATATCTGAACTTCCCCACTCATCCTGTGCATTCTTCTTTTGTGAAACTATATTTGCTTCTTTTCTGCATCATTGTTATCTAGTCCCCTTCCATTGGCAATAGCTGCTAGTGATGAATAGCTTGGGCTTTGGACTAACATTATTTAGTTACATTTTGTGTGTTCAGGGAAGGCCTAGTCCTGGATCTGCTGCAGTGTCACCAGGAGCTTCTTCTACATTCGTTTTGAGTCCACAATCTTACACTACTCAAAATCCAGGCTCTACCCCAGCAATTAGTGATTTATATGAACCATATCAGAATTTTAGTCCAAGTTCTGTAGAGGTTACTTCTGAGATAGCCAGTAAGGATAATGGAGTGGACAGTCAAGGAGAAAGCACTAGTTCTGAAGTTGAGGTTAATCAAGCTTTGCGGAAGCTTAAGGAGCAGTTAAGTTTGAACGATGACATGTTCGAAGAAATTGATTCATTCTCCAGTCAGGATTTGGAATACAAAAGCAATATCTCCAAGCAGGACGAGTATGAAGCTTTACTGCAAAGCCCAGAATATATTGTACCGGACGAATACAAAGGTGGACATACTGGATTCCAAGATCATTCAAACAATCAGGATGCAGGTTGGTTAAGTTGTGTCATATGTGAAGTGCTCAAAGTCATCAAAATGTATTACCAGTTCTGAAATATTCTTAACCACAGATTCTATTTGGTTGTGATTCATCTAGTCATAATATATGATATATTTTCTGATATGCTCATATTGATGATCTTTGTTGCCGAATCTGATGGAATTCTTTTTTTTTTATTTGATACTTTAGAGCATCATTGGCTTGGGGAATTTGTGTTGCAAATTATTGAATACACGAATTTCTAAAACTGTGGTTGAACCAAAAGCAAAATATAATAAAAAGCCATTTCTGAAACAGTCAAGCAACCTCCTCTGTTTCTTTCTTTCTTTCTTTTTTGTTTATCTCCTTTATTTTTTCATTCACTATATCTATTACTTCTTTTCTTAATTGATTTTTAAGTACACTAAATAGTAAGCATGGTTGGAAAGCGCCACTGATGGATATGTTTTTGTAGGAACTACTGGCAAACATTCTCATCAATTATACGGGCGTGGTTATACTGATGGAAGTAAAGAACCTTTATTTTGGAAAGACATGCTGGAGTTGTGTGAGAATTCTTCAGGGGTTGAGTACCAGGTAATAAATTTTTTTTACATTGCGAGGAAATCCATGAACGTTCTATGAAAATTGTAGTTATCCTCTTTATGATTCTTGATATCTTGTATTATGGTGTTCTGTCATTTTCTAAAATTATTCATTTCAATATCTTTGCCAATTTGTCTGAGTGTTGTTTGTGTGGAAAATATCAGCCCCCATATAATTGTTTGTGCAAAGCTGGTTGGAGTACTTGAAAATTACTCTATCTTTGTGCAAGTTTAGCATTTCTTTCATTAGAGTAATTCTTTCTTGCTTAAAATAACAGAAGCCACTATCTTCTTCTTGGAGGGGACCAGCTGAAGAGCAGGAATGCTCGCACTGGCCTAATTTCAATGGATCTATTGTTGAACACTGTATGGTCTTCTTCTGTTTCTTTTAACATAATTCCATTATTTAACTTTCAGCATCTCATTAATTTTTTACTAGCTCTCATGGTCTCCTGTATTGCCAGCTCCTTTGTTGCTGCCTCCGGAAGTTAAAAATTTCAAAATTCCTGAATATTCATCTGGATTAGGACCTCAACAAACCAATTCCGATTACATGACAATTTTTGACCAAGACCATATTGGAGTGCCTCTTGAAGCAGACATGAGATTGACTGTTGCTGAAAAGCAGAAGTTTGCAATTCGTGAAATATCCCCCGATTGGGGTTACGCCAACAAAGCTACAAAGGTATAGCTCGTGGAAATTCATGTATCATCATTTGTTTCCGAAAGATTTATTATACTCCATTTATATACATAGTATTAAATTAATTTTCAAGAATGGATCTCTTGATTGGTTCGGTGAATCTATTGCCCTCGTTTTTTCACTTAAAAGTTTCTTGCATTCACTGAAGAAATTGTAATAAATAAATTAGAAGAGTAGAACGAAATTTGTTAAGATGATCCTAATTGACTACTAACAGATTATCCTCTTTCTAGACACTTTTATCATGAAAGCAGGGTGGGAGAAAGTTCAAGCACCACCCATGCTTACCAATCCTGACTTTAGATGATTTTCCATATTCATTCTCTCTCTCTCTCTCTCTCTCTCTCTCTCTCTCTCTCTCTCTTGCTGAGGGTGGTTGTCCCAAGAGTGGGTGGGAATGTGGCTATGGAGGAATAGGATGAGACTAGGCAGGACTGGAACCTAAGGCCTATTATTGTTACATCCAACCCTTCTACTACTAATGCCAAGTCCCACAATCTTCTTTATCAATTCAGATGTTTTTAGATTCCAAACAAGCTGGATTGCAAACTGTCCGATTGAAACATTGGTGATGGACACATCTTAATAAGAATTGTTTGATACTTTGGCTGGGTTTTTAGGTGAACTGTTTCTTTGTTTGCTGAATACAAAAGGTAGGCATTTGACCACTTCAGAGTCAAACTCCAAGCAACTTTTCCCTTGAGGAGGGAAGGAAATTGAAATAACAAAATACAATCGATCTAGGCTATGTTTTATACTGTTGTGCTTCTACTTTACTTCGAAAGCACAACAGTTAAAGGGTTTGGTAACACTAACTTTTAGTGGGGACCACTTATTTTTACATTTATATTTTGATATCTAGTGATTCTGTCCCATAGCATTTGTAGTTTAAAAGGTAAAGCACCTCAATCCCAATCAAAACCTTAATGCAGTTGTCTTCTGCCCAAGTGGAATGTATTTTTCAAAGAAAAACTGGTTTTCATGAACTAGACAGTAAGGGGCACATGAATTTGTTCTGTGCTCTCACATGAAATTCCAGAAAACCCCCTAATAATGTCAGTGGGAATGGAATTACCATGATGTGGATTTTGGTCCAACAGTCTTTGGCCCTGATTATTGGCTGGGTATTAAATCTGATTGTGCCAGCAATGCCAAGACCTCTTGGCTTTTGTCAGTATAGTAACTTTAATCTGGTTTCCATTGAATAATTCTTTTATCTGTTGTTTCAGGAGTTTTAATTGTTCTTCATCTTGTTTTTTCTGATAAAAGTTTATTCATACACTGAAGCTGAATTCAATCAATGCAGGTCATCATTGTTGGATCTTTTCTCTGTGATCCGTCGGAATCTGCTTGGTCATGTATGTTTGGTGACACAGAGGTACCTCTTCAGATCATTCAGGAAGGTGTTATCCGTTGTGAAGCTCCTCCTCACCTTCCTGGAAAGGTCACTCTGTGCATAACTTCTGGCAATCGAGAGTCTTGCAGTGAAGTCAAAGAGTTTGACTATAAACTTAAGACTACTAGTTATACTGATGATAATTTGTCCCAAAAAGAAGCTACTAAGAGCCACGATGAACTTTTGCTACTTGTCAGATTTGTGCAGATGCTTTTGGCTGATTCATCAGTGCAGAAAAGAGTAGAGTCAGAACTATTGCAAAGAATGAAAGCTGATGATGATTTGTGGGGACAAGTCATAGATGCTCTTTTAGTTGGTAGTGGTACTTCTTCGGATACTATTGATTGGCTTCTGCAAGAGCTTCTTAAAGACAAGCTGCAACAGTGGCTTTCTTCCAAATCCGTAGGAGAATCTGATGAGCTAGGTTGTTCCTTGTCCAAGAATGAGCAAGGGATAATACACATGGTTGCTGGCTTGGGCTTTGAGTGGGCCTTAAACCCAATTCTCAGTCGTGGAGTGAGTATAAACTTCCGGGATATTAATGGGTGGACTGCACTTCATTGGGCTGCTCGTTTTGGAAGGTTAGTAAAAATCTCTTTGATCTGTGTGTATTTATTTAGATGCACATATATGTGTGTGCAGAACTTACCATTGAGCAATACTGTACTTTCTACGCTTTTGCCTCTTCTGTGGTATTTTGTATGACAAAGAAAAATCGGATGCATGATAACCAGAAGTGAGGTGCGATTGCTGATATTTGTTCACAGTTTTACATCATTTGGGCAAGCTTTAATGCCTTTTTCTCATCGAAGATTTCTGCCCAGATGATAGTACCAATGTGTTCTACATTTTTTGATTTATTGTTGTAAATATGAACATTGGCTTGTTGACGCTATGTTCATCAAGTTATATTTTACAAAACCATTGATCATTTATAGCCCATTGTTATGTTTGAGTTAGGTATTTTAAAATGTTCTACTCATTTCATCTTATGCAGACTGGTTATATAATGTATAGAAGTTTTGAGTGGTATATGTTATTCTGTAACAGGGAAAAAATGGTTGCTGCTCTTTTAGCTTCTGGTGCATCAGCTGGGGCAGTGACAGATCCCAATGCACAAGATCCAACTGGTAAAACCCCAGCATCCATTGCTGCCTCCAGTGGGCATAAGGGACTTGCAGGTTATCTTTCTGAGGTCGCACTGACTAGCCATCTTTCATCCCTCACTCTTGAAGAAAGTGAACTTTCCAAAGGATCTGCTGAAGTTGAAGCAGAAATAACTGTGAATAGTGTCTCAAAGGTTAGCCTCTCTACAAGCGAGGATCAACTTTCACTTAAAGATACCTTGGCTGCGGTTAGGAATGCAACCCAGGCTGCTGCACGTATTCAGTCTGCTTTCCGTGCACACTCTTTCAGAAAGCGACAAGAAAGAGGAGATGCAACTGCTGATGCTAGTATAGATGAGTATGGTATCAATGCGGATGACATTCCAGGGCTTTCAGCTTTATCAAAGACCTTCCGTAATGCTCGTGAGTACAATTCAGCCGCTTTATCTATCCAGAAGAAATATAGAGGATGGAAAGATCGCAAAGATTATTTGGCTATTCGTCAGAAAGTTGTGAAGATACAGGTAATGCTTTTTTTCTCAGAATTATTTACTTGAATTTCCTCACTTATCATATTGGAAATGGAATCATGTCTATGATCATGCATTAATGTCGAATTCATATCACCATACTGATAGATTAATTAACATATTTGGCAAATGGAGTTAATTATAGGACTTCCATCCTCCTGTTTCTCCAGTCTTTTTCTGTAAATTGGCAACATGTGCACACAGAGTTCGAAATATTATTTATCGATTATGGTGTGATGGGAAGATGATATTCAAAAGTATTTACAAACCTTTTTGCAGGCTCATGTGAGAGGTTATCAAGTCAGGAAGAAGTACAAAGTAATATGTTGGGCTGTTGGAGTTCTAGATAAGGTAATATTACGTTGGCGACGGAAAGGAGTTGGTTTGCGAGGTTTTCGGAATGATGCAGAGTCAACAGATGAAACTGAAGATGAAGACATTCTCAAAGTGTTTCGCAAACAGAAAGTGGATGCAGCTGTTGATGAGGCTGTCTCACGAGTGCTGTCCATGGTTGATTCTCCAGATGCACGTAAGCAATATTGTCGGATGCTTGAAAAGTACCGACAAGCTAAGGTCAGTAGACAAACATTTAAGTCAATGAATGCCCATGAGCTCATCTAACTAGTCATACCTTTTTGAAATTAATCGTATGGCTTACATCTAAAAAATCAGTTGATTAGGCAGCCCATGCTACCAACAGTTAGCAGTAGCGACATGAGCAGTAATATTTTTACCAGAGTAAGATAAATGGTCCTGGTTACAACTTCATTTGGTGCAATCTCATGCCTAGAAAATAACTGACATCTATTTGTCAATGTTACTCGGTCCATTTGTTTGGTTTTCCACAAGTCTGAGCCAAATCTACCTTATATATTAAGTCTAGAGTTGGTGTTGCACCTTCATTGAATCAGTGCTAACATTTTCATTATGTAATTATTCTAAATCTTTTTTCGTGGTCTATAGCGTTTGTTCAAATGTAAACCACCAAAATCATGTTATTTAGTTGGTTATACATACAAATGATCAAATGAATGGGATTGACATCCTCATACTGGAGCCATAAGTTGTAAAGCTGGAGCTGTAATTCAAGTCTGTAATTGTGAAGGACGGAACACTTATAAAGGTCTGACCATGGAAGGATTGACTTGTATATTTCTCAATAATAATCCTGAAGTAATTGCAACTTGGTGCAGTTGTGTTTGGTATCCTCAATAGCTGTTGCACTCAAATTTCTGATATATTCAACTATTCTTGCAGGCTGAACTCAGTGAAACAAGTGAAGCAGCAGCATCGATATCTGCAGGTGATACTGTCGATATGGACGATGATGGTTCATACCAATTCGCGTAGAAGCAAATCCTTACCATCCCAATTTGTGTGGATTATTGCTTGACCATTTTAACTTATACGGCGATATGATATCTGTATGCAGTCCGCATTTAGTGCTATGTGTTTGATAGTATTTGGCAGTCAGTCTCATCTTATTGATATGTCCATGTTCCCATGGCCTAATGCTGTAAATGCTTGTAATTGCTGAAAGTTGTGACCTACTACAGTTCCATTTTAAGGGGGAATAGCTCAGGGTAATGGTATTTATTTAAATTTTTTTATATTAAAATTAAAAAATTTATTTATATCGATATCCACCCGGGACCCACATTATGGTTTGCTATAATTTGGCCACAACAACCATGAATGCCACGTGTATCTCGAATACGGTAAGTTCTGGAAATTATAAAATAGTTTGACTTCATTCTCAACAGAAATTCAAAAATCGAAATCCCAGAAAGGCCGGCCACTAGGGAGTCAAAAGACACTGAAGATTATCAATCTTGCAATCCAGAAACTGATAGGAGAGAGGAAGAACAGCAAAGATGCCTCTGCCCTAGATGATGATCAGCTTCTTCTCTCTAAGTTGCTTTCTCAGGTATTAATAATAACTTGAAACCGCTACTATCACTTATATTTTGATTCTTTTACTGAGTTTTGAGTTACAAAAATCTGGTTCCTGATTTGAAAAATCTATTAGTTTGGGATATACAGAAGGAGAGAACAAAATGGCCTGACTTGGATGCCAAATGGGTTTCTTTCATTATTATGCATAATCCTCCTATGAGGTTAGTAAGAGGGGAATCAAATTCCAAAACCCCTTGGTTCACTGCAAGAGATCTAACCAACTAGTTTATCCCTTGGGATTAAATTTAATTTCGGGGGGACAATTGCATATCTAGCTGTTTTGACTATACTGCTTATTAGCACTGAGATGTTCCTTCTATATTCTCAAGTAGTTTTACATCCTTTCATACGACGCCAGGAACTAAAATTGTAAGCCATGAATCATGTAAAATTCTTGGCTGATGCTGTTATTTTTTGGATCTACAAATGCCCTTGTTGTACCATTGGCTTCCAACTTTCTAAAATATTTTCAGAATGCACCTAATAATATTAGTTTACATTTTACCTGTCCCCACCCTGTTGTTTAAACACCATTAGTTTGTTCTAAGGCCAATCTTTGATTCTTTGTGTCTTCAAGTTATTGAGAACATTTCAAAGTCTTAAGTATGCAACTCTAGATTGTCTTATTGAAGGATTTACTTGTGTTGTGGGAGTGGTTTGATATCTATGGGTGGAAGCATCGATTCTAGACTTGCATTAATCAAGTCTGATAGAATATTTTTTGTTTCTAATTCACTATTTTGCCAGTTTAAACACCTGTGAGCATTGTACCAAATGTATGTGCGAGTAATTAGTTTAGCTATGCCAATTTATTCTTGTTAATTGGCCTGCTTGTTTTCAATAGTGTTATAGAGATTAATCTGAGTCAAAAATCCCTTAGAAGAGATCAATAGTATATGTAAGCCCTTACCTTGAATTCTGTCACATCTACGCTTAAGAAACAGAGGAAGGCAGACAAATTTACGCACGCATACTTTATATTGATAGTTGGATTCGTTAGAAGGAAATGCAATGCTTAAGCAACCTCTGAGGAAAAACTGGACTAGAGGAGGCAACTTCTTCTGCTGCTGACAAAGAAGAGACTCGGGATGAGAATGCCGATGGTTAGGTGTTGATGGTGCAGATATTAGTAAAGAAGAGATTGTGAATGAGATTAGGCATGTGAAGAGAGAACTTTATAGCCCATTGTCTTTTGTCAGTGATGATTGTTCTCACTGCTGCCTAGCAACTATCTGAGGTCAATCTCATTTTGAAAGTTAAAGATGTATTGAACCACCCTTTTAAGTCTGTTGGAAGTATGCTCACAGGGATGTTTAAAAGTCCTGGAAACAATGGCCAAGATGCTGAAGAACACCCCCAAACCGAAGCTCATCCACGTACTCATCTCAAAATGCTGGAGCTACCCCTCTTGGATTTGCCAGAATTAGGTCTGAATGATGAAAAACACTGAATCACCATTTTGCTCTTTGGCATGAGAAACCCACTAAAGTGGATTTTGATTGTGTTGTTACCTGGCTCAATGTGTTATGATTGTATTAGAGGAGAGTGAAATGTGTACCTTTCTACTTTCTTCCTTCACTTATTCCTGTCGAAAATTCTGATGTTTGTGCTGCAGAATGCAGATATCGATATTTGATTCAACTTAGATTCTGCTATAGGGTTCCGATTGCTAAACCGCTAACAATATTAAGTTGCTTAATCAATCGCAGTGATTTTTGGCGCGAAGCCCAAAACAATAGTCCTCAAATATCTTTGAAAAGAACGACAGGGAGTTTTAAAACTTATTTTTAGAAAATATATTTTTAATAATATGAAATATATTCGATGAATAATTAAAATCAAAACGTATTATAAAAAAATTGGCTATAATATATAATTTAAATATATTTAAAATTACTTATTACTCAATTTGGCTAGAGTTAGAATTTTTGCAGTTTCATGTCTATTTATGCAAGAAAAAGGTTACATATTCAAATTTTTGAAATATCAAAAAACATAATTCTTATATTAAATAAATAGAAAAAATACAGTGCACACTGCAATGTGGGACTTAGAGCTCTTAATAGTTACAAATCCAATAAGCATTCTGAATCCTTAGCTGCATTGGTTTGTAGAGAAAAATACAATTCTGAAGTCCCGCATTCAACCTCCGCACATAAACCAAATAAAACAACTAGCAAAACAGTCTCATTTTTTTTTAATTTAGCAAGAAACAGAACCATTGACAGCCCACATTCAGGATCGCCGGTATGATATCAACGGAAAAGATAAATCTTGAACTCTGTCAATAACTTTTTTTTTTCAAGATGATACACAATATAACTACCATGCTACGAAAGAAACGGAATTGGACAATTGCAAATATCTTGAGATTCATTTATACCAAAGCGTCTCTGAGAAAAGCCACCAAGATCAACTAGAAAATCTTCAAATGTCCAAATACCCAGACCCAGTTCTTAAGAAAGATCTTTCACCAATTCAACCGATCACAACAAAGATGTTTCTGAATTACAGTTCAGAAAAAGGCACAAGGAAACATTAAAACATAACCAACCAAAAAAACCCAGTTTTCATTTAAATGTTTAAAATTCAACAAAGATAAGAAAACAAGTTTCGATCCTTCAGGGAATACATCTTTTTCAATCTTCCCTTCATGCATAGTTCAACCTGAATATGTCATTCAACACATAAAAGCTTCCCTGGGGTGTTGGCATCAAATGGAACATCTGAGAACACATGTATAACCATAAATCTTCGTTAGGACCCCAATAACATCAAAGAAAACAAAAGGAATAAAAAACTAAAACACATCTAAAAATGGTGGTTTACATTTATTAAAACAAATGAACATGTAATGCAAATGTGGTCAAAGGACACTCTGTAGGTAGCAGTTAATTCAACTAGTAAGATCCCTTAAGGTTGAACAAGAGATTTTGATCTCAAATCCTTTTCACATTAGGATTGGGATAGGATTTGATTTACATCTATATAAAAAGAATGCCTAAGCTAGTAATCATTGCCTCCCTGTCACAAAAGGAGACGTGTGTTCATAATAAGATTTTCTCATACATCCCAATAAATGTGCTTTAGACCACGAACCAATAACAAGAACACATCTCATTGCAACTTAATCGCATGAGAAGTATATAAGTATAGCTGGAAATATATAACGAGGTCTAGCTATATCACCATTCACATGGTACTACAATTACACTAGACATCTGAAAACTGGAGTGATTCCAGATTGCATGATGTAGAACACCAACAGCATCCTCCAAATAACTTAACTCAACAAATTAAAGTTCCCTGTGACTGAAGTTGAAACTCTCTAACCTAAGTCATCTCCACATCATCACCTGATGAAATTTTTTTTAGCATATAGACAATCAGTGTACTACTTCATTTTCAGCACTTCATTGCAGACAGGGATGAGCATATGGGTGCAAGGAATAACAAGAAGAAACATGCAAATTATATAGCAGGTATTAAGAAATTCACTAATCCACTTTCAAGGATCAAAATTAAATTACTAGAAGATTTCACACTTGTAATGGAAAAGAAACAGCTATCAAAACAGGTTTAAGAAAGCTGATGAAGGGACAAATTCCCACAAGTACAAGACTACATAATGTCACAGTGATAGTGCACCATGACAATAAGTGTGTACTG
This sequence comes from Cedrela odorata, assembly GCA_035584115.1. Classification (NCBI taxonomy): domain Eukaryota; kingdom Viridiplantae; phylum Streptophyta; class Magnoliopsida; order Sapindales; family Meliaceae; genus Cedrela; species Cedrela odorata. The sequence goes on along the minus strand of JAXCLQ010000009.1, from coordinate 9,828,963 downwards.
GTTGTCATATCAAGCCAACACGGGCAAGAGTAGTTATTCAATATTTATAAATAATACATTGACAGAGTGCACAAATACTGTCAAAAAGGTATTTTATTACAATGAAAAGCAATGAGTAAATTTAATGGACAACATTCACTATATGAGATTTGGATAGGCTAAAACTGTCTGCGCCTCCAGATAAACCATAGCACGGTTTTATACTATCGGATTGATTATAGTTTATAGAAGCACCCCCAAGATAATGCCTCCACAAACATGCTATGACTCAAATATGCCAACAATGAAACTATACCTTGTAAAAGCTATGCAATGCCAATGGAGTCGCCCCATGAATATGGTAAAAAAGTGAAATTTAAATACAAACAACAAAAGACAATTACATAATCATTTCTTATAAGTCCTACAGCAGCAAAGAATCATGAATAATCAAAGGTAAAAAGTGAATTAAGATATATATTAGGAATGTTCCATTAATATAAAAAAGAGTTATAAATATTACCCAAAAAAAAAAAAAAAGGGGGATATACGTATCTATAAAGAATTAAAAATTAAGCCAAATAATAAACCCTAGATCTAGCTAACAAATGAAAACCATCGATTTCAGGAAACAAAAAAAAAAAAATCAACAATCTCATATCAATTGCTATCAGATGGATCCAATCGACAACGCATCGAAACCTAGACAACTGGCATAGATCCAAAAAAAAAAAAGAGGCGAATCAAAAGTCTTAACAAAACAAAACATAAACATAGATATAGATATAGGAAAGCTTTTAAGTATAGACCTGACTGAACTTGAGCGCGTGCTGTTCACCGGAAAGCTGTAAGTTACCGGAGACAAAAACGAGCATGCCACCAGCGGGACCAGAGGGCTGGCAATCGACGGTGGTGATTGAGTGCTGGCACTGCTGGAAAGGTAGGCTAGTGAGCTTAGCAACGATGTTAGGTGAACCTTGAATCTTCTGGCCTTCAAAAGTCAACATCGAACCTTCCTGGTAGAGGTTCGCGAGGCCCGCACGATTCGCATCGAAGGTCGTGTAGTAGTGCTCAACGAAAGCCTTCGCTAGTGCGTCTGGATCCATTTGATCAAAACCCTACGCCTCTCTTAGCTCTAGAAGTTCCGCTTAATACTCACGCCAGCGAGAGACAGAGAGCTCTAGAGATTGATTTTTGGTGCGTTTGTTTGTCAAAGAAAATACAAAAGAAACGGGTAAACCACAGCCGAGGTTTGGGGAAACTAGTCTACGACTGCATCAAAAGGTTTGTCCTTAATTTTAATAATTTAATTTATAAAATTATTGGAAATATTTCTTTTAAAAAAAATTATTATATATAATTTAAATTTTATTTTTAAATTTTTTAAAGGGTATTGTATTTCAATAATTTTATAAATTAAATTATTAAATTTAAGGGGTAAAGTCAGATTAAAGGAGATAAATATGATTAAGGACAAATAATAAAGAGCGACAGGAATCGAACCTGCGCGGGCGAAGCCCAATTGATCTCAAGTCTGCGCTGCAGAACTAGTTAAGCAATTTATTCACACGGCAAAGCAGGGTTTCCTATCTTAAATCCCACACTAATGATAGGTTAAGTCATAAGAATTCTAAATGGTGCACGAATCAGACAAATATCATGGGATTACTCAAATTTGATTACACTGTCTGTCAATGTACTTGTTACACCAGTTCCTACTGCAAGAAACTCTTGTCTTGGCAATGTTAGATGAAATTTACTAAGGCAATTATACATACACATGAATAATTATTTATATTGAATGATGACAATGATAATATACAAAATGCATTCTCCCCTGGTTGCTGAGAAGCCAATCTTCAATCCTTTCAACTGAATCAGTCTTTACGATCCACACACCCAAAATCAGAGAGAGACCTCAAGATCTCTTCAAATAATTGCAGCTTTTATTGTTCCATAAGGTATTCGATGCAGCCACATAGCTTCTACGATACACTCGAAACAAATGAATTTCTACTATCCATTTCGAGTATTCCCAAGTCCCAAGTCCTAACAGAGATTTAGCTTTGCAAAGAAATCCCATATTACTGAACCTAATGAAAGGTCTGGAAATAAGATGGAATATACAAGGAAAATGAACTGATTCATGATCTATCAGTAAAAACCTGAATGCCAACCAAATCAGGCATGGCTGCTATGTACCCTCTTGGCCACAAAACATATGTTTTCCTGGAAATGAAGAAAGAAGGAGGTCAATAGAAACTCCTAATGCAGTTAGTAGTCTGTGATGAAAGGCTTGAGAAATAATTTGTGGGGACGGTTGTGAGGCTTGACCAAAGCTAAAAATGAGTGTCAATATTTTAACAGACGCCTGTTTAAGAAGAAAATTATATAATGCAAGAACTAAATTGAGGTCAATGGAGAACTCACTCTTGGGAAGAACTCCAAACACATTTAAGCAATTTGAAGCATCCCGGAGAGTAGAGGTCTTGTGCTAATGTCATCAGTGTGTCATCAACAGAAATCCTCATTATAGATTTCTATCTGTATTTGATTGGAAAAAGCGCGAAACTTCCTGATATAGTTGTTCAGCTTCAAATGGTTTTGAAACATAACCATCCATTCCGCTCTTTAGGCATTCCTCGTGTGTAGCTTGGATCACATCTGCAGTCATGGCCAAAATGGGTACCCGGAAGTTTGTAACATTTTCATAACCCTCAACAGATACTTCTCCGCGTTGAATTTGATTATTGAAATAGCGTTCGATCTCCCGAATTATCTTTGTAGCTTCAAAACTGGGAAGGAATGAAATAAATGGCTTTCAGAATTAGAAGAAAAAATGAAAATCATTAGAGCAAAGGATTCGGAGGAACAAGAGCTACTGTCAGCGAACTAAGATAAGTTGCCATAATATTAAGCCAAAAAATATGTAATGACAAAATTATTATAGAATAGTTATTCCTTTACCATGAGGTCTCAAAGTAAGTGTTCTTATTTTCAAACAAGAATTAGTTAAATAAAAGATCTCAAGCAAGGAAGCAAATCATACCCATCCATTTCTGGCATCTGGATATCCATGAAGCAGGCATCAAACTGATGGGGTGGAGTAAGCAGCTTGGTTGCCTCTTTGCCTCTCTCTGCACGGACCACATCAGCTCCATATCTCTTCAAAGCACCAGCAGCTACTATAAGGTTCACCGTATTATCATCTACAATCAATATTTTTTTCCCAAGAAGAAGATTACGGAGACAGACACTGGGGAGCTCCCCATTGCGGGGATTGCCCTTGTTCCCAACACCCATGGCTCGTTGAAGAGATGCTGCCAGCATGCTTGCCCTTAGGGGTTTCATGATTACAGTTGGGTTACACGCACCATAAGTTGTAGTGTTTGCCCTAGAAGAGCTGATAGAATTACCCAGGACAAACAGTTTCGACTGAACCCCAGAATCAAATTTTCTCAAGTTATTAATAAAGTAGGTTGAGATGTTTTCATCCCTTTCCCAAACTTCTTGTTCAACAAGGATCAAGTTGAAAACCTTATTCCCACTGCGGATCTGAGACAAACCTTGATTCAAATCAGAAACTACTTCAACTTGAATTCGAAGACGTTCAATATGATATTTTGACACATTGGCCCGGATAGGTCTGGAGTCCACAACCAATGCCATCATACCTTGAAATTCTGAGGGCACAGAGTTAGAATGGCTGTTCATTTGCTGACTCTTGTGCTCTTTTGAAGTGGAGGTGCCATTGCCAAAGACAGCAGTAAATGTAAAAGTAGACCCGATATTTGGTATGCTAACAAATCCAATTTTGCCATTCATGCGGCCAACCAAATACTTGCTTATGCTTAGCCCAATACCTGTACCTCCATGTGTTCGGGAAATAGATGGATCAACCTGCATAAAAGGAGTGAAAATGCGAGGTTGGGCTTCAAAAGGGATTCCTACTGCCGTATCTTCAACTGACACAATTAAATTAATGAGATCAGAGGATGATGATTTGCATGGATCAGTGGATCCATCTTGATTGAAAATCCTAAATCCTTTCCAGCTACAGCGCCTATCTGCAACAGGATAACCACTCAAGGTGTTCGTTGATAATGACGATTCTGTCTCAACTTCTATTGAGTCAAGCAACTCCTCAACAAGATTAACAGTGACAAAGACGTGTCCTTTCTCTATGAACTGCACAATTGAAAATTCATTTACATTTCAGCTCACACAAATAACATACACCATTTCCTACACTCGAATGTATTTAGTCTGATATTTTATATATTCATATAGCACAATTCAGTATGCAAATCTTCAGAACAAGCAAAACTTTCAGACCCATTTTCATATGTTTGTTCCTCTTCCCTTAAGTACAAATAATAATAATAATAATAATAATAATAATAATAATAATGATAATAATAAATAAATTCCCACTGTTCACAGTTTTGAACTATAAAATTTGATGTTTGCTTTGTTAAAGCAATTATTAAATAAATCCTCAGGATAGTTCATGTGTTCTCTTGAAGGTCCACAATGATGTCTAGCAGAATCTGAAATTTTAAGTCCCAGCAGCTCTTTTAGTAAACTCAACGAAGAATTGATTGCATACTTACTTTAATCGAATTTCCCATGAGATTGGTGATGATTTGCCGAAACCTCCCCGGATCACCAATTAATGTTTCAGGAACCCGATCAGAGATATAGACTGCCAACTGCTCTTGCCAGAAATTATTTTATATCAATTTCTTAAGTTCAGATCTTATGACAACAAAATCTACAACGCCAGTTTAAAATCAGTGCAACAATAGAGACACAAATTACCTCAACACCTTTTTCTTGAGACTTCCCAGAAAAAAGTGATAGTACATCATCCAAAATTGCCCGCAGATCAAAACTCACTGCCTCAAGCTCAAGTTTACCAGATTCCACCTTCGCCTGATCCAAAACCTCATTTATAAGTGAGACGAGAGCTTTTCCGCTGGCTTGTGCGGTTCTGACATAATCCTGTTGAGTTACTTCTAACTCTGTGTCCATAAGCATATCCAACATTCCTGAAAAAGTAACAAAATCATAGTCAAGGTTCTTTGAACTTCATAAAGAAAATAATTTTTCAGAATAATTATTATGCACAAGTGACTTCGAAAATAAGAGCTTCAAAACTCACCTAGAACGCCATTCATTGGAGTTCTGATCTCATGAGAAACAGTAGCAAGGAACTACAGAAGGTCAAAGTTTGATTAGAACCACACAAAACATAAGAGCTGAAACTCAATAATGTTTAACTACATAATTAAAGTATCAAGCACCTGTGACTTTGCAACATCAGCTGCCTCAGCCTTCTTTTTGAGTTCCATCATCTTATGGTAATCTTCTTCAACTTTGGCAATTCGATTCACAGTTGCCTGGAATATATGTGCAACAAGCAATGCGATCACAAGCATGCCGATTGAAGTTGTTATTGCTAACCATGGCCATGGGGGTTTTTGTTTGAATCTGCAACAAAACGAACTCGGATCACAGACTCATTTCAATTGCTTCACATTTCAAAAACTAAATACTAAGAGGAAGTGAGGGATCAAGCTCTTTTCAAGTAGAAGATTCCCTATTCTTCGAGTAAGAGATTTAAAACATAATTATACAGGATTATAGTAAATTATAACCAATCATAAACCTTAATTCAGACAAAACCATAACACAAAAATCTTGAGAGAAGAGTTTATTACTACCTGCATCGCATCTCATGCTTTCTAGATGGATCTCCAAAGTTAAGAGTGCTAACATGCTCCAAACCATCATTTGATACATTTGAACCATACATGCTGACAGCATGAGATAGGTTAGTGGTGTCATATACATTGACATATATGGTTTGTTTGCTTGCAAGCTGCTGAAGTAACTTCTCGACAAGTGATTCAATGTGGAACACTCCGCCAAGATATCTGCTTGGCAACAGTGGTGACATTAGAAAAACTCCTAGCTATTCTTAATCATAGTAATTGTGTGATTTTCAAGAGCTCATTATAATGCCTTCCATCGCCACAACACTTGACATCAAGAAAAGTGAGTATCTTTTCATTTTCAACCGCAAAGCGGTCACAACATGAAGTTGTTCTCTGCACAATGGGCTCAGCGTATGCAAACAATTTTTTTTTTATTTTGCACAAAAAAAAAAAAAAATCTTTCTTTTCCATTCTATGTGTCTGTATGCTTTAAGAGGGAGGGGTTATGAATGAATTTGTTTAAATACAAATTTTGTTAGTTAGGATGCACAAAGGAAAGGGAACCCATTTAAAACTTTCCTAAATCAACTTTAAACCTTTTATGGTCAACCTACCCATCAGTGGCTTCAATCCTTTCATTTGGAGTTGCATTTGAGGGGAGATCCCTCTTGTACACGGCAAAAGTCAAAATAACTCCAAGGCGATTTGTTTTCAGTAACCTGAACGGAGCAGTTAGGACTCCTTTCCCTGATGCTCTAGCTCTCAACACATTATCACGATCCTCCTGTTGATACACAAGCATTCAAACTTCATGACTCAGTATCACACTGAGCAAATTCAATTTCCCCGTGAAGGGCTTTCAAAATCATGGAGTATAACTATGAAAGGTCAAGATAACTTGAAATCAGCTTTTCAAGGGTATTCAAAATGCTGATTGTAATTTTCAGTCAAATCTATCGCTGCAACCAAGAAACTTACTTTTCCTGAAAGCAAATCGAGAGAAACCACATGTGAAATGGTATCTTGTGCAAAGATAACTGGAGCATATTCTTCCTGAATTGGGGATGGCTCCAAGGCTTCTGGGGTATAGTCATCCTTACGAACTGGATTATGTTCGAGAGTATCCATCGTCTTAATTGTCCAGCCTTGTTGCTTTTCGAATTGTTCCCTTTCAGAGTGGAGCACCCTTACAGCATATGCTACGCCACTTGTGAGAGGCCTTTCAAAAGCAGTTCTTTCTGCGTACCTCGCAAAAGTCATCTACATGTTCTTAAAGTTAGTTTGTTTTGTTCTCTCAAGACTATTGATCGTAGTTCATAGACCAAACAAAAAAACTCAGATCTGGCTTTAGGATAAGGTAAACTTAAAGTTAACATTTTCACTTAATTTATCATTTAAAACAAACCATGTATCATACAAAAAAAAATGCTTGTGATGGAATTGTGGAAACCGAAGAAAGTGCATAATTAAGCACCCAAATCAATCCAATTTAAACCCATGTACCCTAAACTTAGGTGCCCCTTGGTCAAATATTTTTCAACTGGCCGTGAATTGAAATATAGACAAGAAACATAACGATAAGATGAATTATCATGCCAGACAATCGCACAGCAAGGCAATTGAGCACTGAAAGTGGAAAATTATCAATTTCAAATAGTTTTAACATCTAAAGTTGCAAAAGATAAGAGAGGAGATCCATTAACCTGATCAATAGCAGATGGGTTCTTGCCATGGTGGAATGTTGAGATCAATACGGACATAGCCTGGACATGGTTCATGCTCACATTAAACTGATCCTGCAACATCCTAGCTCTCTCATCACACATACTAGCTAGAGTCTCTTTCCTCTTCTCAGTAGCTTGTGAGTTCATATAGCAAAAGGTCGACAAAGAAGCCAAGGTCCATAAAAGCACCCACGAGAACAAGAATTTTCTCGACCATGTTTCTCTAATTCTTTTGGAACTAATATACTGGTAGTAGAGATGATGAATTTTGCAACTGTTCCCTGAGATCTTCTCCCAGCATTTTAGCAACATCTTACAAACTTCAACAAGCAAACCAGTCTTGATATCCTTGCTTTCACCATTCACGGACCAATTCTTGGAAATCACAGAAAAAATCCAGTAACATAGCATCCAAAGTAAGTGCCCTACCTTTAAACCAAACCCAAACACATGAAACAAACTCATCCAAATGAGTTATTAGTTTAACTCCAGCTAACTTGAAACAGTAACAAGTTGAAGTGGGTCTTACTTATAGTCAATTCCAGCCAGAAATGACTTAGGTAGAGAGAGAGAGAGAGACCCACTACCAAATCTACAGAGACTGTCTAGGAAAACCCAACATAAACAAAAATATAAACTTGGAACGAAGAAAAAAAAAACGGAGAAGTGAAGATTGTCGAAGAACTAGAGCTCACCCGCCTCCAATTTCACTACAAAGAGGCAAATTGAAAAGGAGACATGGGTAAGAACAAGATGCTATCCCATCCACCTGTATGAGATACAAACTCAAGAATGCAACAGAGAATGCTCAAAACTGAGATAGATAAGGGAAATGATGAACCCTAAAGCGAATCAAAGAATCCCCGGAAGTTTCTAATTCTTCATAGAATTTTATTTTATCCTATTAACGCGCTACCAACCAAAGCTCAGAACAAGAAATGGACCAAACTGGCCAATAACAAAGATTCGAAATTTAGTATTCAAATCAGAAACCCAACAAAGAATCTGACAGAAAATCTAGTTTATAGGACTCATTAAACTCCTGAAATCAAATATAAAGAAAATCAAGCATGTGGGTGTTGTGAAGGTTTGACTCAAAACAGTTGCACATGTAAAAGAAGGTAAAAATAATGGATTCATGGACACTCGGAAAGAAGAATTTGAGAAAGAGAGATGAGCTGAAAATGGTGGTAGAAATGTCTACTAGCATAGGCCATTATCTCTATCCATACCATCCGCCCAATAAAAAAATACAGATTTAAAAATTTAATGCATATTATAGATTAAAATAAATAAATAAAATAAGGGCAGAAAAGGCAAACTTCCACTCAGCAGAAATCACTGCTTTTTTATGAACTTTCCTATGCGTTCACATCTCTAATCTATTATTCATCCAAAGCCAGTAGACAACTTCTACACGCTAAGTCGTTAACTCTTGTGCGTGCTGTACTTTTAGTTGACAAAAGTACCCCTTGCATGACTACAATATTACACACCGTAAACATCAACTATTTTAGTCCTTATGGCATTAGATACCCCTTGCTCTTCCTAAATTGCCATAAGATAACCCTTTGAGTCAAAAAGATTAGGTAAAGAGATAAGGCCCCACGATAGGAACCTCTAAAGGTGTTATTTTGTCTTCTCGTTTGTTACACTTCCTGTCAATCAAATACAAACTCGATATTAAATTTACAAATTAAAATTAATAAAAAAAATATACAATTACTAAATAAATGACAATATAATAAAATTGATAATTGATTCAATACTTATTTATAACACTACATAATTAATAATTTAATACCCATCTATAATACAGTTAATTATTTAAATTATTATAAAATATAAATTTATTTTTTATTTAATAAATTTTTTGTATTTAAAAAATATATATATTTAGTTTATTTAAAGTAAATTTAATTAGTATTTAAATATAAGATTATAAATATTATAAAAATATATTTAAATATATATAAATATGTTAAATGAGTTACACTATTATAACTCGTTTAATTATTTAATAATAATATCATATTAATATTTTTAATTTATAATATGATTATTAAATAAATTAAATTTAAATTGACATTTATTTAATACAATACAAATATAACATAATAATTTAAATTATCACTTTTAAATATATACTTACAACTAATGTTAAATTATTTCTTTGATGTGTCATTTCTTAGTTAATCATCAATTATTTAACTGTTGTTCTAAAAATGATTGTTATTAGCTTTCTTTACAATACACGCATCGCATCTATTGCTAATCATGCAAAAGGTTTATAATAGAACTATAAATTAAAATTTTACACAACATTAACTAAAAATATTAAAAAACATTATTGTTACAATATCATATTATTGACTAATTTAAATAAAATTAATAATAAAATCACGCCCTATAATGTCTCTACGTGTGTATGTGCGACACGTCACAATCATGATACTAAGTGAAAAAGTGAAACCCCCCCAATGATAGAATAAACTTTATAGTACAATTGTAGTTCTAACCAACTATTATGACCTAGGGTCATAGGGTTGGCAATGGGCATCTCTTTTTTTTTTTTTTTTCCCTTTACAAATTGTTGACGTTATGGGAAGCAACAAGAAGCAAATTCTTTTAAGGAAGTAGGTATTGGACGTAAATAAATAATATGAACAAGGACATTACCGTCAATATGCTTGTTTAAGTGTCGGAAGAGTAGTTAGACTACAACAGTGGCAAAATGGAAAATAAGAGAATAAAGTGATGGCAGAAACACAAGGACACTTTAATCAAGGCATGTCAAGAAGTGATTAGGCCATCACTAGTCACTACCCACTTCCAGTTGGTGGCTCTCCCCTCTCCTCCCTCTGAAGCTCTTTCTGACATCGTCTTCCACGTCAGAGCAGCGGTTTCTTTCGCTCCATCAAATGAGAATCGACTGCGTGTCGCCGCCGCAATGGCCCCGCCTCTACATTGCTACGCGTCGCTTGTAGAATTGAGATAAAAGGAACAGCATCTCTATCCCACGTGTACAAAGAGCGTCTCTCACACCCACTCCCTCGCTCTTTTGTCTGTATCTGCTCAGTGTTTTTTTGGACTACCGTGTCGGGATCTTTTTATTTTATAATTTATAATGCTGAGTTCGAGATTTATGAACCCACCCTATCCTTACTAAAATTTAAAATCTTAAATTAAAATTAATTATATATTATTATATTTTTTTTAATTCAATATTATATTTTATATAAATTATATTTTAAAAATTCGCTTAAATTTTTCAAAAATTAAAAAAAAAAATTCAAGACCCCTTGATTATCTTTCAGTTCAATATTCAAGACAACCAAGGTGTTACATATATAAGCTAAATGCATTAATCGTAGAAATGAATCAAGTCTTAAGAAGCGGTGCAATATACAGCAATTAGGTAATGCTTGAAGCTTGTGAGTTGAACAGGTTTGTCTTTAGTTTTGAGAATAAGCTAAATGCAAAGATGGTTTAATCGTTTGTTATGAAAGCAAAAATATCCACACTTTAAACACCTTCGGTTATCTGGTTCACAGGTATAAAAAGGCTACCTAGTCCCTACCGTTACGGGCCTGCATTGCATTTTCATTATAATAATTACCCACGCGTTTACTGCTCAAAAACTTCAATTAGCTAGAATATAAAACGACGTCATTTGTGAAAATTATTTTAGTGTTAAAAAGATAAAAGAAATTGGGTATTGACCAAATAGAAATTATAAAATAATAGTGATTAAAAATAAATTAATAATGCATTAAATAACAAATGGTCAACGATTTTTGTCTGACAATCAAATATGAACAAATTAGTCCAGCTCCAAGTTTTTGTACAGCTACAAAAATAATAATAATAATAATAATACCGAGTCATTTGAGACAGTGGCCGGCACTGCCCTTAATACATGTTCTTAAATCCATTAATTAAAATTAAATATATATATATAGTTAGAGGGTAATTAATGGATATTTTTTAAAAATTTATTAAAATAATAAGTGAACAAATTTATATATAAAAATTATAGATACATTCTTGAATATAATAAGAAAATTATTTTTTCAATTAAAAATATAAAATTATTCTTCTATTATTTTTTATTTTTAAGTATAAAATACACTTATTAGAAATTTTGAAACATAATAATAATAATAATAATATAATTACTTTAATATTTTTTAAAATAAATTAATTTTGTATTTTTAATAAAATTTAATTTTTTATTATATTCATGAGAGATATTTATAATTTTTATAATTATATCTACTTATTATTTTAATTTCATAAAATTAATCGTGAACAAGCTTTATATTACATATATAATTATAACTTATAAAAATATTATTATTTTTTTTAATTCACCCGTTCCTCTTGTGATTGAGAAATGAAAAAGACACGAAGAATAAATAATTGTTAAGGAGGGATTTAAAATATCTTAATTAATTTTTAATTAGATTAATTAAATAGTTTATTAAGCTGTTTAACCCAAACAAGCAACATATTGGTTGATTAATTTGTTCAATAAAAGAGGGCTAACACGTCGGTGTTAGAAAATTTGAGTATCAAATCGGAAAAGCTTAACCCATATGCTATTATTTTAATTCTCAAATATTATAATTATTTAATTTATTAAATAACATGACAATCTTTTTTTTTAATAAAAACAAATTCTCGAATAATAATATTAATATAATTTCACAAAAACCCAAGTATGAACACGGTCACATCATGACACTGTTCATTTCAGTGTGACCAGCCAATTTATTTTACTATTAAGTTGAAATTCAGCCCATCTAATGCTAACATTTTTTATTATTTAAAATTAATTATATTATCATTTTTAAATTTAAAAATTAGGATATTAATAATCATGTCTCTATAATTTATAATATTATATAGTTATTTTAATTTAAAATTTTTAACCTAATATATTAATATAAACTTTGAATCGGTTTAATGTAATTCAAGAATACAAGGAATTTGATTAGTTGATAGCGTTAATTGCCATTTTATTATTTTAAATTGCAACAATTTAATTGTATGAATTAATTATAAAAAATTTGTATCTCAATTTAAGTTAAAAGAAAATAAAGTTAAATGATCTTTATTTTTTACTAAATAATTATCTAATTTACCTATTTATATATAATTTTTATCAACCTAATTTAAATATTTATTAAAATAACAATTTAATTATTTTAATAAATATTTATATTTTATTTAACACAAAATAAACAATTCACATGGTGAAAGATATAAATGCTATTATCTAATTTGAAGTTTTCAAACTACTAATTTCAAATGATGGGTATAGAGAGTTTAAAAAAAAAAAAACCATTTATAAATATAAAGCGCATGGATTAATTAGACAAGATCCCATCAGCTAAAGAAGTAATTAATTTCAAATATATAAAATTAAGAACTGTTAGGTACTAATTAACATAAAATTTAAAATAATTAACATAAAAAATTTAAAATATAAAACATAAAAGTTAAAACTTACCGCTTTCACTAATTTTTGACAATTTTACTTTCACTTAACACTATACACTTAAGAAAATATAAAATAGCGGATAAATACTATTAAATATTAATTTAAATGTTGGTGAGTATATTGTTTCTTATCCCATTGATTTGAGTCCATAAATCATATTTTTTATTTTATTTACTTTAAATATAAAATGTAAATATATTATAGATTATTTATTTTATATTATTTTAAATGTATAACGTTGATATATTATTTATTAATTATTTTTTAAAAATATACATAATAAACAACAAGTGATAAATTTGAATTTATTTATAATAAAATTTTTATAAAATTATTAATAAAAAATTAATTATTTTATTTTATTTTAAATGTACAATTTTAATATATTATTTATTAACTATTTCTTTTAAATACACATAATAAATAAGAAATGATGAAATTAAATTTATTTATAATAGAATTTTTAATGAAAAAATAATTAAAAAGTAGTGTGAGTACTGTTGCAAGCAAATATAAATTTTAAAATATATAGCAAAAAATTAAAATACAAATAAAAATTTTGAAATAAATATTGTAAAAATTAAAAAATTTGAAAGTATTATACATGACATGTATAATAGAGAATCCCGTAAAATTAACGACATTAAAAAAAAATATAGAGAATAGAGAATAGAAATGTCTGAGCACAAATACAGAAGGATAAACAAAACAAATGCACATACATACATAGGTCATTCTCATAAGCTCTGTAACACATTACATTATCTATCAAAACAAACCCCAAAGTAGTAACGTCAGAGATTACGGCATTTCACCCACCACGACGGGACGACGACGACCTGTTATACATAGGCTGATGAGATGCTTTCGTCAAGCCGAGAATAAAGGTTAAAGCTACTCTTAATTAAAGAAACCGGCATCTCTTATATTATTATTATTTATTATACTCATTACAGTTTCCTTATTTATTTATTTATTTAAAATTAAAATTAAATAATAATAATTAATTAATTTCCATGTCTAAAAATGTTTTTAATAATGTCTTTAGGTTTCTTACAAGCCTAGCCGGCAGCCGCCGAGTCATTGTTACATCTTGGCAAGTGGCGTGTTACTGACCGTTGGGTTGGATCGAGGTTTAAATTGATTAATTAATTACTTGGGCTAAAATAATAGCAATATTTGTTAAGAGAATATCTTGAATTGGTGGACCAACACTTGCATTATTACTTGCGATAGTGATGCATCCACGTGATCAGTGACGAGAATTTGCCTAACTGAACCCCTTTTAAGACTACGAAAATTAAAAGATTTACAAAATTAATTTAATATTTTATCAAATTAATTCAGTAAACAAAACTATGAGAATTTGTGCTGACTCACCCTGCAATAGCCAGACCAATCACAGGGCAGGTCAACATGTCCTACAATAATAATTTATAATACAGACGTAGATATTTAATCTTCTATTTTATGTTGTATGTTTAAGGTTAAAAGTTACAAAATTTATCAAGTAATAGTCAAATAAATATGTTTGTGATTAAGGTATCGTGGCATCTATTGCTTGATAAAAATGCATGCATTAAGCATTAAGCATTAAGGATTATGCATATAAGGAAGTATGGGAGAACCTGATTCAATTTTAGGCTTTGATTCCAAATCCAATTCCAAAATACCCAGAACGTAGCTGAGTTTTTGACACGAAAATACTACACAATTTTATAAGAAATTTAAAATATATGATGAATAATACAGTACAGCACACCTTCCACTAAAACAAGTACTATGAAGGATCTTTTTATCAACATTTAGATAAAAGGGAAGTGATAGCAGCAACATTAACACGTGTCACTTTTTATCAATACTACATAAAAGAATAAACTTTTATTTTTTATTTTGTTTACTTTTACACGTGCCACAGTTAGACAATCGAATTGGGCACCATGGGTGGCGCAGAACCAAAGCTCAATCCTGCTAGCTATTTGCTAAGCTCTTCCTTACTTCCCAGCAAATTGTGAGAATCCAACTTTAGATGACGAAGCATGATAGAAATAAAGAGATAAATAATTAATGAATCAAAGGAAAAAAGATAACCCTTTTGGCATTTTTTGATAACTAGTAGTGGGTCACAATCTGCTGGCCCAGGCAAATGGTTGTTTCAATCATTGTTGTTCAAGTTAAAAGAAACCCATCAGCAAGTGGGAGATGAAATCATCAAGCTTCAATCTATACAGCATTGGCATGCAGCATGCTATTAACCAAAGGCTATAAGTTAATGTTATTATTATCTTGTAAGAACTAAGAACCAAACAGTCTGATCATTGACCTCACCTCACCAATAACAATGTACAGTAAAAATCCTCAACAACTGAAAGAAAGGGGCCAACTTATCTTCTCAACACAAGAATTTCTAATGATTTGATGCACTGCATTATTTGAAATTGAGGGCCCAATTAAGGCCATAGCTTTTAGCACTACTACATGCTTACTTGCTGCATGCTCTACCCTTTCATCTTTAATTAATAAATTGCCCGCTCCATTAGTCATCACAAAGTTCACATGCAGTTAAAATATGTAAATTAGGCAGATAAAGTGGAAAGCAAACAGCATATAGACATAGTTGCAGAGAATTGTAATTGGTAATTTAGTTGGTAATCATAGTTCATAAATGAAGATGGCCATACCAGATAGGTATGGTTTTGTTTTTTTTTTTTTTTTTTTTTTTTGGTTCCTTTCTTTTCCGAAATAGCTTTAAGGGAGATGGGATTTTATTTGGAACTCTAGTTCATAAGTTGATAGTCCCATTTATAGATGCAATAATTGGTGTAGATGTCACTGCAGGCACCAAACCAAAGCCAAATCACTCTGTATCTCATCATCTATTATCATACACGGATAATCTATAGCTATCCCCCACAGTGCTAGATTTCGTTTAAGATTGCGATAAATTTGACTGTTTTAAAAATGAAATTCTAAAAATATTTAATAACATTAATTTTTAACCAGATTTACCCGGTTTAATAACAAAAGAAATTATAATTTACATTGTAAACACTCACATCTCCTTACATTTTATGTATTAGAATCTAAGTCTCAATCCTTAACCATTAACCATTAAGAAAAAAAAATTGCATTAATAAAGAATTCAAGTACTTTAAAGCTAAAAAAACAATACACCATTGGATGACAAAACCAATAACAAGCCTAGTTCATGTGTCTAAAGCCCCAATAGTGCACTAAACAAACCATTATCCCTCCAAAAACTTTCCCATTTCAGCATATGCACAATTTCTACAGTTCATCCTGATTCACACCATAAACCGCAGATGCCCAAAGTCTACAATCCAACGGCCTCATTCGAGGCTCTTTCAAATTATGAATCATCCCCACTTCGAGTTCACTCATTTTTGCAAATAACCCCTCGCGTCTTGTACTTCGTTTGTCTTCTTGGGCCACGAATATGAACTGGATTTAGTGATGAGTAGCGGCGATATGCCACTCCTCTATTATTATAGTGAAAACTCGTTTTTTAATAACGATTTTTTAATCCTTAAAATTATATAAATAGACAAACTATGTATTTTATGCTTTCTTTCTTAAACTTTAATTTAAATTATGATTATTTTTTTCTTCATAAATTAAGAAATTATAGTTTAAAAATATTATGAAAAGAGTTTTTAAAAGAAATGTATAAGAAAAAAAAAAAAATCTTTTGAAACAATTAAAGGTTAATATCAAACACCCTCAATGAAAAATTTCTCTCACAAATTTACTCAATGTGGGTAGAAGTTAGCACTTGAAATTTTAGTACGATGATGGCTATTGAAGTTAAGCATTAAGGTTTTAAGTATAGGTGTCAAATGATCACGTCGAGCTTGCACCATCTATAAAATGATGGTTCAAGCATAAATAATATTCGTGTTGGATTAATTTAGGGGTCACAATTTGAGATACGACATAATTATTTGATATGAATTTAATACAATTAAATAGATTCATATTTTAAAAAAAATTAATACGAATAACAATCGTGTCATGTTTATGTTTGACCTGCTTAATTCATTTATTTATTTAGGAGACGATTAAAACAACGTCGTTTTGATTAAGACCAAAATGACATCTTTTTGAACTGATATATAAATTAATGAGAACAATACTCTAATTTAAATTTAGGGTTTTTTCTTTTCACTCTGCCTCTGCCTCTGTCTTCTGTCTGCCTCTATTGATTTCAATCATTCTTTTTATGGTAAGCCTCTATCTCAAGCACCTGATTTATAGTATTTCGTCTTGGTATATGCTATTTCTCCTTTGCTCCTTTAATTTGTTTTTGATTTGCTTCTTGATTTTTGTGAATGTGATGCGAATACAAAGCTGTTATATGTATCAATATTTTCATGAATGACTAAACTGCTTTTTGAAAGTTTCTTAACTTCAATATTTTTAATCAATTGACTTCCTTATCTTTAGAAAATGATAAACATTGATTTTCTTTTCACTTCTTTTCTTTTAAGAAGGAAATGGAGTTTATATAAAAAAGAAAAATGATTAATACATGGACAATATTAATGCCCATCAAAGAGAAATAGCTCTGGGTTTTCAATTGTTACCATAATCCTTTTGTTCGGTCATTAATTTATACATTTTTATTCTTCTTTAATTTAGTTATTTTTTATTTATTATTAATTCTTAATGGTTATACTTTATTTTAATTTAATAGTTTTAATAGTTAATTTATTTATTTTGAGTTATTTTATATTTTATTTTGTATATAGATATTAGGTTTGGCTAATTTTAATAAGTGGTGAAAACACATCAGTATAAATCTTGATGGAAAGTTCTTGACAATACAAATTCAACGATGCAAGCAGCATGTCAATTTTATTTCAGAGCATTAAGTTTTGAATTTTTGAAGTTTAAGGAGTAAAGGAAATTGAATAAGGGATTAAATTAAAAAATTTCATATAATTTGCCAAGGGAGTTTTGCGTAAATTGGCTTGCAAAGGATTTTGGGCTTAAAGCAAGAGTGGGCTAATAGGTTTTAAGTTAAATTTGCATAGGATTACAATCAAAATTTGCCTATACAAAAGGAGGTCTTCATGCCAATTTGAGAGAAAGCCGCAATGGAGGAAGTCGCAACAAAGAGAGTAAGAGCAAAATTTGGGTTTTTATTTTTATTTTTCTTTTTCTTTTTGTTGATACAGTAAAAATTCTTCTTCGGATCTTGTGCACCAATAAAAATTTTAGTTTCCGTACCTGATGGTATGCTCAACCTGGGATCACAACAAAAACCTAAGAGGGTAAAAGTCGGTTGTCCTGCAAAAACTCTTCGATATTTAAGTTAGGGTTTTGCTTTATGAGAGAAAGGATAAAGAGAATATAGACTCTTAATATCAGAGTTTCATGATGCGTACCTGTTCATTCTTGGTCTCCTTTTATAGATATTCATGTCTTTTAAATTTAGTATAATTCAATGGAATCCGAAAACAAGTATCTAGTCTTGTAAGAATCATGAAAATTTCATTTGATAGGCATCGATTTTTTGGATTTTACGGAATTTTGAGTCCTTCTTGCAAAATGTATCTACTGAGCTTGGAATATTTATTATAAAATACTTTTATTAGATTAATAATCCTTATCATAGGGGAATCCGAAAGAATCTAAGAAAGAAATGAATATTCCTTTAGTGCGTAGATATGAAGAAGTATCGGAAGCCATTACACGAGCTTCTTTATTTGCCTGAGATGAACTTAGATGTCACATATTCGAGACCTTTACTAACTATGCATGAAGCTTTCATAACGAGGTGTCGGAATGATGTTCTGGCTCGAGGCCCTCAATATGAGTTTAAGAGGTCTCAGCTCTAATTACTCTTGAGGCCTCTTGTCTAACTTTGGGACGTCACATCCCTCATTATACTTAGGATCCTTGTTATTTCTTGGTCAATGTCTTTGAGTTTAGGCCTATGACTCATTGAGCACTATAGATGTTCTGGGCTATATACCAACACTTTTATTTTTTGTTAGTTTATGTTTTATTTTAATTTTTGTTTTCTCAAGAACATGAATAGCTAATTTTTTTTTATAGTTGGGGTTTGCATTGAAACTCTAAACATGATTTATTGACGTTAATTAATTAAATTTCAGTATTTTATTTGATGAATTTATGTTCATTTTTTTAATTGAAAATTTATTATAAAGTTATAAGCTTGATCACCTTAGTATGATATTTTAAATTATTTTAGTTGTGATTGCACATGGACCACTGTATCATCATGTTGTCAATTTGCAAAAAGTGAGTAGCCTAAGAACCTATTAATGTGAATTAGTTTCTGGAGTATTTAGGATACACACCATGTTCTTAGGTCCTTATGATGCTATATTCTCAAATTTTTAATAGGTTATCACTTATGAATTTAGGTACACACTATGCCAAATTTCATGTGAGAATACACATCTTATATACACACCATGCATATTACATATATTAGGAGAATCAAATGCACATACACCATTAGCCTTGGGTATGTTGTATATATAACTGCTGAGATTTAATACGATTACATTAATATATGATTGTCTAGTGGTGGATTACTTGCCTAATTATCTTTTTTCATTGATTTCATAATCTTGTGAAATTATAATTTTCGTTTCTTGTCTTGATTTTCCATTCAATTTATTTTCTAATGTTTAATTATATTAGATTTTTTTGTAGAGTAGTTTATTCAATTTAAAGAAAGTTTGTATTAGTTTTTATTATATTATTTTTTTTATGATTGCATTTAATGCAGTTTTTGTGGAATCAATCCTTACTTATTGTACTATATTATGATGATTTGTGCACTTGTACGGTAAAACATGTTGAGATCTATTACTTATTTAAGTATTGATTTCATACCAATAAGTTTTTGGTGCCGTTAATGGGGACTGTTATTTAATTACAATTATATTTTTATTTATTTTATTTTATTTACATAATTTTTATTCACTTAGTTTTGTCCTTGCAAAGTATTTAATTGTGTACGCAAGGAAGACGTTCATTGGGATTATAACTTCTCCCCTTGAACCAAGAACTTGAGAAGACCACACAAATTTAGCAAAAAGCTTAATGTTTGAGACATCCAATGGAAGAAATTCAAGTAGCAGTCAACAAAGAGGAAAATTGAGTGGTTAATAACATGAAACGTCCTTTGTGGGATTTTACGATACCTCAAGCTACAAATCAACCTTCTTTTATTGTTTATCTACAAACCACAGCAACAATCTTTGAGCTAAAATCAGGGATGATTTATTTATTACCTCAATTTCGAGGGAATTTTAGAGATGATCCTCATATATATATTAAAGAATTTTTTTGAAGTTTGTCTCCTAATTAGGATGACAGGGATAAATGATGAAGATATCAGGAAGAGACTTTTCCCTTTTTTATTAAAGGAGAAAGTAAAAGAGTGGCTCCATTCATTACTGCCAGCATCGATCAGTACATTTTTATTTTCCTTTAATTCAGTTGTTGCTTTTATTTATTATTAATTCTTAATAGTTATGCTTTATTTTAATTTAATAGCTTTAATAGTTAATTTATTTATTTTGAGTGATTTTATATTTTATTTTGTAGGTAGGTATCAGATTTGACTAATTTTAAGAAGTGGCATAAACATATCAATATAAGTCTTGATGGAAAGATCTTGACAATATAAATTCAACAATGCAAGCATTATATCAATTCGACTTCAGAGCGTTAAACTATGAATTTTTAAAATTTAAGAAGTAAAAGAAATTGAGTAAGAGATTAAATTGAAAATTACCATATAATTTACCAAGGGAGTTCACATGCAAATTGGTTGTAAAGGATTTTAGGCTTAAAGTAAGAATGGGCTTATAAGTTTTAAGTTAAATTTGTATAGAGTTGCAACTAAATTTTGCCTATAAAAAGAGAGGTTTTCATGCCAATTTGAGAGAGAGTTGCAAGGGAGGAAACCGCAACAGAGGGAGTAAGAGAGCAAAATCTGGGTTTTCATTTTTTCTTTTCTTTTATTTATTGTTAGTTTATGTTTTATTTTAATTTTTGTTTTATCAAAAAACATGAATAGCTAATTTTCTTTATAGTTGAGTTTGCGTTGAAACCCTAGACGTGATTTGCTAATGTTAATTAATTAAATTTTAGTATTTTATTTGATAAATTCTTGTTCATTGTTTTAATTGAAAATTTATTATAAAGTTCTGAGCTTGATCACCTTAGTATGATATTTTAAATTATTTTAGTTATGATTGCATGTAAACCATTATATCGTAATGTTGTCAATTTATAATAAGTGAGTAGCTTAAGATCCTATTCATGTGAATTGATTTATGAGGTATCTAAGATACACACCATATTTTAGGGTCCTTGTGATGTTATATTATCTAATTCTTAATAGGTTCCTACTTGTGAATTTAGGTACATACCATGCCAAATTTAATGTGAGAATATACGTCTTATGTACACACCATGCATATTACATATATTAGGAAAATCAAATGCACATATACCACTAGTTTTGGATATGTTGTAAACATCTTCATGAATAATTACTGAGATTTAATATGATTATATTAATATATGATTGTCTAGTGATGGATTGCTTGCCTTAACTATCTTTTTTCATTGATTTCGTAATCTCGTGAAATTATAATTTTTTTCTTATCTTGATTTTTCATTCAATTTATTTTCTAGTGTTTAATTATTTTAATTTTTTATTTGTAGAGTATTTCATTCAATTTAAAGATAGTTTATGTTAGTTTTTATTCTATTTTTTTTTATGATTGCATTTAATACAGTCTCTGTGGGATCGATCATTACTTATTATACTATACTACGGTGATTATGCACTTGCAAGGTAAAATGTGTTGAAATTTATTACTTATTTAAGTGTTGATTTCATACAAACACCTTTCCAAGTGGACGGTATTATAGTTTGATCTCAAGAGTGAATTAGTAAATCAACCAACATGCCTCTGTTTAAAGAAATGATTAAAGCCATAACCTTTCCTC
The DNA here is from genome assembly GCA_035584115.1 of Cedrela odorata. NCBI lineage: Eukaryota > Viridiplantae > Streptophyta > Magnoliopsida > Sapindales > Meliaceae > Cedrela > Cedrela odorata. The sequence goes on along the minus strand of JAXCLQ010000009.1, from coordinate 9,807,010 downwards.
AATTTTCAAATGCTATGATTGGTAACTGATTAACATCAAATACTAGTATGGGAGAAGTATTGTCTCCAATAAATTAATTTTAAATATCTTTCTTCCTTAAATATTTAGCAGAAAAACACTTGGAAAATTATTGTCTCTAATAACTATAATTGATGGTCGGACTATGAAGTTCATTTGCTTTAGAGCTTGCATCTCATTTTTGGTTTTTTTGTTAAGAATGAAAGTGGTGGAAGAACCAGCCCTCAATACCTTGTCCCTCTCGTCATTCAAAACTTATTGAAAAGTGTAAGAAAAAGATGAAAGCAGGTAATAATTTTTTAGACATCAACCATACACATACATTGGTCCCAAGTTTATATTCCATTATTTACTCTAATGGTCGGGTCCCATTGATAGAATGAAGAGTGATAATCTCATTCAAACCCATTATAGTAATAGTCACTATCTCTCTCAATTAAATAAACATATAAGTTAATCATGATTAAAGACTTAAAATTTTTTCGGTTTGAAACAGTTTGTTCAAATTATTTTTTATATTTCTATATTACCCCGTAACTTTATTAATTTGCATTTTACTAGAACAATGTAGATTAAATTGATAGTGCTTCATTTATTAAGTATTGTTTTGTTTTGGATAATGCATTGTGGACTTTATATGTATAAAGCATTTGGGAAATTCTCAATTTTGTTGACTATGTATCAATTTTCTTGCATTGCATCATATCATAATGATGATTTTTGTATGATGTTGCTGGAATATCTATTTTCATGTTTAATTTTTTATTTTATTTTGTATTGCATTTTTATAAAGAACAGTGATATTAACTTAATTTAATTTTTTTATATATATTGTAGAAAGATGATGAATTCAACCGAGACTAATATGATTAATACTTCTGTAAGTATTAGAGATGATGATGTAGATAATATAATTCAGTTAGAAGAGGATATTAATAAAAACAATTCATAACATGGTAGCAAACACAAAAGAAAACTTACATCAAAAGTTTGGACATTATTCGAGAAATTGTTAATGAGCCAATTTTCGGATGGAAAACAAAGATCAAAGTGTAGAAAGTATGGCATTGTCTACATTTGTCCCAACACAAGTGGTACAGATAATATAGAAAAACACATGACTTGTTGTCCTAAATTAATAATGCTACGTGATCCTAGGCTGATGCTTATAGATAATGTTTAAGGATCTATGTTAGCTTATGTTCCCAAATTTAATTATAATGTGTATCATGAATTGTTATCTAATACTTTGACGATGCATGATTTACCTTTTCAATTTATTGAGTATAAGGGTATTAGAAAAATTCTTCAATACTTGGAAGAAAAAGAGCCGATAATATCTAGAAATACTGTAAAATCATATGTATTAAATATGTACAAAAATAAAAAAGAAAATATTATTTGTATGTTTGTAGAATATCTTTAACATCTATTATATGGACTTCTCTAACCATAGATAATTGTTTGTGTTTAACGGCACATTTTATCAACAAATAATGGAAACTTCAGAAAATGTGTTAAATTTTTGTAATATGTTACCTCTACATACTGGAATTTGTTTAGCTGATAAGATATTATTATGATTATGTGATTGGGGTATTGAGAAGAAAATATTTTCATTGATTTTAGACAATACTTCAAGTAATGATGTCTGTGTTCAAATGTAAAAAAATCAATTGAAAATAGGGAGAGCATTATTATCCGATAGAGATTTATTTCATGTTCATTATTGTGCACACATTATTAATATAATAATTCAAGAGGGATTAACAAAAATTAAGCAAGAAGTGGAAAAATTTCGTGAGAGTGTTAAATATATCAAAGGGTTACAAGTTAGAAAACAAAAATTTTTAAAGTATGTTAGGCAAATGTCTCTAGATAGTAAAAAGGGATTGAGACAAGATGTTCCAACAAGATGGAATTCAACTTTTCTTGTGCTTGAGAATGCTCTTTACTATAAGAATGCATTTTGTCACTTACAATTAAGTGATTTTAATTGCCAGCATTGTCCTTCAGAAGGTGGGTGGGAAAAAGTAACGAAGATACGCAAATTCTTGTATATTTTTTATATGATTACTTGTATTTTTTTTAGAACAAAGTAGCTAACTTCAAATTTATATTTTTTCAAAGTGTTTACAGCTTATGTGACTTTCAGGTAATTGATGGAAGGTGATGATGATTATATTAGAGATATGACAAAAAAAAAATTATGTCTACGTTTTTGTAGTATTGTTTGGAATTTTCTACCATATTGCAAATTACTCTTATCCTAAATTCTCTATACAAAATGTCATTTATTGAGTTTGCATATAATGAGATTTATGGTCCAAATTCAACATAGTTTAAGTATGTTCGAGATAAATTGTTTTCTTTGTTCAATACATATATGATTAATTCACCTCAACCATCAATCACCACCACCACTATATCCACCATTTTTACCCAAACTCGACATGTTGTTTAGTTATGACAAGTGATAACCTTTCATTCAATAACACCGTGAACATCCTAAAGGTAAAATTTATATTTATTATATTTAGAATATTTAACATTTACTTGTAACTTATATATAACTTGTATATAATTATATGTCTTGTAGGAGTTTAATGACTTTCAGAATATGCATTATAATAGTTGTAGTCATAGAACTCAATTGGAGCTTTATTTAGATGAACCACTAGTAGATAGAAGTGTTAACTTGGACATTTTAAGTTTTTGAAAAGGAAATGGTTTTCGTTATCCTGACCTTGCTTCCATGACTCGTGATATTTTGAGTATTCTTATATCTACTATTACATTTGAATTGGTTTTTAATATTGGCGATTGATTACTTAATCAATTTTCAAATTCACTTAAATTAGATATAGTGGAGGTGTTGGTTTGCTCAAAAAATTGGTTGTTTGGGGAAAATGGTACTTAATTTTTCATATAATTAATTTAAATTTTTTGGTTGCTTAAAAGTTATAATAATTTGTTTTTGTTTTTGTTACAGAAAGTATCAATGCCAAATTGGATGAGCTTACTGAAAATATAATAAAGTCAATATCACTAGTATTTTATTTTCAGAAAGTAGTACCATACCTAGTGATGTTTCATAAATCATAATGCATTCTAATCTTAAATAGAACAATTTTAACTTTTTAGTTGTTTCTTGGGAAGAGTGAGAAAAAATTGAACCATTGTTGAGATATGTTCCTATGTAAGCATTTTCTTCCCTAAGAATTTTTTTCATTTTCTTTTATTCTTCTTTCCTTATCCTCTTACTTATTAGTAATTTATGGACAATAATGATATTATTTTGTTGTTGTTTATTAGTATCTTTATTTGGGATTGAAAAATTGATATTTAAGTTTATACTATTATTTGTTAATTGTTTATGGATGACGAATATGCTATGTGAATTGAAATTGAAATTTTTTTTATTTACTTGGAAGAAGTTTGGATGGATAGATTTAATTTTTATGCTTAATGATACTAAATTATTATTATTTTAGTTTTTTTTATTAATTTTGTTATAATTTAATTATGTCTAAACAAATCGTGCTAAACGAATAAATGAGTTTAAATGAATAAACTAATTTAAATAAAAATGAATTTAAATGAATAATTGTATCTAAAAGAATAAACGAATCTAAACAAATAATCGTGTCGTAACCAACCGTGTCTAAATAAACGAATCGTATTAGAATTTAAGTTTTTGATACAAATAATAAATGAATCGTATTCATATAGATTCAAATAATAAACGAATTGTATTTGTATAAATTTAAATAATAAATGAATCGTATTCATGTTGACACAAATACAATTTGTTTATCCGAATTGCCAACCCTAGATCACCCCATGCATGATTAAAGAATGCTAGGCTTAAACACAACTTATTTGGGTTGTGATAGACTCTTGTTGTGTCTAGTGTCATATCTCAGTCCTTTTGTTGAACCCAGTGATTATCTTAACGCTTACATCCCAAAGTTAAAGCATCTAAGATTGCATAAAAGAATTAGTTTGTAACACAATCATGGAAACACAAAACACATTAGGTTGCCATTACTGGTTTACCCAATGAGTAATAAATTAAAATAACAAAATAAATTTATTACGTATAAAAAATAAAAATAAATTATATTATATTTTAAAATAAAAACAACATTATTGATGCAGTAAAATTCTTCTTGGAATCTTATACACCAGAATGATCTACTTCGTTTATTCGATCGCTATGCCACCTAAAATCACAGAAGATATCAGGGGTAAAGCTAATTGCTCGACGAAAACTCTCAAATGCTTAAGTTAGAGTTTTGCTTTTGTGTGTATTTGAGAGAAGATAATGACAGCAATAACTAAAAATTAATATCTTGAATCTCTCAATGTAATGAATATTGTATATTGTAAAGTTGCGTACCTGATTACCTTTGGCTTACTTTTTATAGGCTGATGTGTCCTAATATCATTATGTCTTCAAAGTTTATTAGGATTTTAAAAAATCAGAGAATCATAATCTCAAACTTATTAGTATTCCGAGGATCGCGAAACCTTAATTCTAACATATTGATATTATAAAGATTTTGAAATTTTGATCCCTTTTTGTATAATAATTTTACCATACGACAAATCCTCCCTTATTTATGAAAAGTTTGGAAAATTTACATTTATTTAATGTTTATTATATTTAGAATATTTTATATTTACTTATAACTTATATATAACTATATGTCTTGTAAGAGTTTGATGACTTTCAGAGTATGAATTATAATAGTTGTAGTCAGGTAACTCAATTGAAACTTTATTTGAATGAATCACTAGTAGATAAAAGTATTAACTTAGACATTTCAAACTTTTGGAAAGGAAATGATTTTCGTTATCCTAATATTTCTTTCATGACTCATGATATTTTGAGCATTCTTATATTTACTGTTGCATCTGAATTGGCTTTTAGTATTGGTGGTCGAGTACTTGATCAATTTCCAAATTCACTTAAGCCAAATATAATTAAGGCGTTGGTTTACTCAAGAGATTGGTTGTTTGGGGAGAATGGTACTTTAATTTTTTTATATAATTAATTTAAATTTTTTGGTTGCTTAAAAGTTATAATAAATTGTTTTTATTTTTTTTTTGTTACAAAAAGTACCAGTGCCAAATTGGATGAGTTTAATGAAGATCTAATGAACGTCAATACCACTGGTACTTCATCTTTAGAAAGTAGTACAATACTTAGTAATTTTTTATAAATCATGGTGCATTCTAATCTCAAATAGAACAACTTTAATCTTTTAGTTTTTTTTTGAGAAGAATGAAGAAAAATTGAACCATTGTTGAGATATGTTCCTATGTAGGCATTTTTTTCCCTAATAATTTTTCATTTTCTTTTGTTCTTCTTTCCTCATCCTCTTACTTATTAGTTATTTATGGACAATGATGATATTGTTTATATTGTTATTTGTTAGTATTACTATTTGATATTGAAAAATTGAGATTTGAGTTTATACTATTATTTATTAATTGTTTATGGATAATAAATATAATCTTTGAATTGAAATTTAAATTTTTTCTATTTACTTTGAAGAAATTTGGGTAGATAGATTTAATTAATTCGTATGTTTGATAATGCTAAATTATTATTATTTTAGTTTATTTTTTATTTTTGTTATAATTTAATTATGTCTAAATAAATCGTGCTAAGTAAATAAATAGGTTTAAATGAATAAACAAATTTAAACAAATAATCGTGTCTAAAGGAATAAACGGATCTAAACAAATTTAAATAAATAATCGAATTGTGTCTAAATAAACGAATCGTATTCAAATTTAAGTTTTTAATACGAATAATAAATGAATCGTTTCCGTATCAATTCGAATAATAAATGAATTATATTTGTATTGATACAAATACGATTTATTTATCCGAATTGTCACTCCTAAATCAACCCATGCATGATTAAATAATGCTAGGCTTATACACAACCTATTTGGGTTATGATAGGCTAGTGTTGTGCCTGGTGTCATGTCTCAGTACTTTTGTTGAACCTATTGATTATCTTAACGCCAACATCCCAAAGTTAAAGCATCTAAGATTGCCTAAAAGAATCAGTTTGTAACACAATCATAGGCCATGCAATGCCCAAACACATTACCATTACTAGTTGGCCCGATAAGTAATAATTTAAAATGACAAAATAAACTTATTACGTATAAAAAAATAAAAACAAATTAAATTACATTTTAAAATAAAAACAACACTAATCGTATTTAAATTTGACAGCTTTCGTTGTGATAAAAAGAGGATAATTTAAGTACTTTAGAATTAAGATTAAAAATGAAAAAAAGAAAAAGAAAAAGAAAAGAACACATTCATCTTTATCACTTTCTATAATTAAGTTTCTTCTCGTCCACACTATAAGTTCATACTTTTACTCTAAAATTATTACATAATTTTAAAATTCAAACTTTCTCATCTCAAATGTTTAGATTTAAAAAAAATATATATTTATATTGTCGCCCTCACTCCAATTTAAAGGTGTTAAATAAGTTAGTAACCTATCATATAAATCCAACGTAAAAAATTAATGGACTGACACGAGACGGAATTCATATAGACTAGATCCAAATTCACATTTTATGTATAAAAGTTTAGTGAATCAGCAAATGACCCAACATAAAAATACAAATAATTAATTTAAAATATTTTGAAATAATAAAAATTCATTTCTAAATCAATAATACTAGAGATACAAACTGATGAGATAATCTTATATTATTATTATATGTCTCATATAATTTAGTTGTAGGACACGTCAACACTAGCACGTGTCTTTATGAATTTGTATATATAATAATTCTCTTTATAAAAACTTTCAAAACTAAATAGAAGTAAAATAGATACAAATATATTTTAAAAGATTCAAGTATATTATTTATTATTATTAAATTTTTTAAGATAAATAGTTAAGAATTTGTATCTAATTTTAACTCAAATTTTCAAAGTTATTATACTCTAAGTTCATACAACTATTTTTTAAAAAATAATTATCATATTAAAAATATTTTGAAATCTTATTTTGATTTAGAGGTTACATAAATCATTATTTGATAAAAGTTGGTTGGTGTGGAAGAAGATGAGAAATATTGAAAAAGCAAGGAAGAAAATGGTCATACACTTAACCCTGGTTTATATTATGCTTGACCATAGTTAATTTTTTTGTTGTTTACAAGTCAAAAACCAAAAATTTTTAGTAACCTCTAGTTTTTGTGAACCCCACTTTCGCTTGAAGCATATTATTTTGCCATTAAATATAGAAAGAATGTTAAATATATATATATATATATATATAAATTGAAAAAAAAATATTAAAAATAATAATTTAATAAATTATAAAAAAAAATATTTTATATATATATAAATTTAATATAAACTAATTTATTTGATCGATATGTTACTTTATATGTTATTATTTGATTAATTTGTATATATGAGTTGGTATAAAATTTTGTATTTATTATTATTATTATTTTGCAAACTCATTAATTAACCATGGTTAAGGTATCTAACCAATGTAAAATAGAAGAAGCTGGGTTAGGGCAAAATAGTGAAATATCCTCGAGGCCATACCACATTTTTTAATTTTAATTTTAATTTTATTGGTTGTGATTTTGTTAATTGAGAAAGCCAGTCTAGGTTTTGGCACAAAAAGTACAGTTTTGGGGGGATTCTTTTTGATTTGGGTTAGAAATCAGGGGCATAAAAAGAAAAAAAAAATTTTGGTAATGGAGGTCTGTCCATGGTGGCCATGGCCTCTGTGATTTAAGTTCACAGCTCAGCTTTTCTCGTCCTGGTAATTTTTCTCTTTTACTCAATCTGGGTTGTTCTTAATTCACCAATTTCGCTTTATGAACTGATCACCGATTAAAAGTTTAATTTCTTTTATGTATTTCTGGTTAATAATTTCATCTGAGCTAGAAACTTGATGTGCCCAGATCCATAGATGATAGCTGTGTTTTGATTTGTATTGCTTTTCTGTGTATTATTTCTCTGGTATTTTGCTATTTATCATTTACTGTAATTGCCAACTGAGTTGACAATTACTAGGTTCGTGGACTTGGGGTTATGTTTTGTAATTATTTTTTTATGATTCTTTAACTTTCTGTCACTTGATTTGAAAATGGTGAACCCAGAAGAATTTTACGTTTTAACTTGTGACTTGACTTATTTGTTATTGACGTCTATATGTGTGATATGTTTGGTACAATGTCTTTGTTTGCGCCTTTTTAGTATTTCTTTATGCAGTTTCTTCGCTTGTGTTGTTTATATTTCTGTTTGTTGTCAATTAGGGTTTTTGATATGAAAAAGCGCAGGACTGGGAGAATTGAGTACATGAGTGGCTGAATTTTATTGAATTTTGTTGGTGGCCTTGTATCAGTAATAATAATAATAATAATAATAATCGGTGAAGAAGATTAAGAAGGGAAATGGAGTGCAATAAAGATGAGGCCACCAGGGCAAAAGAGATTGCTGAGAAGAAGTTCACAGAAAAGGACATTTCAGGGGCGAAGAAATTTGCTGTGAAGGCCCAGAATTTGTATCCTGCACTTGAGGGTATACCGCAGATGGTAGCAACACTGGATATATATATTTCTGCAGAGAATAAAATTTATGGGGAGGCAGATTGGTATGGGATACTTGGTGTAAATCCACAAGCTGATGATGAAACAGTGAGGAAACAGTATAGGAAGCTGGCCCTCATGCTTCACCCTGATAAGAATAAATCTATAGGAGCTGATGGTGCTTTTAAACTCATTTCAGAGGCATGGAGTTTGTTGTCTGATAAAGCTAAGAGAGCAGCTTATGACAATAAGAGGAATGGAAAAGTATTTCAAAAGGTTTCAACTACTAGTGGGGGGGCATCAGCAGCACCACGAGCAAATGGGTCTTACAATTTTACCAAATCAAGTGCAAAGGCTCCCAAGAGTACCCCTCGGCCCAGTCACTCTTCTACTTCTGCTCCATCTCATAAGTCCAAACCCAATACCTTTTGGACTGTCTGCCACCAATGCAAGATGCAATATGAGTATCTCAGAGTTTATCTGAATCATAATCTCCTATGCCCCAATTGCCATGAACCATTTTTGGCTGTAGAAACAGCGCCGCCTCCTTCAAATAGTACTAAATCGCCGTGGAATTTCTCACAGCAGCGGCAGAGCTCAAATCATCAAGCAGGTAGTAAAAATACAGTTAATTCGACTAGAAACAATTCCACCGCCCAAAATGTGGGAGCAGGGGGATCTAGTAATCCTGATTCCCATGGCCACACCAACTTACAGTGGGGTCCATTCTCTAGGACAGGAGGTGCTTCAACCGCTGCTCAAGCTGCGAGTGTGGTTCAACAAGCATACGAGAAAGTGAAGAGAGAGCGTGGAGAGGCACAGGCAGTCACTAAACGAGAGGAGGCCATGAGGAAGAAGCATAATGCCTCTAAAAGGGCTAGTGGTGCTCCTCCTCCTGGGCACTCCGGTTCTGCAAAGAGAAGAAGAGGCATGGAGGACCTTGGTACTGGCAACTATGGCAGTAATGTTGCGAATCAAATGGGCACAGGAAATGCAGGAGCTGCAGCAGCCAATTTCTCTGGTAATTTTCAAACAGTTAGGGTCAATGGAATCAGTAGAACCAACAACGCAAAGGAAGTATCCCAGGTTGATATTCAAAATCTGCTGATGGAGAAGGCTAAGACAGAAATCAGCAAAAAACTAAATGAATGGAGATCAGGTACAGCAGCTAAAACTGCATTCAAAGAGGAGTGCAATGGCACTGGGAAAACTAATGAGAACAGAAAAAAACCTTTGGTAAACAACGAAACATGTGGTCAAAATAAGTCTAGTGAGTCTGTTGATGAAAAAGATGGAGTACCTGGAGGTTCTCGTGTCAGTGCAGATGCAGAAACTGTGGAAACATTGTCCATAAGCGTCCCTGATCCAGATTTTCATGATTTTGATAAGGACCGAACTGAAAAATCATTTGGAGATAACCAGGTATGGTCTGCATATGATGATGATGATGGGATGCCAAGATATTATGCCATGATTCATAGTGTGATTTCTTTGAATCCATTCAAAATGCGGATCAGTTGGCTTAATTCCAGAACTAACAGTGAACTGGGCCCACTAAACTGGGTGGCTTCTGGTTTCTCCAAAACATGCGGAGATTTCAGAGTGGGCAGATATGAGATCAGTAACTCACTCAATTCCTTTTCGCACAAGGTCAGGTGGTCAAAAGGTCCACGTGGAGCCATTCGTATATTTCCCAGAAAGGGGGATGTCTGGGCTATCTATAGGAACTGGTCCCCTGACTGGAATGAGCTTACAGCCGATGAAGTCATACACAAGTATGACATGGTGGAAGTACTTGAAGACTATAATGAAGAACATGGGGTAACTGTTACTCCATTGGTCAAGGTTGCCGGTTTTAAGACTGTGTTTCATCAGCATTTGGACCTCAGAGAAGTCAGGCGGATTCCAAGAGAAGAGATGTTTTGCTTCTCTCATCATGTTCCTTCATACTTGCTTACTGGTCAAGAGGCTCCAAATGCTCCAAAGGGTTGCAGGGAGCTGGATCCAGCTGCTACACCAGTGGACCTTCTTCAGGTTATAACTGATGTTAAGGAAGAAGATATTCTGGAGGAGGAAAAAGTTGATAAACTTAATGTAGTGGATAATGATGAGAAAGCTACCAAAGAAGGGGCGGCAGAGGGTTTGGAAAAAGCTAGGAAAGTAGAGAATGGTAATTCCAAAGATAACCAGGAAGTAGAAATCTTAAAGGATAGTGAAGAAACTGACAGAGCTGGGAGAGTGGATCATACTAATGAAGAGCCGGTTAGTTGAGTTCTGGATTATTGGGTGTTTTGTGAATAAAGTTTATCAACTGTGTCATTGGGAATTGATTCACCATTTTTGAGCTTCCACATGTACTTAATAATGAACTATCATTTGCATGAAGTGATGCGGAATCGATGTCTGCCACTTGAAGATACTTCCAGAGGGAAGCTCATGCAATTCTTTAGAATTCAAGCGGCTAAAAGGCTGAAGTTCTGTATAATGTGTTTCATGCCTAATCGAACTTCTTTTAATGGTTTGGCTGGTGAGGGTTTTTATACTTAATCCAAGGGCTGTCATATACTTTGAAGAAAATCTCTTTCTCGATTGGAACTTGCCAATATTCAGGCTTTCCCAAAAGTGAGCTGCAACTCTCTCTCCATATTCTACATTGCTTAAATCTGTTCAATTTTCTTTACATTAATTGTTACAAAATTGCATGTCTTTTCATCCTCATTTTTAGAGTTGTAATATTGTTAGTTCCGATTATAGATCAAATGATAGTTTAGACCTTATATTGATCTGAATTTATGATTGAATTATGGTTACAGATTAGTAATACGTTACGTATTGTTTAGATTTTGAACAATGTGTTCTACTGCTAGTTTCCATTCTTAAGTTGATGAATATTGGTATCCTGAAAGTATTTAAATTCTATTTCTTGTATATCATCACATATTCTGATGCGCAGCTTCTTTTGTTTTTTTGAGAAAATCTCAAACAAAAAGTGAATGATGTCTAAAACATTTAGAGGTATATTCTAAGGGATTTCATTTATGGCATTAAAGGGGTTCGTGGCTATTAGTCATGCTACATGTTTCTATGTGAATATCATTCCTCATATGTTAGTGGAAGTTAAATCCGGAAATGTAGACAGACGGTCAAGTCTAGCTGAGCTCTAATTGTCTTCACTATCTTGTTATGCCTTTCCGCACAGTTTTGGCTACTGTTAAATTTCATTATTTTACCTACCAATTTTAATGGCCTTCCACTGTCTGTTGTGAAATAATGCAATTATAATGCTTTGTTTGGTCTATAATTTACCTTTGCTTAGATTTCTTCTTCAAAATTATGTTGCCAACTATTGCTTTCTTTTGATCACCCTGTACTTTGTATAATGCATAAGTGTGACTGATCTCTGGCCTGCTGTCATTTGTACCTTCAAAAGAAGGGTAGCATATGGGCATAATTTGTAGTGCATGTCTGCATCTTATTCAGCTATGTGTGATAATTCTTTAAGCATCTGCTAAAGTTACTAGTGATCGCGAGAAAAGACTTCGCCATGGTGGGTTGAGTCAATTCAATGCGGTCAGCTTGTCATGCTACTTGATGATATTGTTTGTGAGAGGAAGTAGTAGTGCTCCACAGCGGTGGCTTTGATTCTTGCAAGAATCGAGATGGTAAATTTTCCCAGGTTCAGAGCTATATCTGATAGTTCTGGTTCCGCAGCAACAAATATTTGTATATTAAAAGTCTCTATTTTGGAGCAACAGTGCTGGCAGAGATCCGACTATTTTCTGCCAAAAGAAGTGAGTTGAACATTGCTCAATTTCTAATCTGTTGTAGTCTGTTATGTTTATGTGTGATTGCATTTGCACATACCCACAGGAAAAATTCACCATCAAAACTAGTGTCCAAATTCTTAAGCATCACAGACAGTTTGTTTATTGAATGGAAAACAAGTAGTGTGAATAAGGACTGTATTGCTTGCCCGATAATGTTCATATGATTGTGATGTGCTGCTAGGCTGTCCACATCTTCAATATTTAAAGGTGTCGTGCTGTCCAACTCCAACCACCACACTGAACGGCTTCGTTAGGTTGTCGGGAACTTGGGATAATGGAACCCCTACGCTACGCGTACACCACTCCACACCGTCACCATTAATGCAAGCTCGATTCTTTTTTCCTTTTTTTTTTTTTTTTTTTTTCTGTGAAGCACTGGCATCTATTAGGACCTTGTCGAGTCCACAGAAGAGGAAGCAACAAGGCCTATGACAAGGTCCACAAACGCTGCCACAACGAACTAATATATCACTAACCAGGTCAAAACGAAGAAAAATGACCAATCATAAATTCACACGTTTTCATCGATTTGGATAAAAGATACAGGGGTCGTCATTGACCCAAAACTCGTACTATTCACAAATGTCTACGTGCACTAACTACACCAATAAAAGTATGCCGCGTGGTCCCAAGTACGAGGTGTAACCAATCGTAAGGAGGGCTGTGACGTGATATCCGGGGAGGCTATCAATATTTTCCTTCACCCGTATAGAGAAACGGACATTTACGAAAGAGAAGGGGAGCGACTCGAAAGAGAGGAAAAGAAAAATCGAAATCGCTGGAAGGGTTAAGAAAAGGAATCGCTTGTAATTCGCCTACGCTTTCTTTCTTGCTACAACCGTTTCCGGCTACCGGATCTTCCCGTAATCATGGTAATTTCTGTCACCAGCTCTCATTTTGGTTTGTTGATATCCTTTGATACCGTCATCGTCAGTTCCCGATTTGCTGTGGATCCGTTTTGTTTCTTTCATCTATTCGTATTTGACTACCTGATCTGTAATTATATGTGTTCTGATATAGATTTCAGCTCTTTAATTGATCAAATTGCTGTAAAAAAATTCAATAAGCTGATTGAAAATGCGAGTTTTTTTTTTTTCCTGATATAGACGTGATTTAATTATTTAAGCTAATTTTGATGAATCATTGACGCGACCAAGAGGTTGCAACCGGATTTCTTTAGATCCCGGATATGTCGTCTCAATCGCGACGTAATAATAATGTCACAAATTCATTTTGTTTTTGTTTGTCAATATTATAACGCATTCTTTTTTATCTCCAAGATTAATAAATTAAAAAGAACTCTTTAATTAACCCTCGAATTGTTTCGTTTGGAATCTTAGACAAATTACCGATGGGTGTCTAGAATTTTACTAATATGGTGATGATCGTTTTTCTTATCCAGTTGTATTTTGAGTTTTATTTGGGCTTGTGATAGTTGACTTCTATTGTCGTGGTGTATGTGCAGACTACATCAAAGCGTCTTGCAGTTAGGAAGGTGGACAAATTCGAGAAGAACATTACGAAGAGAGGCGCTGTGCCTGAAACCACCACAAAGAAGGGCAAGGACTATCCTGTTGGCCCTGTTCTGCTTGGGTTCTTCGTATTTGTTGTCATTGGATCATGTAAGTTTCTTCTTTATAACATGTTAACCTTGTTTTATTTTAAATGTCTTGGCATTTACCCATGGGTTTTAATCTATTTTGTACAACAAATGTGATATGTAAGTGGTTATTATTTATTGCGTTCAGCACCTGCTGTGCACATTAAGGTTATGTTTTTGTACATAAGAGTCTTGTTCATTCACTCTTAAAACTATTTGGAAAACCTCTTGCAAGTGATGTGTGAAGTGGTTTTCCTCTAATTTATATTCTGGAAATTAAAATATTGTAGTCTATATTACAATTTGGTTTTCACTGCTTCTAAATGGTGGATATAGAAGCTTCTTTAGTAGTGTTGACACCTTCAATGTAGCTTCCGGTTCTGCTCTGCAATGTGTCGAATATTTGGCATATAAATTTTAGATCAGTTTACGAGTCTGTATTTTTGTTCTCATCAAAATCCCAATTCATCAATACTTCCTAGTTAATATTTGTTGTCTAACAAATGCTTGGTTTCCTAATGTGTTGTTAATTGAATAGTGTTTAAGGCCCATGTCCGGAGTGGAAGGATTTTATTGGTCTATTCAGCCATGTATTATCACGCCCTTATCTATCAAATTTACATGGTTTACTGATCGCATTTTTTTTTATATATTGTTTTCAAACAGCTCTTTTCCAGATCATCAGGACAGCAACAAGCGGAGGGATGGCATAAGCATTCTACCGTTACTGAGAAATTGCAGCAGATGTTACTCCTACAATGTCATTTATTTTCTCTCTGTTAGCGTGTAGGAAACCTGATGATACACTTACAAGGCCAGTGTTTATTATGTGTTGGGAAGAACTCCGATTTTGAATAAAAATCTACCATATTATGTTTATTGATTTATTGTTTCATATGTGGTTGGAAATTTTACGCATTAGGGCTTCATTCCCAGTTTGTGATGGCAATCTATATGAAAGAGTGATCTAATCTCTAACGTACTGGAGTACTAGTTATTTAGGGCCTTTTCTAGATTGTGTTGTAATCAGTGCTGTTAATATTTAGCATTCACTCTCTCTAGTGATCTTATTTTCCAGCAATTGCTACTTGAAGCCATCATCACCACAAACATACCGTAACTGGTAATTAAAAATGAGTGGCTTAGTTAATAGTTACTAGTAAGTATGTTACAACGTATGTTACAACGAATGACCAAGACAAAATTGAAACAGATGGTTACAAACGGCCCTCAATTTCGTTATCCAGGAGGTTACCGTCATTAAGAAGTCTGAAAGTCTGGCATGCTTTGTGATTCCCAACCAGCGTGGCTTACGAGATTTTGCTGATTTTATGTCCGGGCCAAATTATTTCCTTGTGGGAGAGGAGCGTTGCAAAATTTGCAGTGAAAGACTCAAATTTTTGTCACTCTCAAATTCAAACATAAACGGCTGTAAAGCAACACCAAGATCGCAATTTTGCAGCCTGACAGTCAACTGCAAAACCAAATTCTCCCCGTCTTAAAGCTAAGGATTCGCAACCCAGAGGCAGGCTAAGAGCCTTCAATACGGATGTCCTTAAATTCGATTGATACAGCCGGACCTTCCCAAGTTCTCCTCAATTAGGCAGAGGCAGAGATTTAGTGAATGTCCAATTGTCAAAAATCTAGTACTTGAGTCTCTTTCCCAGAGCATTACAGCTAATTAGTGCCCTAAAAACAAACTAAGGACTCTTATGTGCTAGTTGCGAATTGACATAATGAACTTCAAGTCTTCTTAAATCAAAGTAGTTCATCCAAGAGTTTGTACATGGAAAGGAAAGGCCAATAACCATAAATGATACATCCCAGTGCATCAATTACTTCATCGTAGCATGAGAAAATTTGGGTAGCAGAGAAACCAGCAGCAAAATTTTGCATCAGCCAAGCATAAATAAAAACACCCACCCCTAAGATAAAATTGCTGCCAGAAACAAAAAGTACAGCTGATTTAAGCGGTTGCAGCCAGGCATGGGTGAAAGGCAGTACCGCATGCAATCCACTGTCGCTTTCTCCCACAAGGCACCACACATCCAGGAACCTTGAGCCATTCCCTGCTCATCACATTGTAAGTAACTAGTCGGTTCATTTGTCTCGATCTCAATGACAACATGAGCAAACCTTTGTTGCCCAAGCAAGTCATTCTAACGTGCTTCCCATAAAAGTCCAAGCACCATATGTTTGGCATTCTGTCAACCTCCTTCCACAGAAGAGTCATCTTCTGCAGCTCCCATATGCACACGCATGTAGCAGCATTCTTTGTTAGTAAACCCACAAGCATGATCCGTCCCCCACACTCAGCAAGCGTGTGGTCACTCAAATGCAGTGGGGCTGGGATAGTGAGCTGCTTCCATACCCCAGTAACCATATCATATGACACAATCCCTTCAGGGTCAGAACGCATGAAATAAAGTGTACCATCAATCGAAACTGCTTGTGACTGGAAGTTCAATGATAGTGGTAGCTTCACACTTGACGGCATGCTTCCAGGTCGTGTCCAGAAGTTCTTTATAGAGTCATAAATTTCATACTCTCCATCACATCCTACCCATAAAATTTTGTAACCACCACTGGTTGAACTTTCATTGAGAGTCATCCCCACAGTAACACGGGACCAGACCTTAACTGACCTAGGTGGTAACTCTTTGAAAGAATGAGTTAAAGGGTTGCATACATAGAAGTTCCGATGACCAATGTCGAGAAAGCACACTAGACCCCCAGCTGAAGCAACGGGCAAGATGATCCCCTTCGTGGGTAGAGAAGATATAGTTGGATGGTGCCATTTCTTCATGGAAGGATCATACAATGCTCCAGAATTCACATCTTCGTGAGTGATGGTGTAAAACCAGGGATTGGCTTGTGGGACTTGGGCACAATGCTGAGAGAAACTATGAGAGTTCAGCAAGGAATTCCATTTCTGGCAAACTGAACGGAAGCGAAAAAATGTGGCAATGGGAAGTCTTGCAATGACCGCTTCAAAAAGGTCCTCTGGGAACTCTTTCCAAATTTCTTGTTCCATAACCTCAGTTGTATTGGTGGATCCAGCTAATTTTCCTCGGTTTCGCTCCTTTCGAGATTTCTTGGAGGGTGGAGGTTTGACAGGTTCCAACATCTTACAGCTTTCAGATTTTCCAGCTGCCATCACAAGACTGTAATAATCATCTGCAGCACTGTCATCAATGTTGGGCAAGCACCATCTGCGAAAAAACTAATAACAGTTACTTCTATATTCACTAAAAGGTAATTTCCAGTAATTATTTAGCATATGTACACCGAGTACAATTTAGTACAACAATTGCGCACAAATGTATGCATGTATGCCAAGCATGAACAAGTTTTAGAAAGAGTGCAAATGCCTAAAATATGAACCATTAGATTTGGTATGTTTTAATTCAAGGATTTAAGGTTATTTTCTTCAGATCCATCCATCGAATTGTCACCTAAATAATTACACAAGGTCTACTAAGCATATAATTCACCATCTTATTTATTATAACAGCAGATCTACTCAATTCCCAACTCTCTCTATTAGCTAAGCTCACCTAAAGCACAAAATAGTGGAAAAGGTGCAACACAATGCCCCAGTTTTCAAATATCTTCAGAAAGCCTTTATATTATTTTAAGCAATTTTTGCAATATTATAAAAGAATTTTGCCAAATTTACGAGACTTTTAAAAACTGAAATATTCTAGAGAATTTTCCAAATTAAAAACATCATTTATTACAATATATTTAGTGCAAATTACTATGAAATAGAATACATAAAGTTTCCTTATGCCTAAGAAGATGTTTAAAAATCAAATGTTATAATGCTTATGAAAATTAAAACGCCTTTACATGTCAGTTCATCATGCTTGTTAATCACTAGAAAAAAGAAACAAGAAAATCACCCAGTGAATTTATCAAACAGAGGAGGCAAGAAAATCCAATTGTTTCTCACATAACATTAAAATGTTTTACCTATATCAAACATAATGCACTAAGGAATCTGATTTGAGGTGACAATTTACTTAAACTGAATTTGATCAGGCAATCACCGTCACAAGTTGCTTGAGCATCAGCATTGATTCTAAGAAAGGTCTGTGTAAGTGGTGAATGGTTCTCAAGGAACTTCACACCAGCAATCAGATATCAGTTAATAATCCTGATATAAGCACACAGACCTCAGTGTCGTTCCCCTCCCTCATTTCACCCAACTCCCCAGTGCTCCTAAGCTACCAGCTTTAACCAGGAAAATTCTTTTAGGCTGTTATTTTCTGACAACTTCTTTTTTTTCTTATAAGAGACTGTCATCGTATTAATATAAAGAGGGATTTACCTAAAGTGAGAAAGCTGTCCACAAAATTTGGACCAGCTAAGGTAGAATTCTGTTAAATGTAACACTCAGCTCTAGCAAACGCCAGTATCTCACAAGATTTTGTGTGAGCAAGCTCATAATTAATTTCAAGGTTATAATAAGCAATAAAATTCATAACTAAATTTTATCAGAAAAAAATCTCAAAAATTTGACATGAGGTTAATCTAGCCTACCGAATTTTCCCAGGAAACTTGGCGAGTCTTGAGGTTGGTTTACTCATACAAACCACGCCCAAAAGAAGCCTTTTTAATTAAGTCCAGAGATTGATAAAACAACCACCCACAAAATGTTGATTCTACACAACTAAATTTGCATGTTTGACACTAGCCATGATGTTAGTAGAATGTGAAAAGTAGAAATAGATATCCAAAATACGTTACCCTTCTGTGGTAAAAAAAGAAAAAAGAACAGCAGTTTGTCAACTTTTTGAATGCCTGCGAGTAACCAACTCTAAGAAAATTCTAGCCTCAAAGTTTAGTGACTAACACCCATGCAGGTTGGGCTTAAAGTTGAAAACCATCAGCTCTAAGTCACATTGCTTACATGAACAGACTGAAAGAGATGATTGCATTAACGACACCTTTTGCAACTTGAGACATGCTATTTTAAATAAAATTTTTACTTTGATCATGAACTGCAGCCACTTCCACTTCAGGAATTTTAGTGATTCTTAAATTGAATGGAAACAAGAGAAACATGTACACAAGCTCTAAGCCTTGAACTCAGATATTGAAACTTCATGCACATTATTCATACTAGCCATCAAAGGTTGAAGCAAATAAATGAAATTGACCAAACAACCTATGTAAAGTAGAACAACAATTCATCAAGCACAATAGCCCATACAATTATTGTTTTTTTCTTCAGAATGTCCAAGTTAACCACGGTAAAATCAAAGCACCAAAACACACAGACCGAAAATAACTATTCTTTTAAAGCCATCATGATGGCTGATTTCATTTAATCATTTCCATGAAATAAAATTGCTTACATTCTTACAATTCTAAATAAGTCTATTCTCACAAACATATGCATTCACAAAAATCAATGACCCTTCAGAAATTCTATAAGATGACAACAATGCTAGAAATGTGTAACTAGTTCAAAGAGATAAGTGTACATATCAAAAGTAAATTGGCCATACAGTTCATCTTGACTGTCATGGACGCAAATGTATAAATGTTCTTACACACTACATTTGGGAAAACAAGAGAAAAACTTGGAATCAGAAGCGTCAGTAATTCATTGACTATAAACCAAAGGCAACAAATGTGCACAATCCTGCAGGTTTATCATGAATGAGTAGATACAACCTATAGTCAAGTTTATGTGAAAACAGTATCCATAACATAATTCACGTTTAATGAACTATCAAAAAGCTCTAAATTATAGTTAAATGAAGTGCACAGAATGTGGGCTCCATAAACCAGTTGCAGTGGCCTCAATGACAGGTGACTGTCACTAGCTTTTCTCTAAGATTATCCTTTCTCTTCATTTTATCACCCTTATTGTTAAAAAGGAAAGGGCATGGATGACTGCGCTCTACGTACTAAGGTATATAAGGGCTTATAGTAAGGTAATAAATCTAAGAACATGAACGTGCATCAACTAGCTAGTATCAACCATAAGTTTCTGTAAAGAATATCATATATCTATTAATCAAGTCAAAAAGGAAACAGCTAACAAAGTTAGAAGATGTCCATGAATTTCTGAGAAATAGAAAGAGATACTGTAATAGAAGAAAAATGAAAGGCACAATGGAAGAAAGAGCTAGAAATTAATTAATCAACAACAAACAAAAATGGCATATCATTTCTAAAACTGCAAGCAATGAAACTGAAATCCTCCATCACCTGACTTAATAAACCTAAAACCACCAAACTTAATTAGCCAAAAACAAAATGTAAAACGGAAAACAAAATTAAAATACGAACAAGAAATCAAGAACAGACGGCTAAAAATAGAAAGTAAAATGGCAAGCCATCGACAATGCAAAGAGGGAAAAAAATTGGAAAATTGGCGGAGATCTAGAGAGAAAGAAGAAACCTGTTAAGCTGGTGGTGGTGGTGGTATTCTACTTCCTGCTGTTGATTGGAGTGAAAATAGAGGTAATGTGAATTGTTATTAGGAGGAAAAGAACCGTAGAGTTGGAGAAGTTCTTGAAGCTGACCGATGAGCTGCCTAAGCATGGCCAGCTCTTCCATGCCCCGGACTCGGACCTTGACTCAGACCCGACTCGACTTAGTTCTATCAAACCCCAAAAAACCCCACCCCTCTTTCTCTCTTCTCTGTTTCCCCTGTTCTCTCTGCTCTTTTTTTCTCTCTCTCTCTTATGGCTGCCTTCTTTACCCACTCGTCTTTTTCCACGTCAGCTGACCCGTTACCATCATTTGTTGTTATTTTTCTTACCTGCACTCTACTTTGTCCTTGTAATAATTCCACCTGATATTTACGGCCACCTAAATATAACTTTCCCGAAATAACCTCGTTTGTTCTCTTATTCTCTTAACTGTCCTTCTATATGGTTTGTAATATCTTAACCGGATAAATAAATTCACAAATGGGAGGTGATGATGAAGGGTATTAAAGTAAAAGTACAAGTGCCAACGTTGGGGGTTTACGATTCTCTCTACAAAGTAGAATATATACTTGACCGGAGTTCCACGTGTGTGAACGCGAGCTTATTATGGTCTCAAGAAGGCCAAGGGCCTTTAAAACAAACTTAACTTTACAGAAATCAACGGCTATGATTTACTTGTCTCAAGGCTTTTTCTTCTTCCACGCACACCGCATGATTGTCCCACCACTTTTCCGTTTCATGATGATTTTGTTAGAATTACGGAAGTACCTACTTCGACCCCGCCCTTCCCGCCCTTCCCGCCCTTCCCTTCCACAGAAATTCCCATTCTACCCCCTCCAATTATAAATATATATATCCTAATTTCCTTTCATCAACACTCAATTCAACTAGACACAACAAAAATAGTTTTATTATTTGATAAAGAAATAGTGTTATAAGATAAATATAAAGAGGTAAAGATTGGATTAATATTGTGCTCCATTTAAATTTTATTTAATATATACATAAGATATAGAGATACTACTACTTGTATTTTATTAATTTACAAAATTGTTTTATTTACGAGATACTATAAAATTTTATTATATATGTAATTATACTTTGTAAACTAAACTATATTTACTCAATTTTTTTATTTTTTTATTTTTTTATTTAAATTAATAGTCGTATTCATGTTTTTCATGATGATAAGCTAAATGTTGGTTTCGTGCACTTAAAATATAGTCTAATTTCTTATATGAAAAAAATAACACCATGAAAATCATCACTATTATCTTCTTATTAATGATTAAATCAAAATTTGAGATATAATCATTATAATTCTAGTGATAAATTTTTTTGTTATATAATTTTTTTTTTAATTATTTATATGAGTAGAAGTTGCGTGCTTTTAATAAAAGTATACGAAGAGATCCATCATAGTACCATATATAAGTTTTCGATAAATCTCTAACTTGTAAATAATATTAATTCTAAAAATTTAATTATTTTAAAACTATATTTTTAAAATTTTGTGAAGACTTATTTTTTTTATGGGCATTTCTAATTATTTTGTATTTATTTTGTACAAAAATTATAATTATTTTGATAATTTTGTTTTTTGTAATGACAAAAAGTATTTGCCAAGCAAATTGTTTATAAATTTCATTAATTTAGTAAAATTACAAAACAAAAATTAGAAAGCAACATTCATAAGTTATAGGTGACATGTCCACAAAATAAATAAATAAATAATTGAGTACAAGCAACATTCCTTGCCTGCCTATGCGACCAAACCATCATAAGGTATAGGCACACACTGCCAAATAGTAATCACAAATCAAGACCGTACACAAATGTAGTGGCTTGGCCTGCCACGTACCTAGCTAACATTGTGATAATAATAGTAATGCATAGGTGGATGTGGATCACATTAGTAACATATGCTGTACAATTTTCAATAGTTCGGTGGAGACCTGGTTTGTTGCAATTGGACATTCTCGAACAAATTGGTGACCGTTTAGTTACTTTAAAGTTTTCTTTTCCATGTTGTAGGCCGCACCGGTTACCCAATAAACAATTACAGGTAAACTGTCTTAAGCGAAATCTGAAAGGTCATGTGGCAAATGATTCAAGAATCCACCAACATTTATTTAATGTCTTGACTCTAATGTATTAAATATTATAAATATTTAATTTTTTTATTTTAAATTTTATATTAATATATTTAAATATTTTATATTATATATTTTAAATTTTACGTTAAAAAATATAAAATATATTTTAGCCGACTCTTATATTACATAATATATAATTCATATATATAATAGACACGCAAATGTTTGCTTCAACTTATAAGAACATCTTCTCTGACTAAGCTTAACATTTAATTTTGCTTTAATGATTATGAAAGTGAAAATTTAGTGAATTTTAAGCCATAGTTTAGGCATAATTAGACAATAGACTAATGTATGAAAAGTAATTAATTTGATGTACTCGCCGAAAATAATTAAGGGGCGTGTATAGATGTGTTTATAAAGGGCCTAGCTATGGTACATTAGGTATATTTTACATAAAAAAAAAAATTATACTTGCATTTGAAATAATTTATAAAAAAAATTAAAACAAATATCAAAAATTTAAAAAATAAAAAATAAAAATTTAAAATAAAGTCAAAAATTTTAAAACACTAAAATTTTGACTTTATTTTAAATTTTTATTTTTTATTTCAAATTTTTATATATACTGTTTCAAGTTGCAAGTAATAAAAAATTTTAAACGTAAAATACATTCAATGTACCAGAAATAATATAGTTTATAAAATATAAAATTGAATTGTGATATTTGGTCATGCTTTTTTATATTTTTATTAATAAGAACATAGTTTGTTCATTTGTATTAAATAAATCCTTATTTTTCATTGAAAAAATTGACAAATTCTTTAATGTTAAGTTACTTACTCCTATAGTCAAAATTTAATGTAATAAATAGTATTTAATTATTTCATAGTGTTAGAAAATTATTTTATATAAATTAATAAATTATATCTCTGTTTGCAAAAACATAAAAATTTAGAGATTCATATAATAATTATGATAAATTAAAGTTTTTGACGGCGAATATTGGTAATTTTATTAACAATATCAATAACATTAGATATAAAATCTTATACAAATTTATTTTATATAAACGAACGTAATAGAATTATATTGTCTCATATGTTTTGCATATTAATAATATAATATTATTATGTTATTTTTTGTATAAATAAATTTGTATATATTTTAATATTTTTTATTAAAATTTTTATTTTTTATTATAGATAAAAAGAAAAAGAGAGGAAGAGAAGAAAAGCGATTAAAAAAACAAAGTAAAGGACGGCGGAAAATGTAATTGAGAGAGAGAGAGAAAAAAGGAGGAAACGAATAATTTGAAAAGGGGGAGAGTGATGATGATATAGAGAGGCTAAAGTTAAGCTTAGTAAGGGGAAGGTATTATTCATGATGATTAAGTTTGTCAAAACCAAAGAGATGGTAATGCCTATGCGGTGTGTAATCATTTCATTTGTCTTGGGAACGCAACAATCCTTTCATTTGATTTTAGACTAGTCTTCTCTTCTTAGTGGGTATTTCGAATTCTATATATTTGATTCACATCATCATGATCATGAATTCTCTTCTCTTCTTTTACGTGTGCATTCCTTCACTCGTGTCATATCTTTTTCAGTTTTGAGTTTGATTTTGGTTATGATTTCCTTTTCTTGGTACTACCACAGTACCTAGAATTTTGTCTCTTAATCATCAAAATCCCGGGTTAATTTGAGTGATTTGTGGCAACAAAAGCAACAACATGCCAAGGGAACTAACCACATTTGCTGATTTTGAACAAAAGGGATGCTGGGAAATGATTGGTGTGGGAGAGGGGTAAGAGCTTGACCCTACAGCTAACTAGGCACATAATAGCTTCCTGGGATTGTTTTGCTTGTAAAACAGAACGTCTTTATTTGTATTAACCTTTTAAGTTATTACCTGATCTCGAAATTTAACATTTCTTTAACGTACCAGCACGAAATTTAACATTCCTGTTCTTGGTACGTTGCTTGAAAATAGGTGTATTTAGGTAGACTCTTATACTTTCATGGACTTCAATTCAGAACGCAAAACGCCATGCAGGTCCAATTTGAATTAGAAAGCCCATTGCGAATAGGCCAATTGCATACCGAATACACAACTAAGCATAAACTATTTGTTATCTAGTTAAAAAAACAAACAGACCATAATATTAAAAGGCCAACTTATAATGAAGTATACCTTCGTTATGTGAAAAATTATACGATTATCACGTAGCAAGATGGCAAGCTCACCAATATTACAGGATTAGAAACTAATATTTAATTCAGTCAGTCTTTGTATGCTTCAAGTTGACATGGAAAGAACAATATTACTGCATTCAAATATAGATAAATCTCAAAATATATATTGAAATTGGCTGAAAGAATGTTGTTAGGCCGTGACTCCAACATGATTCAACAAACTGTCACCAGCCACTATTACCATGCACAAGGTATGATCACAAAGGATTTCGTCGTTCTTTAAATCTCGAGCCCAATGATCTTCACAGCCAATTCACATTCCCACCATGGAAATGCCCGTATCATATTCAGCAGTAGCAGCAGCACATGATGAAGAACATATTTTCCGTAGTCGATATCCAGCAGTGCCAGTGCCTGAAAACGTGACGCTGCCCGATTTTGTGCTCAAAGATGCTGAATTGTACGCAAACAAGACAGCATTCGTGGAAGCAGTGAGTGGAAAGGCATATACTTATGCTGAAGTTGTGAGGGATACAAGAAGATTTTCAAAGGCATTGAGGTCTCTTGGATTGAGAAAGGGACGAGTTGTGATTGTTGTGCTACCGAACGTGGCCGAGTACGGCATTGTTGCACTTGGAATTATGGCTGCTGGAGGTGTCTTTTCAGGTGCTAACCCGACAGCGCATGCTTCTGAACTTAAGAAGCAAGTGGAAGCAGCTGATGCTAAGCTCATTGTCACTTATGCCCCAATTTATGAAAAGGTGATGTTATATAATCTCATATTTTTCGAATTGGATAGCATAAAGTGCATTTGGAAAGTATAGAAAACACCCTCTATAATACAAGTCATCGGTATAATGATTTGGTTATCTATTTTAATTAAGCCTAATTGAGGTCTGTTGAAACACCAGGTGAAAGGCCTAGGGCTGCCAGTAATTGTACTTGGTGAAGAACACATTGAAAATGCCATAAATTGGAGTGAAATTCTTGAAGCAGCAGACCGAGCAGGCAATAATTTTACCGACGAAGAATTAAAACAGACTGATCTTTGTGCCCTTCCATTTTCATCAGGCACCACAGGGATTTCAAAGGGTGTAATGTTAACCCACGGAAATTTGGTGGCAAATCTCTGTTCCACACTCTTCAGTGTAGGGCCTGGACTGTTAGGTCAGGTCACGACTCTTGGCTTGATCCCTTTCTTTCACATTTATGGGATCATTGGAATTTGTTGTGCCACGATGAGGAACAAGGGAAAAGTTGTAACCATGAATAGGTTTGAACTTAGGACATTTCTGAATGCACTGATCACACAAGAAGTCACATTTGCCCCAATTGTACCACCAATTATTTTGGCCTTGGTTAAGAATCCTATAGTTGATGAATTTGATCTCAGTAAACTCAAACTTGGGGCTGTTATGACTGCAGCTGCTCCACTTGCCCCTGAACTCCTTTCTTCCTTTGAGAAGAAATTCCCTGATGTCCAAGTCCAACAGGTGATGCACAATAACCTTCTTGGAAAACATTTTTCTTTCAAAATTTTCATTTGTTACTGTTAAAAGTATATGTTATCTGAATTTTGTGACTAGGCCTATGGACTGACTGAGCACAGCTGCATCACACTCACCCATGGAGATCCTGAAAATCCACATGGCACTGCAAAGAAAAATTCAGTGGGATTCATTCTCCCCAATTTAGAAGTAAAGTTCATTGATCCTGAATCTGGTCGATCTCTTACGAAGAACGCTCCTGGTGAGCTTTGCGTCAGAAGCCAATGTGTAATGCAAGGTACAAATTAAAAAGCTATATCAATTTCAGCAAATCATAAAATACAGCTGTCGTTTTTTAAGAGATGGGATGACTGATCGCTTATCAGTAGTAGTTGCAATTATCTAAGCTGAAATGATGACATGGGGTCAATGTTAAAATACTTTCACAGGTTACTTTAACAATGAAGAGGAAACTGCTCGGACCATTGACAAGAATGGTTGGCTACACACTGGTGACATTGGGTACATAGATGATGATGGAGATATCTTCATTGTCGATCGTATCAAAGAGT
The DNA here is from genome assembly GCA_035584115.1 of Cedrela odorata. Classification (NCBI taxonomy): domain Eukaryota; kingdom Viridiplantae; phylum Streptophyta; class Magnoliopsida; order Sapindales; family Meliaceae; genus Cedrela; species Cedrela odorata. The sequence continues at coordinate 9,780,165 of JAXCLQ010000009.1, read as the reverse complement.
TAATCAAGTACAAAGGTTTTCAAGTAAGAATCTTAACGTGTTGATTTCTTTTGTTTTCTTACTGTGAAAATTATTGGGACAGCAAGAATTTTGCTGGTAAATTTCATAACCTGGAAACTGTGTTTAAAATGCAAACAAAATGACAGCACTAGACTACACCTGATGATATTCACGACCAGAAGGACAGTACTGGGCCACAACTATTATTATTTCATTGAAAGCAAAGGCTGTGAATCTGAAATTAATTTACTTACTGTAATAAATAAAATGTTGGGTTTGTGTTAACAGATTGCGCCTGCAGAACTTGAGGCTATCCTTCTAACTCATCCCTCGGTTAAAGATGCTGCAGTCGTGCCGTAAAGTATCCCATTTGTTAATGTTGTTTAACTGCAGATATAGTTAATTAATTTGATGCTTTAACTGTTTGTAATTGTAGGCTGCCCAATGAAGAGGCAGGAGAAATCCCAGCTGCTTGTGTTGTGACAAACCCAAATTCAAAAGAAAATGAAGAAGATATCATGAACTATGTAGCATCTAATGTTGCAAATTACAAGAAAGTCAGAGTTTTGCATTTTGTGGACAGCATTCCGAAATCTCCATCTGGGAAAATAATGAGAAGGGTTCTCAAAGACAAGATGATAGAGAAGATTGCGAATCAATGCCACAACTCAAGCATCAAATGATCATTTCAGTACGTACCTCTTAAAGGTCCTAATGTACTAAAATGATATACATTTTAGTTCAGATCAAAATAAAAGGGAATTCATATTCGAACTAATCAAACAAAATGATATACAAATAACCCATTACAATTTTGATATGAGGAATGATCTTAATGTTCGGGCATGCCATAGATGTTCATTAATAATTGTATTCAATAAAGTCAAAATTAGACAAAGGCAGTGAATGCATCTTTCAGGTCTCACATGGGTCTACTCTCCTGCGTTAATCATAAGCATTAGATGTTGAAGTTTCCAATTAATAAAATACAAGCTGATTAAATTTTATATGGTGCCAACTTCAATCCGCACAATAAATAACAAGTTAGTTGAGATTATTTTATAATATATGCTCCAATCTGAATGGGTCGACCCACTTAACACTGTCCACCCATTTCTCTACAAAATCGTGAAAACCTGATCCTCACACCCCATTATTTATTTAAGCGTTAATCGGGGATAATAATACCCGAGTCCTTGATTTTTTATACTTTTATAAATAAGAATATAACATATTCATTTATAACAAATATGTCCCTGACCATATTGAAATAACAAAATTCTCACTACCATATTAACTTAACGGTAAAGGGTATTTCATTTATTTTATTATGGATCAAGAATCTATTTGTTATTAAATAGAAAAATTATAATTACTGTCAACTAGTCCTTGCAAAATTTTTAAAAATAGTCTTATTTTATATTCTCTTTATATTTATGACAAATTTTAAATTATTCTTATCAAATAGATTAATTTTATATAATTTAAATAATTTTATACTGATCATTTAACACAACAAAATATAAAATAATAAATAAATATTAGTAAATATTAATTTAAATGATAAAAATTATTCTATTTTATTTACTTTACTTTAAATATATCATGTTAATATATTATTTATTAAATATATATTTTTAAATATACATAATAAATAATAAGTTATGAAATTAAATTTATTTACTATAAAACTTATATAAAATTGTAAAATTTAAAAATATAATACTATTTATTTTTTATTTTATTTATTTTAAATATACAATATTATTTTATTTGTAGTTTATTTATTTTAATTTAAATATATTATGTTAATATATTATTTATTAATAATTTTTTTAACATATACATCATAAATAACAAAATGATGAAATTAAAATTATTTATTATAATAAAATTATTAATTAAAAAATTATTAATAAATAATAAATAGTATAGTATATACTGTCACGTTAGTACTGTAGTGTTAATGCGAATAATACAAAATACTGTAGTGATAGTGTAGATGATATAAGTACAATGTAGCACGGGTGTACTGTAACTGTAGTATGAATGACATGAGTGCACTGTAATGTTAGTGCGGATGACATAAGCAACTATAGCGTTATTGCGGACAACACGAACATATTGTAGCATTAGTGTGAATGACACAAGCATACTGTAACGTTAGTGCGGATGACACAAGTGCACTATAGCGTGGGTATTGTATATTTTAAAGTTAAGTGATGAAAGTAAAATTATTTAAATTTTGTGAAATTAATTCATTTAGTAAGGATAATTTAAAATTTGGCCATAAATATGAAGAAGATAAATACGAAGAAGTTTAATAAATGGTTATTTTGGGAATTTTTCCCCCGGGATTTACTAACTTAATTAAAATAATAGATTTGGGATTTAAAATTTAATCAAACATCTGATCAGAGTCAATAACACGTAAGGCTAATGTTTAACTTTGAAAGTTAAATAATGAACCTTTTGATCAGAGTAGAAATTAAAGAAGGAAACTTTACTAAAGCACTCTGCTCCTCTTAGTCTTGGACTACTAAATTTGTGGTTATGAATCCTCAAGATTTCACCCAACACGAACGAATGAGTCCCGATTAATATATTGTATCACTTGAAAATTATAATAAGTTTGAGAAGAACAATGTTGACCAGGCCATTCCATAGGTAGCTTAGCTAGGTGGGAAGCGAGTCGACTCAGCAGGGGGGGACATCAAAGTTGTATTGTGTCGTCTACTGACAAGAGAGGTTGGCTTTTGGGTTTGAAAACAGTCCAAAAAAGCAAAGCTGTGAAAAGTGTGAGATAGCAAGTGGTATCTCCACCTGTCGCTTTTCTTTTTCTTTTTTTTTTTTTTTTTTTTTGGTGCTTCTAACAAATGAATGACTGAATGAATGAATGGAACGATGAAGTGAAATGAAATGACTTGAATCCAGAAAAGAGACTTACTCTATTATTATGCTCTTCGCTCTCTCTCTCTCTCTCTCTCTTTCTCTGCCTCAAGTTTTCTCTCTTGCCTTCACTCTCCATTTTTTTCAGGTAAGAATTTGATTTTAATTTTAGTTTTGGTTTCTCCCAATCTACTTACTGACTGTTAGAAAGATCCCATCTCCTCTGTTATCAGTTATTATTTTTGTTTCTTGGGATTTACGAGATTATTTTTTTTCCTTTTTGGAATGAAATGATTGAAGTTAAAAGAAGAAAGTAATAATGAGAGGTGGCCTAAGGGTGGTAACAACTGAAGCTGAAAATTTTCCTAAATTTGGAGAAACAGCTGTTGTTTTTGCGGCTTTAGATTGAAACATCATTTTCTCTGTTACTTCTGTTTTGTGTTTTTGTCTGCACTTCGTAAAAGGAAACCAAGCCAGATGAAAATAAACAAAAAAAAGATGCTTTTTCTTTCGTTTATTCATTTGTTTTCATTTCCTTTTACTTCGTTCCCATTTGTCTTCTCGGGAAAGTGAATCCAAACCCTTAAAAACGACTTCGTTTTACAATCCAGAAAATTTTCCTGGAAAATCTTTTACTTCTTTCGTTTTGCAGTTGAAACTGTGAAAACTCAGGAAACCCTAGAATGGGACCAGCCCTTTTCTTAAAACTTTCACCTGGTTGTGTTTCTATATAAAAGTTTTAATTTTTTAAATTAAAAAGCATGTAATAAAAAATCAACTTGATCTGTTGCCAACTTTATTTTTTATTTTTAACCAAAGGAAGTTCTACAGAATTGAGTTTGATTATTGGTAAAACAATCAGCATTTGTTATGATTGATGGTGTTTGTTGATTGGAATTTAATGTTTTTGATTATTGAATATGAAGAAGAGGTTGTTGGCATCGGTTATTTGGGTAAGTACAGGCAGAGATTTGTTTCAACTTTATTACAGTCGCTTTGGTTGAAGTTGTGGTTTGACGGGGTTTTGGTTTTTGTTTTGTGGGGTCTCGTTCAAGTCACACAGTTGTAGGTCTTACCCAGATATTGAATGAGAGAATTGTTGAAGGTTGTGGTAAAACGTGAAACATTTCCCATTCAATACATTTACAACTTGAGGGCATTAATAATTGGAGAGAGAGTGAGGGAGAGAGAGATGACTTGGTTTTCTTGATATTTTCCCAGAGCTTTCCAAGCAGTCGAGAATGGTAATTTGAGATGACTGTAAAGGTTTTAGGAATTTGACCGGATTTTAGAGTAGAAATCACTAAAACAGCTGTAGGAGTTTGGGGAGGGGCAATTACCCTTATCAGACTGGTTGGTGGTGGTTATTTCCACAAAGTAGATAGCATAGTCTGTATGGATTCTCGTAGTTGGCTTATTTGGCTAAGCCATGGTGAATAGATTTTGTTTTTGTATGGGTTTCTGGAGGTCCAGAATTTGCATGATCAGGTCTGTATCATCTTTGAGATTTTGATTTAGTTAATTGAGTTTACAAGAATGGTGATTAAGATCTTCAAAGACTTGTTGGGTTGAGATGTGATTTTTCCTGACTGGGATGCTATTTTTACTTGTTTAGTCAGATCACTTTGATACTTTTTTTGCATACTTTGAACTTTGGTGTTTGGTGGATTAAGCAGCATCAGTCTAATCATTTTGTTTAAATTTGGGTAACAAGCAGAACCAACTTTGTTCTGTCAGATTTGCCTCCTGGTTATATAAGTAACCCCCTGAATCTTAGAAACAAATATACCAGCCGTTTGTTGATGTGAGATTTTGAAGGTAATGCATGCTCTAGGATATCTGGTGTATTACATATTATATTAATCTAGAATCTGTTGCTAGTTTCATTCCAAATTTCTTCCTTCCCTTTCCTAACATTTCATACATGCCTTGATGTCCATGATGTGTAGGATCTAGTGTGCCAATTGCTAGTGCCTTTTATGGAGAAGATTGCGTAATTGTGAAGTAAATCTGTAAGTTCAATGATGGAGTGGAATGCAAAAAATCACTTACAGTGGGAGTGGGAAAACCTTATCATGTTCAACGCGACGGCTGCTGAAAATCCAAGGAAGATGCAACAAACAGAGTGGGAAATTGATGGAGAGGGCATAATTGACTCTGCATCTTTCTTTTCGTCAGGGGGTGGTGACGGTAGTGGTGGTTCCAGCTCTGATTTGGGACTTGCTTCTTTGTCAAAGAGCTCAAAATCAGCTTCCAATAATTCATCTTCAATGGGGGAAACAAAGACATCAAAATTTAATTTGGAGGCTTTTGATGATATTCCTGAAGATTTTGACAATACGAAAGAATTTGCCAGGGCTGAGCTAACTGGTGGTTCTCCAACATTTGAGGCTTCAGTTGGCTCTGGTGAACCATTGCTGGGCTTAAAGCTTGGTAAACGAATGTACTTTGAAGACATTTCTGTTGGAAGTAATGCTAAGAATTCATCTTTCCCTGCAATTCCTGCATCATCTGTTACTCCAGCAAAGAGATCCAGGTCCAATCCCCAGACCACACATGCTGTACGCTGCCAGGTTGAATGCTGTAACCTCGACCTTTCATCAGCTAAAGATTACCATCGCAAACATAGAGTTTGTGAAAATCATTCGAAGTGCCCAAAGGTCATTGTTGGTGGTCTGGAACGTCGGTTTTGTCAACAATGCAGCAGGTAAATCTTCTATGCTTTGCTGATTATTTGTTGGAAGACGATAAAACCTGCAAACAAATTCTTTTGGTGCTTGTTTTGTTGATTGATCTTGCTTGCCTCTGCATGGAGATATTTAGATTACTGCTCTTGTCTCTTGATTTATACAGTGTTAACAAATTGCTTGAAATCATTCTAACTAATTGTGAGGAAATTTGATATTTGATAAGATGTTACATTTTGTGTGATTTCAAAGGTTCCATGGTCTGTCAGAGTTCGATGAAAAGAAGCGGAGCTGTCGTAGGCGTCTTTCTGATCACAATGCTAGGCGCCGGAAACCACAGCCAGAAGCAGTCCGGTTAAATCCAGCAAGACTGTCTTCCTCGCTGTATGGTACTGGTTTTAAACTCAGACTTCCCATTTCTTTTTCCAGCTATCATAGAGCCCAGGTGCACTAACTTGTCAAAATACTAACACTGGCCACGATATATACACTTCTTATTTTAGCATAAACTCTGAAGTGAATCACATTTATAATATCATACAACTCAAATTGCTGGGCTAATAGAAGTTCTTGCATGTCACCTTAAGTTAACTGTATTACTAGTTGCAATAACCATATAAAGAGACCAATGCAATATTAACATAGTGGTGGGAATTTATGACTGAAAAAAATTCAACAAAGCATAACTGCTATATGGTTGCAAAATTTTAATATCCATGGAATACCGTTGATTCGCATCTAGTGTTTTTTTTTTTTTTTTTCAATTTATTGCATGCCAGTTACAGATCCAATTATACTTTTTTCCTACGAAGGCAGCATAGTTTAGAATCAATCATTTGCACTCCTGTTGAGAATTTATGTAGTATGTTTTTTAATTAAAGTTTCTATAATTTTCATGCCTTGATTGAATCATTTAGTTTGGGAACTACCTCACTGTCATATGAGAGACAGTTGCTAGCACAAGTGCTATTCTGTATACAAGTTGTTTCTGTAACAAGTGCCAGCACAATTCAGTCTATCAACACGCTGTTTGATCTTGTATTCGTCTTGTGGTTATGTGGATATAATTGGTATTTCTTTATACCCATGCATGAAGTTTGATATGTTCTGCATCTATCTGTACAGATGGGAAGCAACAGATGAGTCTAGTTTGGAATGGGGGCCCATTTGCTCACACAAATCCAAGTGAAAATTTTACATGGGAAGGCACATGCGACTCCAAGTCCATTCAAACAAAAGGATATGTATTAAAGTCTGCTAAAGGTGGAGGCACTGGTGGGCTGCTGCATTTACGTGGCAATCAGTCGCAAAACTCAGTACCCGCACATCATCTTGATTCCAATGGGTTCTTGCTGTCCAAGGCCAAGGGTACTGTGGATGAGTTTCTCGACCAAGGTTTGTTTTGCTTTCTATAGGAGGCAACCGTTAAAGTCTTTGCAGTCAAATTATGATTTTTATGGAACTTTTTGGCTAATTACTACACTCCTTGCATAAGTCTTCCATTACAGTCTGCAAAACATTTTACGTTCCAATCAATTATGCTTTCATGAAAAATGAAAAATAACAAATGTTATCATATGCTATATGTTGACAAGAGAATGAAATTTGTTGCTCAGCCAGGTGAGTGGTCAGACTTTCTATGTGAGAATATTGGAATATCACTAACTTCATAAATCAGATGATTTTGCTCAAACCAATTTTCTATATATAAAAAAATTGAACATAGGTCTGCCTTTGGTGGAGAATTTGCTATGGATATCTGTAAAATTTTACCGTTACTGAAACTTGGGCATTTCTTTGATTTAAGCTAGGTGTTGCCAATAGACAGGGGCTTCTTTTTTTTTTTTTGATTGTTGTACTGTAAAAAAGACGCATGTTGATTTAGCCCGTCACTACTCTGCCAATACAGCTTTTGTATGTATAATAAACACCCAGCATTGACTTTTCTGTGACAGTGTAAGTTGGTGAAGTGTACTGGCAAAATTAAATTGAAGGTCTGTGTGTCAAGTAATTGCATTATTAGAAACAAACAGACTTGAGAATTAAACCCCATCTGTGCTATTTCAGTAAAGAAAAGAGATTTGCATTTGGTTGATTGGTTCCAAATAATCTTTTATTATGATGGATTATTGTACCAGGGCTAATCTTTTTCTTTATTAGTTCTCATAAATTTACAATAACTAATCAACAAAAGCTAACCTCTTAGGACAGCGGAGAAGTTGAGATTTGAGAAGTAAATGGTCAGTCATGAAATTTTTTTCTTTGCTTTGGAAGAGGCATGATGAGAGACATGTAAGCAAAGGGATTGGTGGTGAAAAGAGTTGACAGTAGAACTTTAAATGTCTTTTAACTGGGGAAGTTAAATATGGTTTAACGATGTTTAAGGGCTATGCACGCACCTCTGAGGCGAGGATTAGTGCTAATGTTGTAGGAAAAACTGAACCAACACTAAGTAACTTGTGTAAAATTTTCAAGATATATCAATTGAAAGAAAGTTTGGCTTTTAGAAGAAACCATCTAAATCTAGTATTTATATCAGTAAATAAAACAGAGGCCTTTTTATGGTAGACTGTTTACGTTTATGATTATATAAATAGATGTATGAACTCATATGGCATCTAATTTTTGCAGATCCCGAAGAATCCATGATTTCTTTCAATTTGGGTGCGGCACAAGATTGTCATCGTGCTCTCTCTCTTCTGTCAACAACTTCTTGGGGTTTATGTGAGCCAAAACAGGTTTCAAGAAAGCACCCCATGAACTCAAGTCATACCAACATGCCTCAGACTGTGATGCCTGCAATGGCACAGGGTTCTCCATTTGCTTTGTCAGAATACAGGCAAACTGAAAAACAGTCAGCTGAATGCCAGGTGCATCCCTTGTCTTTGCACCATGATGAAGGAAATTACATTCAAGAGATCCAGCTGTTCAGAGCACCATATGAGAGTGACTTTTATTCCAATGTGAACTGACTGCTCTGAGCCAGCCAATCATCTTAGTTTAATTGTTTAAATGTTAAGGTGAGTTATTAACAACTAGCAAAGTTTACATTTTCTTTTCCTTCAAGATTTTTTAAGTATTTGGTGTTTGGCACCATGAATCATTCTTATTTTTTCTTCCTTTCTTATATCAGTTTACATTATCAAAATTCTCTGCTTAAACTCGTAGTAGAGCAAAGCTTTTAAGCCAACAGCTTGTGCTTGATGACACTTCTCTTCACCTTCATGTAAAAGTCCTCACTACCAGTTAAATTCTGACATTGTTTTACCATTTCTCCTGGAATTTTACATAGTTTGAACTGCATTGTCAATGGGGCCTACTTACAGAGATTGACAAGCTTCCCAAATATCAGATTGCAGTGACCAAAAGTTCTGTGAAGCTGTTTTCCGATTAACTTGCTTCATTACCAATGTCATGCTGCCAATCTTGGAATTAATTAACTTATTATCAAATGTGGTCTCAGTACAAATGCTGTAAACAACAAAGATTTATGGAGCATTAGTATTATTTACTTTGCTAGTAGAAAACCCGAACTTTATCGGCATCTTGACTATGCAGAGATCTTATACAAAAACTTATGAAGTGTTTATTTTATAATTTTCTTTTCATTTTTGGTTAAGCAAATAAGCTGTATAGTATGTTCAGGATATACACATTATGCCCAAATTTAGACCTGGAGATGAGAGGTGAGAGGACAGACTCTTGCCTTTTCCTTAGGCGCATCAAGTGAAGTGCTAAAAGCCAAAACTGTATATATTTCCGTCTGATAAGCAGCTAGTACTCTCACTCAACTCAAGCAATAATTCCAATTGTAGCAGTTCAGTGCCATAAAAGGCTGTCTGCTGTCCTTATGGGTGCCATTTTTTTCACATCATTTTGTCAATTTCTTTTATGTTTCACTGGCTGGAAGTGTGTGCTTTCTTTTCTTGAATTTTTGCTTCTTAACCTGAAAGCATATGTTTGTTGCCAGGATTGAATACTGTACAGCGGAGATTCTAAGTTTTTGTGTTAGAAAATTTTAAATTACGATTTTAATTTTAATTTTAATAATAGTGTTTCTATGTTATGTGAGAGATTTTAAATTTTGTGCTACAGTAGACATAACGTTTTATGGGTAATGGATTTCATTGTCTTGCAGCTAATATTGAAGAAAAATAAACAACCCCCGCGCACCAACCCCCTCCCCACCACTCAAAATCTCCCCAGCATTTTTTTCATTTGACGCGTGAGTCTGAGAAAGGCTTAATTGGAAGCTTACACGTTCCGAATCTCTCCAATCTCAATCCGGGAAATCGTCGGTATTCTCTTCAAGCCTCGACCTTAAATCGCTCTACTCATTCCGGGTAATTCTCAGTAGTGTCAGGAACGGATCTTCTTTTCTATGCTTTACTCATTTAAGTTTATCGTTTGTGTTTGTAAATTTTACCGTAGAATATTTAAAAATAATTTTAGCAAATCCTATTCCTGTGGGCTGTCAGCACTGCCTACATCGGTTAGACCCTACTGCTATTCTACCATCAAGAAATAAGTGCAGTGCTGCGAGACTACTAACAATCCAGGTCCAATTTGGTGGGGGAATGCAATCAATAACTCACATTGTTAATGCATTAATAAATTATTTAGTGATAATTAAAATATTATTTAGGCCTTATTAAATTGCAGTATTGTATCTATATCTAGTATTGTCACTCATTGTTTTATGATTATTATTTATAAATGAGATTGCGAAAGTTCATCCTACAGAACAATTTTTCTATGGACTTTGGTATCACAAACACAGAATTGTAAGCTTGGCCCCTTCATTAATGCCCACCCATCGCCTAATAAAAGTTGCTGCAACTTTAGAATATATTCAACAAATTAATAATTTATTTGATCAATTTTTTAATATTATTGATTACACACTCTCATTAATTATTTAACAAATATAGCATCATTTAAAATTAAAATAAAATATAAAACGTGTGTATCATTTACCCCTTTAAAATTCTGTTGGTGCTAATTGTACACTCTCCAACACTCGGCACTACATAACAAATTTGGCATTTCCATGTAAGAGACACATTCCTTGTAATATTTATTCATTTCATCACCACCATATATACCGAGTTCTCTCTTTCTCATCCGCCAGAGAAAACACAAATTTCTCCATCAGACTTTCAACCATGGCGTCTACCATCTCTTGATCTCGCCTTGACCATATCTTGCAGCTCAAATGAAGCTTTCCTTACCGCACCCCCAATTCACACCATCATAACAAATTATAACCAAATTTATAATTTCTATATTCTTCCGTCAAATTAGTAATTCTTTCTCCTTGTAAAAATGGCAATTAATCTTTTCACAATACCATTACCAGCAATAATAGAAAAAAAAATGTTGAAGCTAAAAAAAGACTGCCTAAATGGTGAATGCAGATGGATCCACTATCCACCCTATGCATGCACAAATTAAGTGCCCAGAATTTAGGCCTATCCAAACTAAGATCAATTATGCGACAAAGATAAATAGGAAGATGCATTTTTAACACGGCCTTTAATGCATGGCTCTAAACCAAAAGCTGTTTCACTCTAAACAAAGACATGTAAGGGGCCAACAGAATCTTCCAAATTTTTCCTTGCGTAAATTAACAATCTGTAAGCAAATACTTACCTCAAAGCAACAGGCCCAAATCCGTTGCAACTATACCAAGATGTGTCCACCATGTCACAGGCAACCCATGGGAAAGAAAATGGTCTTGGCATAAATTCTATAACTGACAAAGTTACCAGACGCATTTTCTACTCCCACATTTTAGACATGACATGATGTGACCTAGTTTGGTATGCAAGTAGGAACTCCAAAATCTAAATGAAGCATCTGTAAGACAATGATGCTCCAGTGCTATGGAGGCAATTCAAAACCAAATGAAAACCAGAGTGATTTTAGATGCTGCTAACATATCTAAAGTTTTAAGGTAACATACTCACCAGAACAGATGAGTTGATTTCCAAAATACAAAGCCTAACTAATAGAAACCATAACCAACCTGTAAAATCTTTGTCAGACCAAGCTGGCTGACACATTATGTATCAAAGGATCCATAAAGACCACCAATAACACTGCATTTAATACAACAACTTGACACGGATCATGAGAAGGTAGAGTAACTTGACAACCGCCGCAACATGAGGACAACAGACTGACTTTCAGACGCCCATATTGAGCAATGCTGGATGAAAAAACTGGACCTTCTCAACCCTCAAACATGTCCTAGTACTCACTGGAACAGTAGACAATTGTAAATCAATGGATGGAAAAAAAGAAAAACAAATGACAATTAACAAGGTGCATCGCAAGATCTAATCTACAGAAGGGGATAAGAGAAGAGGGAGGTGAGAAAAGGAGAAGGGAAGCAAAGGTAGCCTTTGCAAGTAAAATCCCTTGGATGACTTGTAAAGTTGAATTCGTATCAAGTTTGTAAAGCGCAAAAATGTGATTGACAAAAACAACAATTTCAAGCAACAGACAGGAATACAAAAGAAATGCATCACACAACAGACCTGATCATTTTCTTCTGGTGTTGGTGACAGGGACTTCTTTGACTCAGCTGGTTTTTCAGCACCACAATTCTGCCTGTTGCACTTGGTCCTAAAGGGATAATTTATGTTGTTACATTTCTCGCACTTCCAGCTACCCTCAGGCATCTTTTGTTCTGAAAGGCACAAAACATGTAAGTGTCAACTTATCAAATGAACATAACCATGTTTGCAGATTTAAGAGGACTTACTTGAATTTTTATCAGATTTTACAGCCTGCATTTTCAAGAAAGAAAAGCACGAAATCAAAATCAAGACATGATTTAAACTAATGCATAATTATCCAGAAGTAAAACAGTGATAAAAGGCTAATTAAAAAATAAAAAATGAGTCAAAAAAATGCCATGAATTAATACTGTATAAAAAAAAATAGTTTCAGAGTAGTAATAATAAAAAAATTAATTTGAGAATCTCAAAAGAGGACACAGAGAGAGAGGCACAAACCTGGGATCCAGGCTTTGGTGTATTACACTTCCTCATGTTACAAACAGTCCTAAAAGAAAAGTTGATATTTCCACATTTTGGGCATGTCCAGTCATTATCACGTGTTGCATCTAGAGAATTATTAGAAAAGGGAGAGATCAAAGTTAGTAAATAAACAAGTTCCCATGAGGCCCTGTAAATTGGCTGTAGTTATAAGTGGCAAAATAATGACAAACCTGCACCCCTTTTCTGAGATTTATCATCTGGGAAAAATCCTGGTCTTGGTCCCTGCACAGGAAAGTGCTTATAAATTCTACATTGGATAACAAAATGGGGAACTCCTACAAAAGCTGGCAAAGAAAACAATATGCCTGTTTCTATATGCACAACCATGCAAGCAAATGAACAACAAGGGGGGGGAAAGGGAGATGGGGAGAGGACAAGGAGAGGATATATTCACACAGTATAATTTAATAATGAATTAACACATTCATCACATTAATCAAACTGCAAATGTGTAGAACAATAACATAAGAATCTCGTACATCAATTTTGTATTGTATGAGAACAGCTAACATGAAGCCCTGCAGATGTGATCTAAATTTACAACAATAGTAATAAGAACAAACTCTTAATATAAGAGAACATCTGAAAGTACCATAGCAGCAGGGCCCATCGGCAGACCTAAGCTGTATCGGTCCATCAGGGGAGGTGGCATGCCATACATTCCCCCTGCAAAAAAATGAAAAAGTGATCATCTCAAGAGTTCTTAACTACAAGACATATTCTAGCGTGCACAAGCTCCTCACCAGTGCGCACTGTCTAAGAAAAGTTGTTATACAGGTTGCAGTTAATCGCATAACCAAGTATAGTATGTATATGATAGAGATGGAGATAGCAGGGGAACACCAAGGAATTGCAAATACTAATAGACTAAAAAAAGAAAAAACACAAACAAATCCTAATCTAACTATTATGAGAATAATGAGGAATGAAAGAAAATTAAGGGAAAAAATAGGGAGAACATACCATTTCCCATCATAGAGCCACTAGAATAAGGAGCTGGTCCAGACATATGCAATGGTCGATAAGGACTTCCAGCAGAAAGACGACTTCCATAGTTGTAATGATAAGCTGAGCCCCCAGAAAAGGGAACATCGTACGGAGGAATAGATGACCCATTGAAGAGGGAAGAACCATAAGGCGGCATGCCCAGATACATAGAAGAGGGTGCACCAGAACCAACATAAGGGGCAGATGATGAGTAATTCTGTGGGGCTTGCAAAGGCTTTGCAGCAAATTTCTAGAAAAAAAAACGTTATTAAACCGTGAAAAATTAATGATCAAAACTACTTTAAAAGCAGTCCAAAAAATAAAGAAAAGAAAACACCAGAACAACCAGAAGTTAATCAGTCAGATAGCAAATCAATAAACCAAAAGGCAAGAACTTGCAAACAAATGGATCCTTAACAAAATAATCCTCACTTTTTTTTTAAAATACCACATACCCCACCCCATCCCAGCCCATGCCAAAACACACAATAAATCTAATCCACCTCCAAGGTTGTTATCAGTCACTCGACCTCTTGCTTCTGCAAGAGACTTAGCCAATAGACTTATCCCCTCGGAAACAATAATGCTTACATAGTAACCATTTTTTTCAGACAAAAAACTAATATGTTAATACATGCTTCCATTATTTTCACTCTTGTACTCCTTTAGATGAAGTTTGCTACTCATTAAACAGCCAAGAAATAGAAATATTATTTGATAAGCAAAAAAGAAATAGCATTCATTAGCCCAATGGTGACCCATAGCAGCAGAAAAAGTCAGAGACCGTCAACAAGATAAACCAACTGTTCCATGGACGTTACCAAGCAGTAAATCGTAAACGAATATTGCATTTCTATACCTCTATATAACAACTGGTTACGTTAATGAAATAGCAGCTATTAAACCTTATTTAAGGGAAAGATGCCTATGGACTGAAAATGCACAGATGACTGGATTTTCTTGATAGTAATGATAATATTAATCACCTTACTCTACATCAGAATCGCCTGAACACCGAGATGACTGCGAATATTTAGAGGTTATTCAAAGAAAGATGCCTATGATTTGTAACCCCTTCAGCCCCAGTCTCAATTCAACAAATCAAAATCTAAAACCAATTCATAATAACTCTAAATGAGCACTAAAATTTGAATCTCCATCAATTTCTGCTTTTAACGAGTGTTCTGTAAAAAAACATCCAGCATCCAATCATTCTAGATATAATAAATAAAGTTCAGGACTTACTGAGTTATGATCAGCTGGTCGGGGTTGAGTGCAATTACGCATATTGCAAGTCATCCTGAATGAAAAGTTGACATTGCCACAGCTGGGACAGGTCCAATCATCTTCCCTGCGACTACCTACAGATAGCAAGAATTTGATCAACAACTCTCAATATCAGAACCAAAAATACCAATAACATCAAAATCAAGGCTATGCCCAAGGAGTTAATTATATGAACACTTAATACAAATCAATTTTTTTTAAAAAAAAAAGGAAAAGAAAAGAGGGTTTCTATTAAACAGATGGCAACAACAGGAGTACACACAAGAAGTTGCCCTGTCTAACATGGAACATGTTTTCTAGCAATTCGATTCAAAGAGAGTTTCACCTTATTTATATATTTAATTGATGAGAATGTTTGTGCAACCACTAGAGTCATTTAAATTTTAAAGACCACATTGCAAGCACGATTGTTAAAGCATGGAAGTAGATCAAATATCCAATAAAACTATCCACTTAATGAAATAACCTCTGTATTCACCCTTGGGGATTGAAAACAACAATCAAATTGCAAATGATACTTTCATTATAGACATCAACAATATCATAAATATATTTAGAATTTAGTGATTATTTATCAGTGTATACTAAGTCAGCCAACTTCCTTGTCACTACAGCAACTGGGGTCAGACAATCACTAGAAAATCCACCAAAGAACCCCGAAATTGGAAGGTAAATATTTCCATCGCAATAAAGAGAACAAAAAAAAAAAAAAGCAAAGCATTGCATACCATCAGTTCTAGCACGCTTGGCGGCAGAGGAATTTCTGTTATCGACCTAAATACCAAACAAACACGGTTATTGAAAAACAATAGCAAAGATTACATTAAAAAAATTGCACAAAAGAATTACAGTTATAGAACATCCACGGAGCAATATAAATTAAAGAAAACCAAAATACCACCAAATTCAATAGATCAACGCAACAATAACGCAATAACAAAACAGAAATTTCAATGAAACCCTATCCAAGAAATTCCCATTGAATCGAACAATAATATCCAGAGCTACTTAGATCCGTTAGGGTTAAAAAATGGCAACGAGTAAAAATTAATAATTGAAAAGATAAAACAACAAATACAAACAAATCGAAAGAGCTCTAATATGAACTACCTGAGACATGACAGCAGCGCAAAAACAGAAAAACGGCAAGATGAGAACTTTCTGGCTCGAACAGAAAGTGAGAGAGAGGGGGATAGAGATTTGTGTAATGGTCTGATAATATAAAAGGCAGTGGCAAGCTAAAAAGTGCAGGCGCGATTAATGTTATTATACACTGTAATTTGTGTCTGAGTTGGTAAACGCCGCACACCGTTTGTAGTTTTGGTTATGCACGAATTTGGACGGTCCAACCGGAGACACTGGGATCGACCAGACATGAAAGGTTAGAAAATAAAAAATAATTAAGAGGAATTTTTTATTATTAATTTATAATATTTTTTTTTATAATTAAACGATCATGAATATCATTAATTAAGAGCTTATTTATTTGTAATAGTATAGTTGGTAAACGGTATAATTACATATCGAATAATTAGACAGTCGCGTAATTATATAGTTTTATAATTATACAGTTATATTTGACTCAACTATATAATTATACAGTGTCATATTTAATAGTATATTATGTAATTACACAGTTCAATTATAAATTTAACTATTTTAAATATAAAAATAAATTTTAATTACTAATATATTATAGACTCAAAAAATATAATATATTTTGTATATACATTATATAAATATTATATACTTAAAATATATATTATATATAATAAATATATAATACATGTTCAAAATATGTAATATATATAATATATTCTCAAATTCATTAATCATAAATTTAATTAAAATTTATCAATTAAGAAAAATCTATCAAATAACATTTATAATCATCAAAGTATAAGCGTTAAACATAAAATCAATAGATGTAATTATCAGTTTGCCGAAAAAAATAAAAAGATAAGCCGAATATAATATGCAATTCTATATAATTGCTCTAATATTCCACATTTAATCAGCTATCAAATTTTTTAGATTATCCATATATTATTTGTCAACATCTGTTACTGTTTTGCCGAGTTCATCATCATTATCTAAATTAATATTATCAAAATTATCAGAATCTTCTAATTCTTTTTCCATGTCTTATTCAAAGTATGTATCATTTCAATTTCATATATTTTTATTATTTATTTTTCAACAGTATCCCACCTCTCGTTCGTTAAGCCCTCTTGTTGTGTTCTCATAATATTACTTGTTCAGCAACAAAATGCATAAAATGTTCATATTCGCATTCTCTCCATTTAGTGTATAGTTTTCTAATTTTAGAGGTTTGATTATTTGTTATTCTTATATAATGACATAGTATTCATAATTAAGGTCAAATCGATAAGTATGATCGATATTTAGACAATAATTTATAAAAATTTGATATGTATATATGTATATATTTTTAGAGGATAACAATTTTATAAAAAAATAATTAACAAACATAAAAACTACTAACGAAGATAGTAAATGTAGTTTTAAACAATTGAAAATCTACACACAATGATCGTTTTAAATAATATATGCAGAAAAAATGCGTGTATACGGATGAATTAACAAACGAACAAGAAAAAATGCATAGAAAGCGTTAACATTATAACGTTAACATAAAAAAAGATATATATACATATATAACAAAGGCATTAACAATATATATA